>CM061536.1:90988813-91464347 GCA_030545055.2 Neoaliturus tenellus
TTTAATTTTAGCGTCAAGATTACAAAAATGCCCCAAAACCTAATGTAGTTGCCGGCTCGAGTGGCGTGCAAAGGGACCAAAATGGGAAGAGTGTTTAGACCTACCAACTTACGTTGTCATCCTGAATCTTTACTCGGAAACTGAGTCTTGCGAGACAGACGAACATTGTAGGAAGGTTGTTAGGGACCTACAGTTGTACCACAAGTTCACACTGAAAATGCCGGATATTGCATTCAAGTAAGACGACTGAATCTAAGTTTTAAACTGTTCTAAAGAATTAAATGTAAATTTTAAAAAGATCAAATCCTGAAAAGGGTCCCATATGAAGTTTTCTTAGCTCATGGGTAGTTTTTTCAACTCAATCCTGTGCGAGAAATCACTTGAGGATGATATAGAAGGGGTTTTCATGTATAATAAACTATAAAACAAATATTATAAAGAACTAACAGTTATAGTAATTTATAATATCTTTTAGTAACTATTTGGCCATTTCATTTTGGAGCTAAACCCGTGACAAAAAATTATTATGTGGGTTTCACCCAATATGGGAAAACAAAAAGGTCTAGGATCGGTTTGATTCCAACCCAACCTAAAGGTGAATCCATATACTCATATTTCAAATTATTTTTTCCAGGAGTCAGATGATGACTTTAGGATAAGCGATTTTTGGCTTGGGATATATTTTAACAAGTGTACGACAGTCGACAGAATTCATTCATCATGGATTATTAACACCCTATTGCGAGTAAGGGGATAAAGCCAAAGCTAATCAAGTTCATTTGCATTAAATTTTTTTTTTAACTTATTACACAGTTGTAAAACAGGTAGCGAACCCAAGTTAATATTCTTAATTGAAAATACATTTAAAAAATTTTGCAAATATTTTAAATCAATGTTTAAACTTATATGACTAAAAATTCCTTATCATCGGTCGAATAATCTACACAGCTTCCTCGCTCTCCGCAAAACATTTATTCCTTTTTAGTGTCTGCCCTCATGTGTAATGTAAAGAAACAACATTTTTAACCTTAAAGGTCACTACTGTATATTACACTTTTTTCATTAATTAAATGAACTAATAAACCATAAAATTGATCAAGATTATGTTTTGAGAAAATATTCTAACCACAAGAGAAATTCCTTATAATTCTATTAGAGACGCTTTCCCTAACCTAGTTTAAACCAAAAGTTAAGATTAAACCAGATTTTGCAATGAGATTTAACATTGATTTTTTTCTGGATTAATTGAGTTGGGGAAAGCGGCCCTAAATCTGAAAATATTCCTGTAAATACAAATCCAAATATTAGCCAGCAAAGAGAACATTTGGTTAATGTTCTCAAGTTAGTCTTTGAGATTTCTCAGTTTAATAGTCTTTTGCACAGATTGTATTTAAAAGTGGCAATAGAATAACATGTTTTGTTTTTGTAACTATCTACGCCAGTGGCAATTTTTACCGTTTTGACGGGGAACGGTCCAAACCCTGGTCTTGTTACTATCTATGGTCGACCAGTTGTTAGAAAGCATCATAAATTAATAGCCCAATGACAAATGGCAACTGGGTTCGGAATCGATCCTTTAAAAAGCTACTAACTTCCCTCAGGATCGAACCGGCAACCTTTGGATTCAAAGGCGAGCACTAAGCCACTCAGCCAGTTATATGCAGTTTTAAAAAATAGGGAACAATTTTGTGTACAGTTTTGTTACATGCTACTAAAAACCTTCATACTACAACTTCATTTAGAGCGTTAAACAACTTATATTCTTAAAGAATTATTAACAAAATTTGGATTTCTTGTTTGCATAGTAGAACTAATCATTCATCAATCTCATTATTCATTGTTAACTTGTGTTCCATCTGTATGCAGTCGCGGCCAAACATGTTGCGCCGGTCGGAGTGGGGAGCCAGGAAGCCGAGGTACCGAGAGTTCTTGTTCACACCGGTGTTTAACGTAATCCTCAACTATTACTCCCGCACCCGCACCTGTGAGGATAACGCAGACTGCATGAAGATGGTCAGGTTCATACAAGACGTTCATATGGACAGGAAAAACTATAGGGACATCGCTTACAAGTAAAGTATCCAAAGTTTATTTCCTGTGTAAAAGTTTATTGACAAAATTAGAAAAAAATTTTAAGTGGGAGGTCGAATTTAAATTAGATTTACTTCAAGAAACATATATAAACCTTCAGCATAATACATGATACCATAGAAAAATTACAGAAAGCTAATCTTTGAATTTATATTTTCACACTGCACAGTTACAAAAAGTTTGTTGAGTGTCAAGTAATTTCATATTCAGGAATGAGCATGTCACAGTAGAGGTGGGTTGCTAGCATAGCGGACTTTTGAACAATAACATCAGACCAGCTGTTTTGTAGCAACTTACCGCTTCATTGTTTTTTTTCTTACATCTCATGCATTGATGTGTGGTTTCTTGGATTGCTAAAAGGCCGCCACCTTCTATGAAAAGAATATTGTTAGACGTTTATACATCTTTTATCTTGATACAATTCGTAGAGAGAACTTTCTTTCCATGACATTGTTTAAAAATAATTTTCAGACTAGAACGGTGGTGTCAGATTGAGGTTGTCAAGAGGAGTCGTTGCTCTTAAACACACAAACTAAGATTTAATTAAATTGTTAAAAAATTGCCAACCATACTTTACACAACAAACTTTTGTCATCGGAGTTGTTTGGGGCATTTATTTATGACCATAAAAGTTACTTTCAAAATATTTATTAACCTCAAATTTTGACAAATGAAAGTATTATTTTATCATTATGCAAGGTATTATTTTACCTTTGCAGTTTCTTGATTGGAGGAAACGGCGTGGTTTACAAGGGAAGGGGGTGGACCTCCAACTCAGAAAGGAACAAGGGGAAGTATAAAATATATGACAACAAATGCCACGAGGTTTGCCTAATTGGAGATTGGAGAGGTAAGCAATAAAAGAATAAGTTTTCAATTCAGAATTCTTTTAGAACAAAATCTCATTGGCGAAAGTGTCCATATACTATGTTGAACATGAATGATTTTTCCAAAAAGCCATGTATCAGAGTTATTAATTTGAAATTAAAATAGATTTAGTACTTTAACACATTCATTGTGCTCATAAACTTCAATACTGGGGGGCGCAAGAAACTGGTGACATTCTGGATGGCACCATTTATTATCGTATTAATGTTGCTATGGACAACTTAGCTCCTCAAGAACATTCAACATGTATCACGAAAATCACAGGACATATGAGCTATATCCTTTACAAGAATCTTATACTCTAAAACAATCAATGTTTGTACGGGCAAAATTTTTTTTTCTTTCCAAGGATTTTTTTTTGGTTGAACATGGGAGTTTTTTCTATAAGGGGAAAATCAGGTTTTCATCCTAGAGCCCCTCAAAGTTCCTATGTTATCCTTATTTTTTGTACCTACTAAAATGAACAGAAAAATCAGCTGATAGTTGTAGATATAAACATAATATGTTACATTTTAATTCGTGGTTCAACAACTTTATACCAAAGTCGCAACTTTATACCTACTAGAGATCGCCTCCTGGTCGAAATTCGACCGACATTTCAGTTGATCTGGACGTTTAAAAACATTTTATAACTGAATAATCTGTTCTTTCTGTTTTTTTAAAACAGTTATTGTTTTTACAACAGCTGTCTAATGAGTCGATCAATTATCCTTTCTCCATAAGATTAACATTGGAATTTTGAGAGCCTGTGGGGCGTAGCCCTGGATTCCAATGTGAATTAGAATGGGATTCTGCTCATCTACAGGACTATACCTTTCTAACGGTATGCGTTGATTTCTCCTACGATGCACACAAGCTGAGAAAAAAGGAGGAAACGAAACATGCATGCCTATTAATATATAGAAAATTGGCATGGCAAGTATACAAAGTGAACGAGTTTGTTTAAAAAAGGAAGAGGGCGAGTGAGCGAACCAAATGAGCTTTGTCTAAGAAAGGAGAGTGACACTTAATAATTTTACCAAGCATAAGCTCGGTCGTCCTGATGCTAAAGAAAAAATATCAGAAATTGCTTTAGTCTTATCTTTGTTTTGAAACTGATCAGGACTCCATTCCACGGCTTTGCAAGTAACCTTATGACTTCAAGACTTTGCAAGACTTATGTTTCATAAGACTGATCACTATGTAAAACACCTAAAAAGATGTTTTTTTTAAATGTATTTTACTACAGAGGTGGGTGAGTGAGCGAAGCGAACGATTCGCTCATTGACATTTACTTAAGGCCATCAACGCCATCAAATCTGTTGGTGAAAGCTATTAAGTAATGAAATAAATACGAATCTTGATTAATCTGCTCCTCTTTAAAATATTAAAGTTCAATAAACAGAACAGCAAACCTTGAAATTAATAGTAAGCTATTCTTTTTTCTGGTTGTGTGTGTACTAGAGACTAATATTGATAAGTAGTTTTCATTATTTATTTTGAGATAGGATGAAAACAGTGCTTCTTTTACCAGAGAAACTTAAAGATTATTTAGTTTCAAAAATTTATCTTATGTGAACACATTTATTTAATACAGTTTTATACAGTTAATTATCATTATGGACTCAATTATGATATTGTGGATTTTTCATTTTATTTTAGAAAAGGAACCTCCCACAGTAATGCTAGAAACATTCAGGAAACTGATGGCATATGGAGTAAGGAAGAATTTCATCGATCCTTCGTATGAAATCATCGAGAGAAAAGAAGGAATAATTGTTCCCAAGACACCAGAAATAGTTAGGAGTGTAGCCAATACTACCCCAGCAAGAGACGTACCATGATATAAGTTTTTTTTAGTTTTTAAGTGTACCACTATGTTTAAGAACGTAAAATTATAATTTTATAGTATTGTTTTGAGATTTCTTATTCTTAATTACACCTTGTAAAGTAAATCATGCAAGAAATGTCATTTTAATTTCAATGATCCTCTCCTCAAGGAATTACTTGTTCGTATAAAAACAAATGTCAATCCAGTTTTACACTATTAAATAACTAATTCAATAACTGAAATTTTATTACTATCAGTCACGCACCTCATGATGTTTGTCACAATCCTATTTCAGTTTCTCTAAGGAGGGTTAAAGGGACAGAGCAATTATATAGTTGCGAGAACCACCTGAATATGGTTCACATTGGTGCACAATCATTCAGAGGTCTTGTGGGAAAAAAATTCACGGTGCAGTGCTTCATATGCTTCCATTTTGTGTCTTTATTTTAAGTCCAATAAAAATGTGAGAGAGATTTTAAATAATGAATAAAGACTTGGGCTATTTGATTTGCTTTTTGATTTTTTAATATTTTGACTCCATATATACAGGGTGTTTCAAAACTCCCTACCAATATCTTAGGGCATTGTTCCTGGGTTAAAAACGTATCTAAATATCATATTTAAATTGTCCGGAATTCTTAAGTTACTCACACAGCCACCATTTTGTTTTTTACACATAATAATTTTTATTTCCGTAACGGATGGTTGTATTCAGATCATATTTGGTATAAATCTTTATCATACCAATGTACATTTCCAAGAAAAAAATTAATTTTTTCCATTGTATATTTTCAAAATGGCGGCCATTTTAAATTTTCGAATGCAAATATCTAAAAATCGGAAAATTTTATAAAAACTTTACAAGAGACATAAAAGTTGCCAAATTAAATTACCTAACCAATGGTGCCAAGTTTGTAAGGATCGGACAACAAATAACGGAGTTATTGCGATTTTTCTTCATAAAAACATTGATTTTGCTGTTAAAGTGGCCTTATTTGCTTTAAATTCAATGCAAAATCCATGTTTTTATGAAGAAAAATCACAATAACTCCGTTATTTGTTATCCGATCTTTACAAACTTGGCACCATTGGTTAGGTAAATTAATTTCGCAACTTTTTTGTGTCTTGTAAAATTTTTATAAAATTTACCGATTTTTAGATATTTGAGTTTGAAAATTTAAAATGGCCGCCATTTTGAAAATATACAATGAAAAAATTTAATTTTTTTCTCAGAAATCTACATTGGTATGATAAAGATTTATATCAAATATGATCTGAATACAACCATCCGTTACGGAAATAAAAATTATTATGTGTAAAAAACAAAATGGCGGCTGTGTGAGTAACTTAAGACTTCCGGACAATTTAAATATGATATTTAGATATGTTTTTAACCCAGGAACAATGCCCTAAAATATTGGTAGGGAGTTCTGAAACACCCTGTATAATGGTTGAAAGTTGATTAAAGGTGGATCAACTTTGAAGCATTATAGCTTAGTATGGATTCAAAATATAAAAAAATCAAAAAGTGAATAAAACTGCTGAAGTCTTTATCCTTGATTTAAAAACCCCTACTCCTTTTATCGGACTTAAAATAAAGGCGCAAAATGGAGGCACTGAATGACGTTCTGAGAGCCCTTTCAGCCCCTTTTAACTTATTAAGGCCTATTTTGCCAGACGCGTCTCGTGCGTCTGACGCTCCGCGATGATCGCTCAGCGTCGATCGCTGGGGGCTATTTTCCCAGACGCGTCTATTCGTTGCGATTATTAGATCAGTGTGTGGTTGTCTTTGGTGGCGAAAGGAGTGGTGTCGGTGGTGTTGAAATGAGTACCGGTATTAAAAGACAAATAGTGAAGTATTTACTAGCGGAGGAGGTAGACGATGAACAAATTTTAGAAATGCTGTGTGAGCCTAGGGAAGAAGTGCGTGCTATGTTTTTAAATAGGTCTGAAGAGGGATATTTCAAAATATTAAGAGAAAAACACCTACGTTCCGATGAGGCCAAGTTCTCTGAGTTTTTCAGGCTTGATCTTACTCAATTCAACTTCGTGCTGAGTTTAATTGAAAATGAGTTGCTGAAACGGCTTCGATTAATTTGTCATCTTCACTGCTAAAACACCACTTTTGCGACATACAGTAGACTCCCTCTTATCCGGCCACCTCGGGACCAGGCCGTGGACGGATAATGAATTGGCCGGTTAAACCAATGTTCATTTAAGATCGCCAACCTACAATTTTGTATGGTCTGAATATAATTATCACTTGAAAAACAACTTTAAATACATTACTGTATATGATTTATAGCCAACATCCGACACCCATGAAATCCACAACAAACCTAAACTAATAATAATTCGTTTCATTGTGGTCTTCTGGATAGTAGGTTCAAACGCATTGACTTCCGATGGCATTCGTTTCCATCCAGGACGTTACATTTTAATTGTTTTAAGAAGGTCAGTATGAAATGACTTTGAATTGAATGATACGGTAGATAAGAAAACTACATTTCCGGCAGAACACGGCCGGTTAAAGCGATGTTGAAATAAAAAATGGCCGGTTAAAAATATGTTATTTTTGTGTCAGGGCAGGCCGGTTAAAGCGGAGACCGGTTAAAAGGTGGCCGGTTAAGAGGGAGTCTACTGTATCACCAAACTTTAAAAACCGGGTCTAGAAACTACAACTAAAACTTGAACTAGAAGTCAACAATTGTCTTTCTTCCACTAATAATCGCGAGCGACTGCGTCTCCGTCTGCTCTAGGAGCAGAGGGCCACGTCAGACGCTAGCGGCTCAGTTACAGACGCTGGCGGCTGACGCGATAGACGCGTGTGGGAAAATAGACTAACCTGAAACAATGTAAAGCAGAGGGCAGCGATTGACGCGGAGCGATCATCGCGGAGCGTTAAGGTAGCATTCCTAAGCGACGACTCTAGCGACTCCAGCCGTACGGCTTTACCCGTGCTAACCATTACGGCTATAGCCGTCACGACTGTCACGCACCAGTTCTATAAGTTTATCGTCATCCATTAGGAATAGCACAAAAACATAGTTCCAGTCGTCGCGGCTGATACGACTAGACTGCTCATGCAAGCAGTCTAGTTGTACGGCTCGAGCCGCCTCACTAGAACTCCGTCATAGGAATGAGTTTCGTATACTAACATGCGAAGCAGTATGAGTCATAGTCTCGCGGCTACAGCATAGACCTTTAAACATGTTTATATTTCTATGGGCTACAGCCGTACGACTGGGGTCGCTAGAGTCGTCGCTTAGGAATTCTACCTTTAGACGCACGAGACGCGTCTGGCAATAAAATAGGCCTTTAAACTACATCTTGTCTTGACCTTATGTAATCTCTGGCAATATAGTTAATAGATTTTATCATTTGATTCATATTATCAATCCTCGCTTCTGAAATCTGACCAGTTTAATGCAGTTTTTGTTGTTGTATTTTGTTATTAGTATTAGTACCTTTATAAAAGACCAATCATGTTGTGGAACAGTAAATCGAATATTGTAGTAAATTCTAATAAAAATTGTTTTGTTGAGAAAAACATATCATTTTGAAAATGATGTGCTTATTTGGACTACTTATCCTAGAAAGAAGTTTTGTTTAAAGATGTTTAGGAAAGAATCAGTGATTAAATAGTAGAACTAAATTTTGTACTCTGTTATTGGTACAGTTTTAAAATGTGCAGCCTAATCACACAGGTTTACTCACTATTGATGTGAAATTTTTTAAACTATCAAATGTCTATAAGGAGTAATAAATCTAAAATAAAAAAAATCTTAAAATTACAGATTTTTCTTGAATTATGTAAAATAGAATGATGAACTATGTAAAATTAAACATTTAATTTGAAAATTTTATGTGTTTTAACTTTAAATCAAATATAAAAATGCTGACAAAAGCTTAATTACACTAAAGTTTGACATGGTACTGAGATTTTGGTTCCGCAAAGACTGGGGGGCCAAATATTGGAGGAAGAACCTGAAAAGAAAGCTGCAACCGTTATACCATCCTGTGCGCTACATTCTACTATACTACCACTCGTACTACGACACCTGCAAGTCGGATTTGACTTGCAAAAAAGCAATGAAAAGGTTACAGAAATACCATATTCTCAAGTATAAATATCCAGACATCGCATACAAGTAAATACACTTCTAAATAATTTTCTTCTTTTAAAACAATGTTGTCCTGAAAGAACAACAAGAAACAGTCTGGTTTTTTTAAATGGCAACACAGTAACCCAGTATATTATTATTTTATGATTGTAAACTAAAATGAGTATAGTTTTAATTTTTTTAAACAGCAAAAACACTAACAACGACAATCAATACACATTATTTACACCACTTTAAAAATGTTAGTATCAGACTTTCATCTTTATTTTCTTTTTTAAACAAAGCATTTAGCATAGTTCACTATATATTGTAAAATATATAATTATTTAAAATTTTTGCTTGTCAATTAATTATAGAATTCACAATGATTTGCCAAAAAATAGATGGAGCTGATTCCAGTTGCTAATTTCCAGAAAAAATTGCAACACGTTATTAAATTACGTCCATTTAAAAATTTAAAAATATAAATACCTTAAAAATGGTAAACCATTTACCCTCAAACTTGCAGTGTAAAACTAATTTTAAAAATCTTAGAGATTTAGTTAGGGAACGCCTGGTCAATAAAAGTGAGAAGAATTCGTAGCTCGTAGTTTTTTTGTTGTTTTTTTTTTGTTTTTTTTTTTAACTAAATAAACTAGCAGAGTTTGAGATTCTCAACAAGGTACATTTAATTGAATTTGAGATCTGTCATGGCTGCTTAGGCCAGTTCTCTGTTTTCTTTTCTTCTCCTCTCTTTGTCTTTTAAGCAATTTATGCAATGTAAAGTTGTATGACTCTATTCGTGTATGTACAAATCTAGATAAAGATATTGATTGATAATAAATGTAAACAAAACCTCAAAAAAATTAAAAATTAAATTATGCAAACAATGATACCGAGATAGCAGAAATTGTACCTGCAAAATGACACAATTATCGACTTTTAATTTTTTCCATCCTTTCTAATTGTAAATTTGCACATTTCCGTATAAGTTTTAAATGAAACAATTATGAAATTAGAACAATTAGAAGAAAAAAGAAAAAATGGAAAGGCAGTTTTTACTCTTAAATAGATTATGATTATTATAATCCAATGCTAATCACAGCAAAGCAAATTAGAAGAAGATAATTATTGCAGTTTTTGCATTGGAGGAGATGGTGTTGTGTATGAGGGCAGAGGATGGGTCA
The DNA here is from genome assembly GCA_030545055.2 of Neoaliturus tenellus. Classification (NCBI taxonomy): domain Eukaryota; kingdom Metazoa; phylum Arthropoda; class Insecta; order Hemiptera; family Cicadellidae; genus Neoaliturus; species Neoaliturus tenellus. Next base: position 90,998,893 of record CM061536.1, read on the forward strand.
CCAAATCACAATGCATGGACCCCAAGTTGGAGCAATACCTGGGCAACAGCTTGGATGTCGCTTACATCGGCGACTACAGAGGTGAGGATAGTTTGTAAAAATATCTTCATAATTAACTTTACCATCAAGATGAGTTAGATAACCTGATATAGCTCGAGATGAAAGTCTAATTTTGTCTAACTGAAGCAACCATGAGAATTTTTTCCTGTTATACAGCGACTTCTTTCATACCACTCAAATATGTTGGAGAAAACACAAAATATCTCTTTTGCTTCCATCCTCACCCACCAACAACAGGGTTGGTTCAATACTTTATTTGTGTACCCCTTTTGGCATTCTAACATAACAATTCTTTGTCCAATTTCATTTCAATTTTCTAAAACAAAATATCTTTTAATTCACGTATTTATTTGTTACAGACGGGGCTCCTGATAGGATGAACGAAGCCGTCCACGAGCTCATTGAGTTTGGCATAGAGTTCAAGTACATTTGTCCTTATCCTGATGTAGTTGAGATAACGGAGATTGTGAAAACTATAGAAAAAGTAAAGAACTATAGATGAAATTTTTAATAATTAATAATACAACTACACAACTTGGCGTCTTAAATTTCTGTTCTTTAAAATTTGTACTTTTCTCTTGTCAATGTTACCTACTCATTTTGTTGTTGTGGTTTGTAAAAGTCAGCCTAAAAATACTTCTACCAATTAAATTATTTTAAGTTCAGCTCCATTAAATTTAATCCCAATTTAAAAAATAAGCATTTGAACACTTTGAAAAGTAAAACAAACTTGAAACTTATAAAATGTAAGTTATAAGTCACATATTTTAAAATTATTTGTAGTGATATACATGGATATACTCACAACCCTTTAGAAAACATTTAGAGAAGATACTTCCTAGAATAACAAGGAATTTAAGAACTAAAAATATAGTGGAATTATTCATGTTTGACAAATTACATAGGGTGCACAGATGCAATAAATAAAATATTCATGATCTATATAGTAACTCTTATTAATTATTAGCTTAGTTGAAACAATTTTAAAATTAAACTCTAAATACACAATAGTACTATTACAATACACACACGGTTAGTATTAATTTGAAAATAATCTACAACAATTATAAGCCTAAAAATATATCATTTCAGAAAAAAAAAAAAATTATCTTATACAGCCTAATATAAGTGGGTTTAGTGCATGATGTTTCTAAGACACTGTCTATGGACAGAAAAAATTGATAAAACTGTACAGAAGAGTGCATGTTCAAAACTACAATCAAAATTAGTGATAAGGCTTATCGAGTTTTCTAACTACAGATAAATGGTTTTTCGATAAGCCTAGCATTATATTTAAGTTTAAGTCAATGAAGTTCCAATTGTAAGAATACTTCTAAAACACGATGGGAAAAGGAAGAAAAAAAGAAGTTGAAAAGGAAAAAGAAAAAGAAGTAGAAGAAGAAAAAGAAGAAGAAATCACAGGTATTTTTGATCAATTGTAATAGATTAAATATATTTTGGAGTAATTGAGTAATGATACTGTTTAATAAATTAAAATTTTTGTTAATGAGAAGAAGCAAAAACTGTAGGTGGAGGGTTAATATGTGACCAAAAGTTTTATTACTTTTATCATTTTATTAACTTTACAATCTGTTACATTTGAACAATAAGTAAAGAGTATGTTGAAAAATTATGAAAACTAACATTAAAACATGAATTAGATGTTGACTTTTTCCAACACTAGCTGAACATTAAAACATAGTTATATAGATAGACCTACTTCGTAAGTCGAGAATTGTAGCTCGTTTCACCCTATATAGCTAGACATTTTCTGAACTGTCCAACAAGTTGAGGGCTAAATGATTTCGGTGGATTTCAATTCTAATTTGTACTAATTTTGGTAATTTCTTCCTTCACTGTCGCGATGTTGAAGTCTTGTGTAGCGTTTTGTTGGATACAAACCAAGGTGCGTTGACAATTTTTCTTAATAACTTTGATTGGTATCTTTGTAAAATTTCCTAGTTCAGGTTGTTTTTAAATATAAGCTTAAACATAAAATTGAATAGAGTCAACTAAAAGATATTATTTACCTAATATAAAAAAGTTCTGGATTAAAAATAAATTTAAATTTAGGAAAAATAGTAAACTATAGAATATTTTACAATTACATAGCCTACAAAACAAATGTCAATTCAGACCAAGCGGTAATGGTGGTGTGGTCTAGATAAATTAGATACAGCTGTTAAATAAAAAATCAAGTAACGGGTTGATTGAGCCTTGAATCTTGGTTTTTTGAAGGGTGAGTGTGAATATTGTGGTGGATCAGATGAGGCGTACCTTTGTTACTGACAAATAGCAGCTGATTCATTTGTCAGGTTCATTAATTAGCAACCCAATGACCAAAAGTAGCTCCAAAGTCCAGTTTGCAACCATAAAAAAGCTACTAACTTTTCTCAGGATCGAACAGGGAACCTTCAGTGGGAAGGCAACCTCTTTAACCCCTCAGATACCCAGTCCAGTTCTGTGGTACCATGTATAGCCTACACCAACCAACCGACACCTGCACCAAAATTACCACAGAGCAGCAAACCTGAATAATGAAAGTCCAAGAAGAAGTTATAAAAAAGTCTAAGGGTTTATGGATCAAAAGATCCTTAAATTTCATTGGGGATTTTCATTTTTGCAGTCTGTTTTAACCAGGTTTGTGTATGTTTATTAGATTTACATTTAATTTTAGGTTTAACAAATACGGTTGTAGTAAAAAAATTTTGAATTCAAACTCAAAACAAAAAAAAGATCTTAATAAAAAAGATTGCACCTGGAATTCTTGGGTCGAGGGTAGGAGCTGGGTTCAAGTCCTTCTCAGAAAGGCAGGCTTTCTTTCCGCAGGATATACACATCCCACGCAGGCTTTGCATTTGCCCCACACTCACCCAAGGCCAATTACACACCAGGCCGGAGTGCCCAGAAAGATGACGTCACAGAGGTGGTGTGCCAGCTGATCAGTGTTGCTAAAAATGGGAAAATTACCCAATTTCCGGGGATTTAAGTGGAAGTTGGGTAAATATTCGTTTATTTTAAAGGATTACCGGGTAATTATAGGGGAAATTCCATCAAAAGCGCATTATTTCAGATCAGCTGGCGCACTAGTAGTGTGACGTTTTAACAAGAGCGGTGGGGGGGCATTCCGGCCTGGTGTGTAGTTGGCCTTGACTCTCTTCACTGTTTCCCCAGATGAGCTGGGCCGCGTCGTGCCCCCGCTGGAGATGGTGACGCGGGTCCAGTGGGGCGCCGCCTCGCCAGGCTTCCCCGGGTTGCAGCCGCTAGAGCGCCCCGCGATGTCGGTGCTGCTGCGCTTCTACACCGGGCCTGATGTATGCCACACCGCCGAGGAGTGTATCCCGTGCGTGCGCGACATACAGAAGCGCCACCAGCACCAGCACTTGGTGGACATCGCTCACAAGTAGGTCACCACTTGATTGTATAAAATAAAGTACCAGGTTAACCGAGCCTTGCTCGTTGGTTTTAATTAAGTTTTTATATAGTGTCATTAGAGCTATTAAATTTCCCCCAACAACCAACTATACCTCTTCACAGTTAACAGCTGTTTCAAAAAGTCTGCTTAATATTAATATTCCTTTATTTTTGTATACCTTTCGTTGTTATTTTGTTACTAAAATAGCAACCCATAAGACCAATGTTAAAAATTACGATTTTTAAACTTAAATTCTGACAAAATTCTATTTTTCCTGGGATGGAGGCCTTTTCTATACTTATTTTTGGGCCAATACACTTTTAATTGCAAAGTTTAAGCAAAATCTGACAGCTAGATTTCGAGATCGTGGAACACACATCCCTTCAGACATTCCTCGTATTATAGTATAGGATTTCAGGAATAAAATGTAATTCTTATTTATAAATTTTAAGAACAGTACAGTAAAATGAGGCCAATACAACCTTTTGATTAGCAACTGATGTGCATCCTTGAAATTTTCAGGAGACCTTCTTTTAAGCTCTAAAAAAGGGGTTTGATGAGTCCTTAAAAAAATAAAGTTGTTTTACACCTATAAAATCATTTTTCAAAATGGCGGTTAAAAGGGTCATTATTAATATTTTAATGAAATATTAATACTTTATTTTCAAGAATCAAGAATCAAGAATATTTTATTGTCTTTGAACACAACGTGTGTAATTGACAAAGTCATGAGCCTTAATTGTAAATAGACATTTCAATACAGATCCATTTATATCAAGAGTTATATATAAATCCTTGGATAAAGGCGTCGTTTTATATAAATCCTTAGGATATATTAAATTAAATCACTTAAAAAAATTTGTGAACCTCTAAAATAATTTGTATCTAATATGGCGGATATCATAGATGGCCACCAAAACGTAAGGGCATTTAAAAAAAAGTATTTACCACTTAACAAATAATTATTGGCATTGGCCTCACAACATAATTTGAGAAATGCATGTAAAAATGAAAAGGGAAAGCTTTTTTTCAAAATTTACCCCATTATTAAAAAAAACACCATTTTGAAAAAGTGTTTTTACAGGTGTAAAACAACTTTACTACTTGGGGACTCATCGGATCCTTATAGTGCTTAAAAGAAGCTCCTATCAAATTTTTGTGGATGCACATCAGTTGCCGATCTAAAACTCTAATTTTACTGTACTTGAAAATGAGGTTGAGGCAGACCTACCATTATAAAAATAAAAGAGGCAGCTACTTAATATATCTTTGATTACTTTTGAGTTTTATAGTCTGAAATTGTGCGTATTGAAAATATTAATTATTAGGCATACTTCAGGACGTATTATTTCCGGGTCATAATGGTTACCAAATATTTTCCACAACCAATACTTTGCTTATTTACCACAAATTAATGGTTTTCGGTGGGTAATTTAAGAATTTTTTGATTCAAAATGTTTGTGCTCATACATTGAACGTTTCAAAATAAATGAACTCTATATCTGTTATCCAAATCCAAAATAAACTCAAGCAGAATGTAAACAGAAACTGAGTAAAAAAGTTGACCACTCAGTGATGAGTCCCCGGTTGTCTTAGAAAAAATATCATGAGTAAACATTTGGTTCATTGAATTTATCTTTATTATTTAATGAAGTAAAACTGTTTTAGAGAGGTACTAATGAATTCTGAAAAGACGGTCAAATAGAAGTAAACGGTTATTCCGTGACTCTCAACCAATAAATAATTGGATGTAATTGAAATCCAAGACGACTGTAGTGCCAGGTGAGCTACATATCCCATAACTGAGCAATGGTGTCAGTTTCTGCGACATCCGTGGATGTTGCCACAGAGTTTTTGTTGGTTAAAAAAGTGTCAAGAAACCAACATTTTACTCTTTTGTTACCTGCAAGTATTGCCAACGCTGCAGGAAACAAAACAATCGTTCTCATTTGCGTTGGAGATTTTTTGTCTCAACTATTACTATAATAAGGAATTTCAAAGCAAACTAGGGGTTTTAGATTTACCTTGATTGATAATTGTTAAATTGGTCATTACCTAATGGTTTGTTATTAAATAATAATCCTATATGTAAAATAGAGTAATATGATGTCGTTACGATAAATATCGTACCCGTGGCAAGACTGCTTCATTCGCTTTTTCAATCAGCTGTGTTATGGTAAATATTATAACGTAACTTAACTTCCGTTTTAGTTTTGACTCTTCATATCTGGAACATAAAAAATAGCTATTCAGCTGACCTTAGGAAGAAGTTATGCTTTTTGCTCTACAGACCTTGATTGAAATCCACTCCTTTTATTTATTATGTTTACACCTGAATTAGATGTTTAAATATAAGTGTCTGCCCATCAGCTGACAAATACATTTTTTATACTGAACAATAGTTTCCTGGTAGGACCTGACGGGACGATCTTCGAAGGACGAGGATGGACTCAGAGCGAGAGTCCGGACTTTGAGATGAAAAAGCTAAACCAGGAATATAAAAAAGCGCGGGTTACCCAGGAATCTAACATCAACTTAGCGTACATCGGGAACTACGATGGAGGTAATATTACTTAACAGAATTTACATTTGTCACTTTTTCATGGAATGGGTAACCCTAATGTCTTATTTAGGTTATTTATATTATTTTTATTACTAATAATGGTAATAAAGATGTTAGGAGTAGAAATCAACAATTAAATAAAAAAAATTTAAGGTTCTTTAGAAAACTTTTGTTTGAGATAACTTATAAGACACAGGTCTGTTTGGTATTGATTTAATATAATAAAAGTCATTTTGTGTAAAAAACCACAAACCTAGTTGAAAAATGCAGCATATATGATTATTTTGTTCTGCTTGATAAAACTATGGTTTGCCCGGTGAAAGTTGGTTTTAAAACATCATATAAATGTAAATTCATTGTCAAAACTTATATGATAATGACTCAAAGCTTTATCTGGTTTAAAAATAAATGCTAAACATTTTTGATAATTTTATGTAGGTAATTGGGAAAAATAATTATGTTGTGAGAACAGTGTTTTTTTTGCTGTATACATCAAATCTATACATGAAACTTTAAATGTTTTTGGTTTCATTAGATAGAGCTCGCTTTGAAGTTTTTAAAGTAAATTGGTAGTTTTTCATCCAAACGTAGGGACATTACAAAACCTTTAAGTTTTTGCTGTTTCCGCACTGGCCAAACATTTGTGGCAAACTTGTTCGACAAATACAAAAAAAAATCTACCAACATTTCCAAAGGACAATTACTGACCACATGATTTATATTGGAAATATATACATAAACAATCAACTGTTTGGCGAAATTGTTTGGCCAGTGTGGACATGGCTTCAAGGAAGCTTCAATAAGGTAAGTGACATCAAAGTATCTGTAAGAAACCAAGGTAGGTGACACCAACAGTTTCTTGAAGCGGTCCTGCACCTCTGATGTCATGTTGTTTATCTTGAAACATAAGTGGTTTGCTTTGAATATTTTAAGTGCTTCACCTTTTGACGTCATTGATTTTGTTATTTTTTTTGTTATTTTTTTTTTTTATGTCACCTACCTGCTTTTTATTTTATATTTCTTGGGTAACATCAACAACAACAAATAAATAACAAATCAGTGACATTAGTGCTTCAGCTGGAAATAACAGTCAAATAGATGAGACACACTTGTTGCTTGTACCTTGGAATTAGCTGTAGTTGTCACCTACCGTTGGAGTATTCTAGTTTCGGTGATATTGGTAAGAAAATTAATTGAGTTTCAATTTTACAAGCTGTAAAAAGTATACACAGTACCTACACCAGGAGAGTACCTATCCATTCATACTAAAGATGTTATGTAAAACTGGATTTAACGAATCCAGACTAACGACGAACTGCATTTAAAGACCATAACACTAAAGTACACCACTTAAGTTTAATCATTTCTCAATATCCAAACCAAATTGCTTGATTTTGAGCTATGGTACTGTTCTATTAGTAAAACAACTAACAGAAATATTATGTTTCAGAGGGAAAAGTTACAGATGAAATGAAAAAATCTATTCAAAACATTATAGACTATGGAGTGAAGTGCAAGCAAATAGTAGAAAAGTATAAGTTTATGTACGTACATGAAGTTCTGTGAAGTGTATTGTTTTGAAAGCCATTGTAATAAGTCGAGGGGTGTTCACGATAGTTTTAAGTGCAGAAGGCCACTAGTAACAAGAAAGTCTTTTCTAGTTATGATATTAGATAAGGTTGTATTAAGTTTGGGAAACGTGGAGTTATAAACCCCCCCCCCCTCCCAAATAAACCTCTTCTTAAAGAAAGATACACGTAGATATAGTGCTCTTCATTAATCTACACTTATTTAATACGCTAAGGATTTTTTGTCTTGAGAACTCCTCCAACAATTTTCAACAGATTTTTAAGTTTTTTGTGTCATTGGATAGGGCTTGGTCTGTAGTTGTTTCCGCCAAAAATTTATGAGAATCGGCCAGAAAATAAAGGCGCTATTCACCATTGAAATCTCAAAGTTTCCCATTTAAATAACATTGGGATTAAATAAAACATTTTAAACATGTGTTAATAATCAGCTGTAAGTACGTGTAGTTTTGGTGATTAAAGAGATTCAAAATATTGGATTGATCGGATGTAATTGATTTAGAGCTAAAAGTAACTTTTGTATTGTATTGAATACTATTTAATTATTATTACTTTAATTGTAATAATAATTACAAGTATAATTACAAGTACTTTAATAATTACTTTATTATTGTATACTAGTTTAATACAAACTAGTATACGTGTTGCTCGAAATCGAGCAATTTATTTTAATATAATACAAAAGTTACTTTTAGCTCTAAATCAATGACATCCGACCAATCCAATATTGTGAATATCTTTAATCACCAAAACTACACGTATTTACAGCTGATTATTAACAGATGTTTAAAATGCTTTATTTAATCTTAATGTTTTTTAAATGGGAAATTTTGAGATTTCAATGGTGAATAGCGCCTTTATTTTCAGTCCGATTCTCATCAGTTTTTGGCGGAAACAACTACAGACCAAGCCCTATCCAACGACACCAAAAACTTGAAAATCGGTTGAAAATTGTAGGAGGAGTTCTTAAGACAAAAAAGACAAAAAAACCCTTAGCGTATTAAATAAGTATAGATTTAACAAAAATGTTTAAGAAAGCTTCAGTGTCAGGTGAAGACGTTGGTTTCTTATTGTTAACATAATATGTATATATATATATATATATATATATATATATATATATATATATATATATATAGGTATTACAATTATTTTAATTTATTAATGAAGATATATGAATTTTACATAAATCCTTAAAATATATCAAATTAGATCAAAGTTTAAATAAAAATACTTCACTGTGATCATGACATAATTGTTGAAACAAGTGTAAGTGAATAAAACCACTATGAAAAAGGGTACTCATGTTTATTTTTTATAGTATAATAAATTAAATAAATTAAAAAGTTAGTGAACATTAAGATTTAAATAATTGCTATGAAGAAAATGGCCAAATAGTCATTAAAACTGTTTAACAGCCAAAATTAAACAAATAATTAAAAAAATAACAAAAGCTGTTTTATTTTAGTAAATTTATTTTTTTTTGTGAGGAGAAAGGGTTTAACTGACCAACAATCTATTAAGCCGCGTCCGCACTGGGCGAACATTCGTGGCGAACTTGTTCTGCGAACACAAAAATCAACAAACATTTTTAACGAACAATTAACCGGCCATAAGATTTACATTCTCAAAGGTTAGCAACGAACAAACAAATGTTCGGAAGAAGTTTGTTCGGCGAACATGTTCGGCCAGTGCGGACGCGGCTTTACAAATTGATAGCCTACACTTTAATGTAAGTAAAATATTTTAATGTTGAATAAAACATTAACTATATAGCTTACATGTAACTCTAAAGGTGCGTTTACACCAGAGGTTGACATCCAAAAGCTGTCGACTTTTGCCATATTGAATATACCAGGAAAAGTTGTAAACTTTTGGTTGTCAACCTCTGGTGTTAAAACATCTTAAGCTGGGAATTGTGTATAAGGAAGTTCTTTCAGTGTGTTAATCCGTATTACTAAGTGTATTAGTTAGGTAATGTTAAATAAAGGGAATAAGTAATTACAGTATTACTGCTTAAGCAATTAAGTTCACTTTTATTTCTTTAACACAGGGAAACCTTTCATTGCCTGTATCTCCGAAACCTTTCAGTAAAATATAAAACACTCAAGAATAAAACTGTCTTATAATTTAAGAACATCTCACCCAATAAAATTATTATTTACACATAATGGACTAAATTTCCCATTAAGGCGTACAAATAATAATTAATTATTTTTATGTCACAATGAAAGAATGTTCTTAAAACTTAATTTAAAAACAGTTTTATTCCTAGGATTATTTTTATCTTCTGAATGGTTTAGGAGGCATAGACATTTAAAGTTTGAAACATATTCCAAATAAGGGATTAAAATTAATTTCAATTGCCTTTAGCTTACTGACAACTATGTTCCAAAAAAATATAACGATTAAAAACTTTTTGAAATTATGTATAAAATAAAAAAAGACATACAGTAAATGGGTTAGTAGTACAAACTTTTAATTGGGCTGCCACATTGGAAAGTGGCAGAGATAAAAACCAAATTTGAAAATCACCACAATAAAGAACGTTTCTATTTATTTATTTATTTTGCAATTCCTATATAATTCTCGCCACATAAGTTGACGAATGGTAAAAAAATGGTCAAAATGAGCGAGGGGGGAGTGGGTACTTTTCCAAAAACATCTAATTAATGTTGCAGCTGATTATCCAATAATTTTAACTAATTCAGCAAGTGAGGTGGCAAGGCTCAGGCCTATAGAAAGGTTCACAAAAATAGTCCGATGAGAGTTAATGCAATGTTGCCAAGTCTATCCAGAAATACTATTTTATTCTATATTACACATGGTAAACAGAACCACAAATGACAACATTGCAGGGCTAGAGCGGGGTCTACATAAACTTAAAGAGGTTGAGGGGGGTCACAGCTGTTAAAATTTCCATCGGAATATTTTTGCGAACCTTACTATAGTATAGTTTATTACTAAAACAGCTGTCACATTTATATAGACCCTCCTGCATATTGTGTCGTACTTTTTTAAATAGTTAAAAAATCGTATTAAAATATTAATTTCTATATTAGCATAAAACATGCAACATTCTAAATAATTAAGACTAGTGTCAGTGTTCATTTGCTACATTATTCCTTGCAAGATCAAAGGAGTTTTATAAAACCAATATCAAACCAATAAAAAATGTTGAAAGGTATGTTTGCACTTTGCAAAAAGTTAGCGGATGAAAAGTGATTTAAAGAAAAGCAATAACACGGAGGCTGCTGCCAATATTTGAACATGAGATTGGAAACTTTGGACAATCATTGACGTTTGCAATCTCAGGTAACTATTACTTTGCGTTTGTTCAGGACATATTTTACCTTTCTCAAGCTTAAGAGTAAAACCATATCAATTTGTTTTTACGACATTTTTCCATTGAGTTCACATGTAGGGATTCTACAAGATGAAAAGAAAATGTATTTAACATTCAGAGTAATACTAGGTTACTGCTTTATGACTTTAGTTATTTAATAGTTTATAGTTGTACTTAAAAATTACATAGTTTAAAAAATTTCAGTGGGCTACACTTAAAATTTGAAATTAATCATCGTACTTAAATTAAAGTGTGCAATGTTTTTATCCGCACGGTTGAAAAGTATTGTAAGCCCTTCGTTAACTTTGGTTAAAGAGGAAAGAAATGGTAAAATATAATGAAAACAAAACATTTGATGCTCTGAAAATAAAGATTGATAGGAAAAGAGTTATAAGGATGTCAAAGTCGTCTTACATTACCCGGACAAAAACTATGAAAATCAATGTTGTAAGCAGGTGTCAAAAACGTAATGTTTTACAGCAATTTAATGCTACGAGTTACAAGAAGTTATCCAAGTAATAATGTTCACGGCTGAAAAAACTCATAAATTTATTAAAATTTCTTGTTTTATTTAAAAGAAGATACTGTAGATCTTACTGAAAGAAATTATATGAAGAACTTAGTATTAAATATTAATCCAAACTAGAAACTACATTAATTATTTATACAGTATGTAGCCCTCCTCCAGTATGTAATTCCTCTACTGTTACAAAATATTTGTGAGATTTATTAGAGTCTTGACATTTGTGTGAAAGGGGACATTTGTTACAGTTTGCATCCTGAGAGATAACCATCTCAGTTTATTCCCCGGTTTTACTACATTGACTGTCATAGTAACACGTTGATGGGAACTTTTACATCATTCTCTTTACTACACCTGCATTTTACAGTAGGTCCTAGCGTTAAACTTTATTTGTAAACCTTGCTATGACAAAAGTTTATGTTTCACCACTATTACGAGAAAAATAAGAACAGACGTTTAAGCTATATTTTGCATTTTATTTAGCCATCTATATTGGCTAAAAAACACAGATTTCAATTAAAGACTAAACCGATCAATTGACTTTAAGGCAAAAAATCCCATTTCAGTGAATTGTACAGTAAGGTTCTTCCCTATACTATGTCAAACTGGAAAATCTTTTAATGATGATAAACACTATGCTTACATGGAATGAGAGGCATAGACTTTTGGAAGGACTTTTAGAAAGAGGAAGGAAGGATTTTTGCCTCAATTTTCTAAAAAAAGTAAATATATAAAAATAGTAAAAATAACTAACAATATGAAAGTTTTTACCATTGCATACCTTATTATACTACGTTCAAAATAAATGTGCGGTCGAAACGCAGATTTTAATCCCCCCATTTTCCCATTCCTCCCGTTGCCAAGAATCCAACCAATCAGTATCACTGAGAATTACTACAGCTGTTTAATATCTTATGTCACTTTATGCCAATGATGAAGGAAGTAAGAGCTAGAACCTGGTCACAACAGTTGCGCCCAACTGTATCTGCGTACGTCCGCAGATAGGAAAATAAATTTTAAGCTTAGTGAAATTAAGGAAAGTCGGCAAGCGCCATTGGAAGTCTCCAGACCTTTCACAGTAGATGAGCTGGATGTGGCGATTGATGCTATGCCAATTGGCAAAGCAGCAGGTATGGATGAAATCTTCCCGGAGTTCATAAAACACTTGGGTAAAAAGGCTAGACAGTGGCTTCTTGCAGTTTTTAATTCCATAAGGGAAACCGGCGACTTGCCTGGTATATTTAGAAGATCGAAAATAATAGCTTTCTTGAAGTCAAATAAAGATCCACAACTGCCAGAAAGTTACCGACCCATAGCTCTTCTTAGTGTCTGTTATAAGCTGCTCGAGAGGTTGATATACAACAGAATCCTCCCTGTTCTGGATTCCAGCATCCCCGTCGAACAAGCTGGGTTTAGGCCTGGGCGCAACTGTTGTGACCAGGTTCTAGCTCTTACTTCCTTCATCGAGAATGGGTTTGAGCGAAAACTGAAAACCTCTGTTACTTTCTTAGATCTTACTGCAGCTTATGACACTGTCTGGAGAAAAGGCCTTCTCATTAAATTTTATAACCTGATTCCTTGCCCTTTCCTGATGCGTCTCCTCAACTCGATGCTCTCCAATAGGATGATTAAAGTATATTTGGGACGCAAGGAAAGTACTTTTAGGCAATTAAAAGATGGCCTGCCACAGGGGTCAGTGCTTGCCCCACTGCTGTTTAATGTGTATACTGCCAACATGCCTGACACTTGCTCCTTAAAGTTTGCCTATGCGGATGATATTGCACTGGCTTATCAGCACAAGGAATTCCGACACGCTGAGGAAGTACTAACAAATGACCTCAAGACCCTCGGTGAATACTTTAAGGCCTGGAAGCTATATCCAAACCCAACTAAAACCGAGGTATCTTGCTTTCACTTGAACAATAGGCTAGCCCACTAAAAGCTTAAAATCGTATTTGACGGTGTTGAGCTAAAGCACAATGATCACCCACAGTACCTGGGAGTCACTTTAGATCGGTCTCTCACATTCAAAAGCCACCTACAAAAAACAGCAGCCAAGGTGAGAGCTAGGACTAACATTGTCCATCACCTTGCTGGCTCCACATGGGGAGCTAATGCACAAGCTCTGCGAACCACTGCTTTGTCCCTGGTTTACTCAACCGCAGAGTACTGTGCTCCCGTGTGGCTGAACAGTGTGCATGTCAGAGAGATCGACATCCAACTGAACAGGACTATGAGAGCCATAAGTGGTACACTCATGGCAACACCTGTACCCTGGCTCCCAGTGCTGTGTAATATCGCTCCACCTGAAATAAGACGAAGGGAGGCACTTACTAGGGAATATAATAAGATCGTATCCAATCCACAGCTACCCATCCATGATTACCTACCACAGGAGACGGGCAGATTGAGGTCCCGAAGATCACCACTGCGGACAGCATCCCAGTTGACGGAGACAAACTTTTCCATCCATACCGACTGGACTTCCTCCTGGGACTCTTTCCAAGGCCGGAATCAATTTTTAATTGCTGACCCAACCTTAGCAGTAAGTGGTATGGATCTTCCTCGGAAGCAGTGGACCGTTCTCAATCGATTCCGCACTGGTGTGGGAAGATGTAATTATTGGAAATACAAATGGGGAATGACAGAAGACCAGTCATGCCGCTGTGGAGCGGAGTTGCAGACTATGACTCACATAGTCAATGAGTGCCCTTTGAGTGCTTTCCCCGAAGGATTGATTGGGCTGCATTGTGCAAGTGAAGCTGGGCTGCAATGGCTTAGCGCCCTGGATTTAGCTTTGTAAAGAGAGATCATAACTTTATGTTTTTAGTTTTAGTTTTTAAATTTTTTGACGCAGGTGCTAAGCACCTCAGAGAATGTATTATATTTTTCTGAAGTTGGTGGCTGGCTATTAATGCCATACGATATATATATATATATATATATATATATATATATATATATATATATAAGTAGATAGTATCATGTTACTTCTAGGACACTTTTTGGAGACAATCAAAAATCAAACAAATTTCACAGTTTTTTAATACAATTATGCAATATTTTTGCCATTTTTTTGGCCAATTTTCAGCTTTTGTCAAATTGTCTTAAAAAATATGCAATTTTAATGAAATTTTTAACAAATATGCCTAAATTTTTCTACAAAATAAAATTTTTTTAAAAACAAGTAAAATTATCACATTTTATAAGTATTTTTTCAATAAAATTAATAGTCGACTTTTCATAAGGTAATTTAAAATTTTAATAGTATTTTTTCAATAAAATTTGAATTTTTTTTAAAACAAGTAAAATTAAGGTTTAGTATCAATAATATTGTAATAATTATTCAAATTTAACTAAAGCAGTTTCTTTATCATCAAAAGTCTTAATATCAGTGACAATTATATGTAAATCTTTTTTATTTAATTCTTTAATTGATTTATCATCAATTACATTAGTAAATCTTTTTGGTAAATGTACTTTACATTTTTCTAATTCAACAATAATTGTATATCCATATTTATCTTTAATTCTTTCAAATTTTTTCAATTTTATATTTTTTTATTTAAATTTAAACTTTTTAATGGTTTATATTCTTTAAATCTTAATTCTCCAACATTATTAATTTCTTCTAGCAGATCCATTTATATAGGAAAAAAATATCACAAACTTGTTTGTGATAGATATGTTAAAAAGTCATTATCATAATTAGGTTTTATACAAAAATCCATATTTAAGTATTTAAAAATCATAGGTAATAATTTTTTGTATGATATATTACTTTTCTTAAAACATAAATATTTATTAAAAAATAGTGTAATTTTTTCTTTATCTACATTATTCAATTCAAAATCAATATTGTATATTTTGTTTAAAAATTGATAGTAAAATATCCAATTTGTACAATTCCTTTGTTTTAAAAATAATTTTATATTCTTAGGTGTTATTTCAAAATGATTGGAAATACATAAAATATATAATTCATTAATTAATTGTTGTGTTTTATATGGTTGAAAATGGTTAAATTCTCTTAAAATATGTTTAAGATGTTTTATTCTTATTACTTTTTCTCTTAATCTTTTTTTCATAAATAATTCTTTTACATATATTACATCCTACACAATTTCCAATAATAGTAAAATTAGTTTGATTATGACATCTATAACACATATCCATTTATTTAAAAAAAAATTATACATAAATGAATGAACCAATTCATTGTCACAAATGTAAGAAAAAAACTAAAAATATTAATCCACAAATCGTTGAAATGAAAAATGGATTATATAGAATTGCTACTAAATGTTCAATTTGTAAAACAAATAAAAGTAAAATTTTGAAAAAAGAAGTTAAACCTATAATTAAAAAAGAATTGACTAAAAATGAACAAATAATTGAAGCAAATGAAATTCATGCTCCAATTAGAAAGAAATTTCTAAAAAGAAAAATAATTACATTAGGTATTGATGATTTATGGGCAGCAGATTTAATTATAATGAAAAATTATGAAAAAGAAAATGATGGTTATAAATATATGTTAAATGTGATAGATACTTTCTCAAAATATGTTTGGTCAAAACCATTAAAGAAAAAAGATGGAAAAACAGTTTCTAGAGCATTTGAAGAAATAATTAAGGATGCAATTAAAATTAATCATAAATCACCTAATCTTTTACATACAGATAAAGGATTAGAATTTATCAATAAAGAATTTAAAGAAATATTAAATAAATATAATATTAAATTGTATCATACAGAAAATGAAGAAAAATCAAGTATAATAGAAAGGTATAATAGAACACAAAATGAAAAAATGAAAATACAGTTTGAAATTAATAAAAATTATAGATGGATAAATATTTTACCAAAAATTGTTAAAGAATATAATAACTCATATCATTCAACAATTAAAATGAAACCAATTGAAGTAAATAAAAATAATGAAAAGGATTTATTAGATACTGTTTTTAAATATAAACCACCAAAAATAATAACCAAATCAAAATTTAAAATAAATGATAGAGTTAGAATTGGAAATAAAAAATCAACATTTTCTAATAAATATAAAAATAATTGGTCTAGAGAAATATTTATAATTTCTAAAATTAATAATACAAATCCAGTTACTTATAGTATAAAAGATCAAAATAATGAAGATATTATTGGAAATTTTTATGAATATGAATTGAAAAAAACCAATTTGTAAATTTTATTTTATATAAATGGAAAAGATATGTTTAAGGTGTAAATTATATAAAGATATATCTAAATTTTATAAAGACAAAAATACTAAAGATGGGTTATATTATTATTGTAAAGAATGTAAGGATGTGTATTATAAAAAATTATATGATAGTATTAAAGTTATTGAATTAAATGAAAAACAATGTCATAAATGTAAAGAAATTAAAGATATTTCAAATTTTAATAATTATCATTATAGTAAAGATAGAAAAAAATACAATTTGTATACAATGTATTAGAGAAATGTTTTTAAAACCACAATTTTGTGAATGTGGAAGAAATATTAAATGGACTAATAATTATTTAAGACATTTAGAAACTAAAATTCATGACAAAAATATAACAAAACTAGAAAATTTAAAAATATGATAAAAAAATGAAGACAAAATTTTACTTGTTTTAAAAAAATTCAAATTTTATTTAAAAAATATGATTTAAACTATAAATTACCTAGTAAAAAGTGGAAATACTTCTTATATTTTTAAGAGTTTTATTTCTAAGTAAAAATTATTTTTAATAAATAAAGAATTTCACCCCTAATAAATGGAACGAACAAATAAAAATATTAATTGTCCTTATTGTAATAAAAATATATTATATAAAAATTATGATAGACATTATAATTCAACTAAACATTTACTAAATAAACAAAAATATGATAATAAAATATTTGAATTAAAACATTGGTGTAAAAATAATAATATATATAATTATAAAAATAAAACTTTAGATGAATTAACAAATATTAAAGAAACATTTGATCTTACAAATTATTCATTATTTAATATAGTAAAATTAAATGAAATTGCAAAAAAATTATCTGTCAGAAATTATGAAAAATTATCTAGAGATGAACTAATTAAAAGATTAAACAAAATTAAAGAAAATCCAAATAATTTAGAATATAGATCATTGAAATATATTCAAAATTTAGCAATTAAAAATAGTATTAAAATTGTTAATAAAACTAGAAAAGAATTGATTGGATTATTAAATGATTATTTTAAAAATAGACCAATTCCAAAAGAAAATATAATAAATATTCAAGAAGCTTCGTCATTAAAAGGATATTTTCAAGATTATATTTTAACAAATTCAAATGATGATTTAGATATTAATGATTATGTAGAAACTCAAAGAAATGAAATAAAAAAATTGATAGAAAAACAAAAATTTAAAAATATTAAAGGACAGATGGCTTTAGAATGTGAATATGAAAGAAAATTAATAAATGGTGAAATTCAAAATAGTAATATGTATTTTTGCATAAAAAGTTCAGATATTTTAAATATAGATGATTTTATTGATGATCAATTTAAGAAATTAATAGTTAGAGAACAACTAAATCAACCATCAAAAGGCTCTGGTTGGTCATTAAAAAGATGTGTTGAGCTAAATCTAAAATTATCTAAAAATAATTCATTAAATGCTGGATCATATATAGAATTACCAAATGAAATTAAGAATAAAAAATGTTGTGTAAATTTTAAAAATAAAGATGAATATTGTTTTATTTATGCAATTAGATGTGCTATTGATAAACCAAACGAACATGCTGAAAGAGTTAAACAATATCAAAAATATATAAATGATGATTTTTTAAAGGTTTTGATTATCCAATATCATTGAAAGATATTAAATTATTTGAAAAAAGATCATTTGATTCTAAATATAACTATCCATCAATGTCAATAAATATTTATAGAATTGATGAAGATGAAAAAATAGTGCCATTACAAATATCTGAACATTATAATTCAAAACTAGAAATTGATTTATTATATTATAAAATTGGTAATAATTCTCATTATATATTGATTACTGATTTAAGTAAGTTAGTATCTAAGCAATTAACACAAAAAAATAAAAATAAAAAATATATTTGTAGAATATGTTTGACTCATTTCTACAAAAATAAAGACTTGAATAATCATTTAGAGATATGTAAATCATTAGAACCTTGTAGACCTATAATGCCATTTAAAGGTCAAACTGTAAGTTTTAAAAATTATTATAAAAAGTTTGAACATCCATATGTAATTTATATGGATTTTGAAAGTATATTAGAAAAGATTGATAATTGTAAAAATAATCCAAATTGCTCATATACAAATAAAATTCAAAAACATAAACCATATGGATTTACAATCTATTTAGTATCTAGAGTAACTAATAAAATG
This sequence comes from Neoaliturus tenellus, assembly GCA_030545055.2. NCBI lineage: Eukaryota > Metazoa > Arthropoda > Insecta > Hemiptera > Cicadellidae > Neoaliturus > Neoaliturus tenellus. The sequence goes on from CM061536.1 coordinate 91,017,810, forward strand.
TATAAACCTATTTGTTATAGAGCAAAAAATGAAGAGGAATTAATAAATGTACCAAATAAATTATTTGAATATTTAGATGAAATTTCAAAATATATAGCTAAAAAATATAATTCAAAAAATAAAAAGCCTATGAATTTAACTAATGAAGAAGAAATTAATTATCAGAAAACAAATATTTGTCATATTTGTGAAAATAGTGGTTTTGATAATGATAAAAGAATAAAAGTAAGAGATCATTGTCATTTAACAGGAAAATTTAGAGGTGCTGCACATTTAAATTGTAATTTAAATCTAAAATTTCCTCAAAATATTCCTATATTCTGTCATAATAGTTCAAATTATGATACACATTTGTTTATAAAAGAATTAGCTAAAAAATATGGTAAAATTGATTTGTTAGCTAATACAGATGAAAAATATATAAACTATTCAGTAAATTCTGGTTATGGTTATGAATTTGAAGGTGAACTATATTTTAAACCTAGAAAATTTATAAAATTCTCATTTGTAGATACATTTAGATTTATGGCTACATCAATTGAAAAATTAGCTAAAAATCTTAAAGAATTTAAGCATATAAATAAATTTATAAAAGAAAATGATATAATTGAATATGATAATGAAACTTTAAAAATATTAACTTCTAAAGGTGTATTTCCATATGAATTTATTGATAATGTTGAAAAATTAAACTATGATAAAATATTAGAAAAAGATCAATTTTATAGTTGTTTAACTAATGAAAATATAAGTGATGATGATTATAAACATTATATAAAAGTTTGGAATAAATTAAAAGTAAAAACATTAGGTAATTATTCAGATTTATATAATATTCAGGATGTATTATTATTAGCTGATATATTTGAAAATTTTAGATCTGTTTGTTTGAAAAATTATCAATTAGATCCAGCACATTATCTAACATCACCATCATTAGCTTGGGATTCTATGTTAAAATTAACAAAAATTGAACTAGAATTAATAAGTGATTATAATATGTATTTAATGATTGAAAAAGGTATTAGAGGTGGTATTTCACAATGTATAACTAGATATTGTAAAGCAAACAATAAATATACAAAAAATTATGATAAAACAAAACCTGAAAATTATATGTTATATATAGATGCAAATAATCTATATGGATGGGCTTTAAGTCAAAAATTACCTTATAAAGATATAACATGGATGAATCCTAATACATATACATTAAATGAATGGGAAGAAACAATATTAGAATTAGATGGAAATGCTAAATATGGATATATATTAGATGTTGATTTAGAATATCCTATTGAATTACATGATGACCATAAAGATTTACCATTAGCACCTGAACATTATAATAATAAGCTTTGCACAACATTATTTGATAAAAAAGATTATGTTATTCATTCAAGAAACTTAAAATATTATCTACAAAAAGGATTAAAATTAAAGAAAGTTAATAGAGTTATAGCATTTGATCAAGATGATTATATGAAAAAATATATTGAATTAAATACCAAATTAAGATCCAAATCAACATCAGATTTTGAAAAAGACTTTTTTAAATTGATGAATAATAGTGTTTTTGGAAAAACTATGGAAAATGTTAGAAATAGATGTGATATTAAATTAGGTGATGAAAAGTTTTCACTAAAACAAGCAAAAAAACCTAATTTTAAAACATTTAGTATATTTGATAAAGACTGTATTGCTTCACATATGATAAAAGAAAAGGTTAAGTTTGATAAACCAATCTATATAGGATTTTCAGTACTTGATTTATCAAAATTACATATGTATCAATTTTATTATGAAAAATTAAAGAAGTTTGATCCAAATATAAGGTTATTATATATGGATACAGACAGTTATTTTATAGAATTTAAAAAGGATCCATATAAAATTATTAAAGAAAATATTAATGAATTTGATACAAGTGATTATAAGAAAGAACATGAATGCTATAGTGAAAAGAATAAAATACCCCCGTCGCAGCAGACCTGCGTACTCAGCGAATTTCCAATGGAATTTCGGATTATTTACTTTCCCCATAAAAACACCATAGGATCGAATATGTAGGTTTGCTGCCATGGGGTGTTGTTAGAAAATCTAAGTTAATCAATAATTGGTGAATGTAAACACAAAAGTGTATCAAGCTCTGGCAATTTTGTGTTTTCCCCATAAACCCCATGGGGGTGAGTATGTAGGTTTGCCGCCATATGGGTTTTGTAAGCAATCATAAGTAAAGCCCTATCTAGATAATTTACATACCAAATTTGATTAAGTTATGTCGATAAATAAGCAAGATATAGGGTTTTCTTGATTTCCCATAAGAATAACATGGAAAACACATTTTTGGATTTTCCCCGTAACCAGTTATGCTATGATAAAAATTCAAAATACCAAATTGTTTGTTTTTTTAAGCTCTTTTAAATGGTTTCAGTTAAAATTGATGAATTTTGAAAATTGAGGTCAAAAAATGCCAAAAACCCATTTTTGACCCCTTTGAAACCCCATAAAACCCCGTTCCCATAACCCGACAATGCTGGTTTGCGAACTCATGAAAATAGACCTGGTCTTACACCTTCATACCAAATTTCATCAAAATCGGAGGTTCCCTTCAAAAGTTATCGGTACCACGGACACATATATATATATATAGATATATACATATATATGAAAATGAACGAATGGTGTTTTTGGCTTCTGGGGACCTCAAAATGAAAAAGTAAAGTGGTCCCGGGCTTAGGTATTACCATGGCTACTACCGTAATAGCGTATTCCCTATAGGGAAATTCGCTAAAAATAATTGGTAAATTTAAAGATGAGTTAAATGGTGAAATATTAGAAGAATATTGTGGTTTAAGATCAAAATTATATAGTTATGAATTTAATAATAAAAATCCTGTGAAATGTAAAGGTATTAAGAAAAGTGTTGTTGATAAAACATTACATATGGATGATTTTAAGAAATGTTTATTTGATGATCAAGAACAATATAGAGAAATGACTTGTATTAGAAGTTTTAAACATGAACTATATACAATTACAATAAATAAATTAGCTTTAAGTAATAGAGATGACAAAAGATTTATTTGTGAAAATAAAATTGATACATTACCTTGGGGGTATAAAAATAATTATAAATAAATGGAAATTTTAATTGTTCCAAAAGAATTAATAAATAATGATTTTGATATAAAATTATATTTATTTAAAACTAAAATATCAAATAAATTTTTAATATATCTTTTAAAATATAAAAATTATTTTGTATATCATTATAAGTTTAATTTTATAATAGAATTATGTTAAAGAAAGTTTTAAAGAAAATGATCAAAATTATATTAATAATTTATAACCATATGATATTGAATTTATACTATAATTTTATGTATATTTTTAAATATTTTCTTTAATAAATTTAAATATATTCAATAATTTATTGAATATCTAACATAAAAATATCTATAAATTTTACTTTATTATCATTATAAGTAAGACCCGTCTTTAAGACGGGTCTCAAATTTGTATATAATTTATTATATTTATGAATATTTTTGAATGTTTAAGAAGGGTAACATTTTGTTACCCTTAAGTTTTTATTGTATAATAAGGTTACCTCATTTAAAAAATTTTAAAATAAATATTCTAATTTATATGGGACCCATTTTGGGTCCTACCTAATTTTAATAAGTTTTGTATGTTTTTCATTATATGATAGGGGGGACAAATTGTCCCCTCTAAAAATATCTATAAATTTTAATCTATCCTTATTGTTTTCTACTTTTTTTATTTTAAAATTAATAAATATAAACCAGATTCATTAATAAACATTGTTTTATTATCTATTTTATTGACGCCCTGTTTTAGGGCATCTGAAAAACATGTTTGTACATCAATTTCTAGGGTGTCATAATTTGTGACACCTATAATTTTTATGTAAATTAATTTATCATTATTATGTAAATGTAACTGTTGGTTACACTTGATATATTTTAAGTTTTATATATTTTTCTTTTACATTATCAATTAAAACTTTTCTAGAATTTTTATATTTTAAAATATAACAAATATCTTTTCTTTTAAACCAAGGTTTATTTTGTTTATTAAATACAATTAATTTATTATTAAATATAAAATTATTGTTAATTAAATAAATTATTGTTTTTATTATTTATGTAGATAAATTTTATATTACAAATTTTGTTTTAATCTTAAATATACAATACTTTTAATATTTTCGTTATTTATTTGATTTCCATCACTATCTTGAATAGATATTACAATATTTTGAATTTTATTTATATTTTTTAAAGGAATATAATCAATTTCATTTGGTTTTTCACTAATTTTTTATCCATATTCAACATTTGGATAAAATGAATATAGAATTTCTGATTCTTTATGTAAATGTGAATGATCTTTATGATTTTCAAAACTAGGATCAACTAAATTACAATGTATTTCAATAACATCAAAAGGTCTAATTTTTGGTAGTTTTATTAATTTTGTTAATACATTTGGTTCAATCATTTTATCATCTAATCCTAATAAATCAATTATAATTGTTGTTACTATAATTTTAACAGGAGATTTTATTATAATATATGGTCCATCATTTTTCAGTATAAAATCATTTTCATCAAATTTATTAATTTTCTTTTTAAATTCTTTTAAACTATTAATAAAAATATTTTTTATTTCTTCAATTGTATAATTTCCTTTATTTATATCAAAATATTGATCTATAATTTTATCATCTTCATCTTTAATAGAATATCCATAACAGTTTTTATAATCATTTGGTATATTTGATATAAAATTATCTGAATAAAATCCACTTAAACCAATACTATATTTTCCATCTAAATGTATTGGATGTTCTAATCTTAATTCTAGTTTGGATGAATGACCAATTATTTTAAATAATTTCATCTTATTTAAATGGAGAAATTTTTAGAAAACAAAGATAATATAAAATTAGAATCATATGATAAAAATAATAAAAATGATCAACCTATTAGATTATTAATTATAGTAACAAGTGGATCTGGTAAAACTACATTATTATTAAATTTTATTTACAAAAGATTAATTCCATATTCAAATTTATATATTTTTAGTAAATCATTAGAACAACCATCTTATAAATTATTACAAAAAAGATTTAAAAATATAGAATCAAATATTAATAAACAAATTTCTTATTTTTCATGTGATGATATGATTCCACTAAATAAATGTAAACCAAATTCATTAGTAGTTTTTGATGATTGTATTTTAGAAAAACAAGATAAAATTAAATAATATTTTATAATGGGTAGACATAAAAATATATCATGTATTTATTTATCACAATGTTATTCAAAAGTTGATATGCAATTAATTAGAAATAATTTAAATATGTTATGCATCTTTAAACAAAATGAACATTATATGAAAAAAATATATAATAATTTTGTTGGATCAGATATGAAATTTGATAAATTTAAAACTATTTGTAATGATTGTTGGAAAGAAGACTATGGATTTTTAACTATTAATTTATTGAAAAAAAGAATATTTATTTTATTAGTATTATTTATTTCATTAGTATTTATATATTTAATGAAAATTACAGAAATAAAGTAAAATAAATTGTGTTTAACATAATTAGTGTTTATGTTAACATGATTTGTGTTTGTGTTAACATGATTTGTGTTTTGTGTTAACATGATTTGTGTTTTGTGTTAACATGATTTGTTTTTATGTTAACATAATTTGTGTTTGTGTTAACATAATTTGTGTTTTGTGTTAATATGATTTGTGTTTATGTTAACATGATTTGTGTTTATGTTAACATGATTTGTTTTGAACCTAAATTTTTCTTTGTAATAAATGGATAAAATATCTGTTAATGAAGCTAAAAAATTAGATGATATTGAGAAAAAATTAATAAAAGAATTTAAAAATCAAATTAAAATTGAAGATAATTATGAAAAAATTAAACAAAAAGCATATGAACCTATAACATCAGCAATTGGTAAAGTTGAAAATAAAATTGGTGAAGTCTTAAATGAAAATAAAAACCTTATGGAATTGGTACCTATTGTTAATAATTTTGCCAATATATCAATACCAGAAACTGAAGAACTAAATTTACCTTCAAGTACTCCATTTAGACCAATCAAACAACCAATAATTCAAGAAGAATCGACATTTATTGACCCAAATTTAATTTCACCTCAAACATTAGATAAAATTATTGGTCCATTAGCACAAAAATATTTACCAAGAACAAAAGATGATAAATTTGGTTTATATTGGAATAAACATAAAAAATCATTTATGATTGGTGATAAAATAACTGTAATTGATAATGATGATTTAATAATTGATGATAAAAAATATAATGGAACACATGGATTATGGAGATTGTTAACTTATAAAAAGAAACCAGATAATAATTTATATACACAAGATGATTTAAATAATTATTCAAAAATTTTATGGGAAACTAATTCAATTTATAAAAATAATGATCCAAATAGTAAGAAACCAAAATCTAGTAAAGGTGATAAATATATTAATTTAATTAAACATATTTGGGAATTAAAAGGTGAAATTGAAGGTTCAGGAATCAGACAATATACAGAAAATAAAATTGAATATAGATTTATAGATGATTTAAATAAATTAGATAATATTATTAATTATATATATGCACAAGAAAAAGCTGGCAATAATAATTTTTTAAATGAAAAGAGAGCAATTAAAGACTTTATATCAAATAAATTAGATGAATTAATTGAAAAACCTGAAGGAATTAAGTATTTAAAAAGAATTTTGGCAAATATTTCATCACCATTATTAAAAGATGGATCAGGTATTTTAAATAATGTTATAAATAATTTACCTTTTGAATTACATGTACCTGGTTATCAATATCTAGGGCCTGGAACTAAATTAAATAAAAGAGTAAAAAGAGGTGATCCTGGAATAAATGATTTAGATAAAGCTGCTAAAGAACATGATTTATTTTATAGAGATCATAAAGATACAAAATCTAGAAATGAAATAGCTGATAAAATTTTACAAGATAAAGCATGGGATATAGTAACATCAAATGATCATAGAATTGGTGAAAGATTAATTGCATTACCAACATCAGGTGCTATGTGGATGAAAAGAAAATTTGGTATGGGTTTAGAAGTAGGATTAAAATTTTAATAAAATTAATTATATTAATCTATATTATAAAAAACTATAAATTCTTTTCTTAATAAATGGAAAAAACAAATATAAACTTGACAGATAATCAAAAATCAAAAATAAAATTAGCATTTAAAAATAAGAAATCAGTTATAATTCAATTTAATATTGATCAATTTAATGAAAATGGAAAAGATATTATATTATTATCTAAAAGACAAATTAATAAACTAAATAAACATAAAAAATTAAATAAAGGATTAAGATTTGAATTTTCATATAATCAATTAAAAGAAATAAAAAATGGTGGATTACTAAAAGAAATTTTAGATTTTGCTGATAATATACCTATATTTAAAAATTATACACCAAATGTTAGAAAGGGAGCAAAAGTAGTAAAAGAATCTATAATTCCTAAATTTAGAAATTTTGTTGATTGGTTAGATCATGAATTAAAAAATGTAGAAGGATCTGGTTTAGATAAAAAAACATTAAAATATATGAAACAAAATTGTAAAAAAATTTTGAACCACTAACATTAGGTGAATTAGAAAAATTGTGTAAAAATATAAAATATTTTAGAGGTGTATTTATGAGAGATATATTACCTAATAAAGTTAATAAATTTGAATGTGGAATTATAAATTTAGATTCATTTGATGGAAATGGAACTCATTGGGTTTGTTATTATAAAAAAGATAAAATTAAATATTATTTTGATTCATTTGGAAATATAGTTAATAAACCACCAATAGAATTAGTTAAATATTTAGGAAAAGATAATATATTTTATAATGATAATCAAATTCAAAATTATAATGATCCACCAATTTGTGGTCATTTATGTATTTTTATATTAAATGAATTAAATAATAATAAAAAATTTGATAATATAATAAATAAATTAATCCTTAATAAATATGGATTCACAAAATATATTTGATCTGTTTGGAAGACAGAAAAAACATCCAATTAACATTAAAGAAGATTATATAAATTCTAAATTAAATATATTTTTTAATAAATTTTAGTAAAAGTTTTAAAAGTCATGTAAAAAAGACTGAAAATCTAGTAAATGCTATTGGTTTATCAAAAAATTATATAAGTATTAATGGTAAAAGAATTGTTAATGTTAAACCAAGTATAAATAAATAAATATGATGTTCTTATCATTGTATGTTCTGTTTCCACAATGAATAGAAGTAGGCTACGAATGAGTTTTAACTATGCATGATGTTTTTAAAATATCGATGAACTTCTTTGGCAGTTGGCACCACAATAAGACGTAATTTCTCTCGATCTAATTTAAATTTTGGCAATAGTTATTAACAATTTTTTTACTGCCTCTTTACCCAAAATGAAAACTGTTGGATATACCATAGTTGTGGGTTTTTGAGAGACCTGGAACAGTTCAATTACTTCATACGTTGATCTCAATTCGTCGGCAGTTCTCAAACTGATTTTGTAATTTACGGAATTTCTCGTTAGGTCTTAATAGTTAGGTCTTAGGTCGTTAGGTCTTTAAGATGTTGGCAAGTCCAAGGACATATGGCAATGTTTCTTCTGATGTATTGGTTCTAGGACAGTGCCTATACACCGCACCGGTTGCCGTCTTTCGTCCCGATATTCCTAATGCTGAAGCTGTAATTGACAAAAGTTTAACATACTTTCAGAATCACAAAGGTAAAGTGTATAAAAATTTTATTCATTGCTATGCATTGTATATGTACAAGAAACTCCTTTCCATTTACGTTTTTTTTTAATGCCAATTTTCCAATTTTTTTTATAAACCAACTTTGTGTGTGTTGTTTTACACATATTGGAAATAAATTTAATTAAAAATGAATGAACTTAGAAGAAATTGTTATGGATATTTTTGGTCAAAATCCCTTCCTTATAGAATAGGTTTGGCTAAAATAGGTGAAATAAATAGTTAATTAATCACTTATTTGTTTTCTAAGGTGCCGACGGTACCTGCTTATTTATAAAGCGGATTTTAAGGCGAATATGAATGAATTTGAGATAAATGGGTTCAGTGTCTTATGTAGCTTTGTTACGGTCTAAGATCAGGTGATTCTTTTTTAGACAGGGTAATCATCAATTACTTTCCAAACAGCCAATGGCGACTGGGAATCCAATTCAAAACTAAAATAAAGACACTTGAAAACTTAGCACTTAAGTTTAACTAAAGGCAAGTGAGTGTTGGAACGAAAAGATGATCTTATGACACTCTGTTAAGCATACGATGATCAACGTTGACAGAAGGTATAAAAAAGTTGTCATGTTTTACAGGAGTGTAATAAATCCCTATCTTCTTATTACTCAACGTTGTACAAGATAATATCCAATAAAAAATAAAAATGGAAACAAGGACATATAAACTTCAGCAATTTAGAGCATTGTTCAACCTAAAAAATATATTCCCTTATTATACCTAATCATCATAAAAATAAAATACGCTCTGAACTTGCATCAATAAATTAGTGTTTTGTAATTTCTTTGATAGAATGTATGTGAACATTCTATAAGAACCTTGTTATTCAGTTAAAATAAAGTACTGTAATTCAAATTTTCATCCAGAAAGATAAACATCCCAGATTATTCCCCAACTTTACTACATTTGACTGTCGTAGAAAATGTTGATGGGAACTTTTACACAATTTTACTTATAGCACCTTTAGTTTAAAAGATTTTTGGAAACCTTGCTGAGATAAAATTTATTTGATGGCACAATTATGAGAAATGAATGAACGTTTGGAGTTTTTTTTAAGCTATTGCATGATTTGTTCGACTGACCGTATTTATATTTATATTTTGTTTCATTAATTATTCAAATATTCGGTAATATATTGGCCCTTTAGATTCATAAACACTAAATTGGTCATTTTTCTCCCATAAATTTAGTAAAAGTACAATACAATGTAAGTTTAGACTGTATTGTAGCCTACCCTGTATGTTATCTTAGTATGAATTGAAGTTTGTATTGAATTATTTTTGGTACAATTCCTTTGTTTTAAAAATAATTTTATATTCTTAGGTGTTATTTCAAAATGATTGGAAATACATAAAATATATAATTCATTAATTAATTGTTGTGTTTTATATGGTTGAAAATGGTTAAATTCTCTTAAAATATGTTTAAGATGTTTATTCTTATTACTTTTTCTCTTAATCTTTTTTTCATAAATAATTCTTTTACATATATTACATCCTACACAATTTCCAATAATAGTAAAATTAGTTTGATTATGACATCTATAACACATATCCATTTATTTAAAAAAAAATTATACATAAATGAATGAACCAATTCATTGTCACAAATGTAAGAAAAAAACTAAAAATATTAATCCACAAATCGTTGAAATGAAAAATGGATTATATAGAATTGCTACTAAATGTTCAATTTGTAAAACAAATAAAAGTAAAATTTTGAAAAAAGAAGTTAAACCTATAATTAAAAAAGAATTGACTAAAAATGAACAAATAATTGAAGCAAATGAAATTCATGCTCCAATTAGAAAGAAATTTCTAAAAAGAAAAATAATTACATTAGGTATTGATGATTTATGGGCAGCAGATTTAATTATAATGAAAAATTATGAAAAAGAAAATGATGGTTATAAATATATGTTAAATGTGATAGATACTTTCTCAAAATATGTTTGGTCAAAACCATTAAAGAAAAAAGATGGAAAAACAGTTTCTAGAGCATTTGAAGAAATAATTAAGGATGCAATTAAAATTAATCATAAATCACCTAATCTTTTACATACAGATAAAGGATTAGAATTTATCAATAAAGAATTTAAAGAAATATTAAATAAATATAATATTAAATTGTATCATACAGAAAATGAAGAAAAATCAAGTATAATAGAAAGGTATAATAGAACACAAAATGAAAAAATGAAAATACAGTTTGAAATTAATAAAAATTATAGATGGATAAATATTTTACCAAAAATTGTTAAAGAATATAATAACTCATATCATTCAACAATTAAAATGAAACCAATTGAAGTAAATAAAAATAATGAAAAGGATTTATTAGATACTGTTTTTAAATAAAACCACCAAAAATAATAACCAAATCAAAATTTAAAATAAATGATAGAGTTAGAATTGGAAATAAAAAATCAACATTTTCTAATAAATATAAAAATAATTGGTCTAGAGAAATATTTATAATTTCTAAAATTAATAATACAAATCCAGTTACTTACAGTATAAAAGATCAAAATAATGAAGATATTATTGGAAATTTTTATGAATATGAATTGAAAAAAACCAATTTGTAAATTTTATTTTATATAAATGGAAAAGATATGTTTAAGGTGTAAATTATATAAAGATATATCTAAATTTTATAAAGACAAAAATACTAAAGATGGGTTATATTATTATTGTAAAGAATGTAAGGATGTGTATTATAAAAAATTATATGATAGTATTAAAGTTATTGAATTAAATGAAAAACAATGTCATAAATGTAAAGAAATTAAAGATATTTCAAATTTTAATAATTATCATTATAGTAAAGATAGAAAAAATACAATTTGTATACAATGTATTAGAGAAATGTTTTTAAAACCACAATTTTGTGAATGTGGAAGAAATATTAAATGGACTAATAATTATTTAAGACATTTAGAAACTAAAATTCATGACAAAAATATAACAAAACTAGAAAATTTAAAAATATGATAAAAAAATGAAGACAAAATTTTACTTGTTTTTAAAAAATTCAAATTTTATTTAAAAAATATGATTTAAACTATAAATTACCTAGTAAAAAGTGGAAATACTTCTTATATTTTTAAGAGTTTTATTTCTAAGTAAAAATTATTTTTAATAAATAAAGAATTTCACCCCTAATAAATGGAACGAACAAATAAAAATATTAATTGTCCTTATTGTAATAAAAATATATTATATAAAAATTATGATAGACATTATAATTCAACTAAACATTTACTAAATAAACAAAAATATGATAATAAAATATTTGAATTAAAACATTGGTGTAAAAATAATAATATATATAATTATAAAAATAAAACTTTAGATGAATTAACAAATATTAAAGAAACATTTGATCTTACAAATTATTCATTATTTAATATAGTAAAATTAAATGAAATTGCAAAAAAATTATCTGTCAGAAATTATGAAAAATTATCTAGAGATGAACTAATTAAAAGATTAAACAAAATTAAAGAAAATCCAAATAATTTAGAATATAGATCATTGAAATATATTCAAAATTTAGCAATTAAAAATAGTATTAAAATTGTTAATAAAACTAGAAAAGAATTGATTGGATTATTAAATGATTATTTTAAAAATAGACCAATTCCAAAAGAAAATATAATAAATATTCAAGAAGCTTCGTCATTAAAAGGATATTTTCAAGATTATATTTTAACAAATTCAAATGATGATTTAGATATTAATGATTATTTAGAAACTCAAAGAAATGAAATAAAAAAATTGATAGAAAAACAAAAATTTAAAAATATTAAAGGACAGATGGCTTTAGAATGTGAATATGAAAGAAAATTAATAAATGGTGAAATTCAAAATAGTAATATGTATTTTTGCATAAAAAGTTCAGATATTTTAAATATAGATGATTTTATTGATGATCAATTTAAGAAATTAATAGTTAGAGAACAACTAAATCAACCATCAAAAGGCTCTGGTTGGTCATTAAAAAGATGTGTTGAACTAAATCTAAAATTATCTAAAAATAATTCATTAAATGCTGGATCATATATAGAATTACCAAATGAAATTAAGAATAAAAAATGTTGTGTAAATTTTAAAAATAAAGATGAATATTGTTTTATTTATGCAATTAGATGTGCTATTGATAAACCAAACGAACATGCTGAAAGAGTTAAACAATATCAAAAATATATAAATGATGATATTTTTAAAGGTTTTGATTATCCAATATCATTGAAAGATATTAAATTATTTGAAAAAAGATCATTTGATTCTAAATATAACTATCCATCAATGTCAATAAATATTTATAGAATTGATGAAGATGAAAAAATAGTGCCATTACAAATATCTGAACATTATAATTCAAAACTAGAAATTGATTTATTATATTATAAAATTGGTAATAATTCTCATTATATATTGATTACTGATTTAAGTAAGTTAGTATCTAAGCAATTAACACAAAAAAATAAAAATAAAAAATATATTTGTAGAATATGTTTGACTCATTTCTACAAAAATAAAGACTTGAATAATCATTTAGAGATATGTAAATCATTAGAACCTTGTAGACCTATAATGCCATTTAAAGGTCAAACTGTAAGTTTCAAAAATTATTATAAAAAGTTTGAACATCCATATGTAATTTATATGGATTTTGAAAGTATATTAGAAAAGATTGATAATTGTAAAAATAATCCAAATTGCTCATATACAAATAAAATTCAAAAACATAAACCATATGGATTTACAATCTATTTAGTATCTAGAGTAACTAATAAAATGTATAAACCTATTTGTTATAGAGCAAAAAATGAAGAGGAATTAATAAATGTACCAAATAAATTATTTGAATATTTAGATGAAATTTCAAAATATATAGCTAAAATACCCCCGTCGCAGCAGACCTGCGTACTCAGCGAATTTCCAAACGATCTTAAGATATTGTATTTTCCCCATAAACACCATAGGAATGGGTATGTAGGTTTGCTGACTTGGGATGTAGTTAGAAAATGTTAGTTTTGTTAGGAAATGTAATAGTTACGTTAGGTAAATGTCAAACTGTCTCAATATTCGGCACTTTTTAATTTTCCCCATAAACTTCATGGGGGTGAGTATGTAGGTTTGCCGCCATATGGGTATTGTAAGCAAATATCAGTTACATCCTCCCTAATGAATGTACATACCAAATATTATCAAGTTATGGTGTTCTTTTCATTTTCCCCATAAAACCCATAGGGGTGAGTACGTAGGTTTGCCGCCATGTGGTTGTTGTAAGCAAATATCAGTTACATCCTCCCTATTGAATGTACATACCAAAAATTATCAAGTTATGGTGTTCTTTTCATTTTCCCCATAAACCCCATAGGGGTGAGTACGTAGGTTTGCCGCCATGTGGGTGTTGTAAGCAATTTTTAGTTGAATCCTACCAAGTGAATTTACATACCAAATTTTATCAAGTTATTCCAATAAATAAGCAAGATACAGGGTTTCGTTGATTTCCCATAAGATTAACATGGAAAACCTATTTTTGGCTTTTCTCCGTAACCTGTTAAGCCAAGTTAAAAATTCAAAATACTAAATTGTTTATTTTTTTAAGCTCTTTAAAATGGTTTTAGTTAAAATTGTTGAATTTTGAAAATTATACTCCAAAAATGCAAAAAACCCATTTTTGACCCTTTTGAAACCCCATAAAACCCTGTTCCCATAACCCGATCTTGCTGGTTCGCGAACTCATGAAAATAGACCTAGTCATACACCTTCATACCAAATTTCATCAAAATCGGAGGTCCCCTTCAAAAGTTATCAGTACCACGGACACATAGATATATATATATATAGATATATATATAGATATATAGATATATATATATATACATATATATGAAAATGAACGAACATTGTTTTTGGCTTCTGGGGACCTCGAAATGAAAAAGTAACATGGTCCCGGGCTTAGGTCTTACCATGGCTACTACCGTAATAGCGTATTCCCTATAGGGAAATTCGCTAAAATATAATTCAAAAAATAAAAAGCCTATGAATTTAACTAATGAAGAAGAAATTAATTATCAGAAAACAAATATTTGTCATATTTGTGAAAATAGTGGTTTTGATAATGATAAAAGAATAAAAGTAAGAGATCATTGTCATTTAACAGGAAAATTTAGAGGTGCTGCACATTTAAATTGTAATTTAAATCTAAAATTTCCTCAAAATATTCCTATATTCTGTCATAATAGTTCAAATTATGATACACATTTGTTTATAAAAGAATTAGCTAAAAAATATGGTAAAATTGATTTGTTAGCTAATACAGATGAAAAATATATAAACTATTCAGTAAATTCTGGTTATGGTTATGAATTTGAAGGTGAACTATATTTTAAACCTAGAAAATTTATAAAATTCTCATTTGTAGATACATTTAGATTTATGGCTACATCAATTGAAAAATTAGCTAAAAATCTTAAAGAATTTAAGCATATAAATAAATTTATAAAAGAAAATGATATAATTGAATATGATAATGAAACTTTAAAAATATTAACTTCTAAAGGTGTATTTCCATATGAATTTATTGATAATGTTGAAAAATTAAACTATGATAAAATATTAGAAAAAGATCAATTTTATAGTTGTTTAACTAATGAAAATATAAGTGATGATGATTATAAACATTATATAAAAGTTTGGAATAAATTAAAAGTAAAAACATTAGGTAATTATTCAGATTTATATAATATTCAGGATGTATTATTATTAGCTGATATATTTGAAAATTTTAGATCTGTTTGTTTGAAAAATTATCAATTAGATCCAGCACATTATCTAACATCACCATCATTAGCTTGGGATTCTATGTTAAAATTAACAAAAATTGAACTAGAATTAATAAGTGATTATAATATGTATTTAATGATTGAAAAGGGTATTAGAGGTGGTATTTCACAATGTATAACTAGATATTGTAAAGCAAACAATAAATATACAAAAAATTATGATAAAACAAAACCTGAAAATTATATGTTATATATAGATGCAAATAATCTATATGGATGGGCTTTAAGTCAAAAATTACCTTATAAAGATATAACATGGATGAATCCTAATACATATACATTAAATGAATGGGAAGAAAAAATATTAGAATTAGATGGAAATGCTGAATATGGATATATATTAGATGTTGATTTAGAATATCCTATTGAATTACATGATGACCATAAAGATTTACCATTAGCACCTGAACATTATAATAATAAGCTTTGCACAACATTATTTGATAAAAAAGATTATGTTATTCATTCAAGAAACTTAAAATATTATCTACAAAAAGGATTAAAATTAAAGAAAGTTAATAGAGTTATAGCATTTGATCAAGATGATTATATGAAAAAATATATTGAATTAAATACCAAATTAAGATCCAAATCAACATCAGATTTTGAAAAAGACTTTTTTAAATTGATGAATAATAGTGTTTTTGGAAAAACTATGGAAAATGTTAGAAATAGATGTGATATTAAATTAGGTGATGAAAAGTTTTCATTAAAACAAGCAAAAAAAACCTAATTTTAAAACATTTAGTATATTTGATAAAGACTGTATTGCTTCACATATGATAAAAGAAAAGGTTAAGTTTGATAAACCAATCTATATAGGATTTTCAGTACTTGATTTATCAAAATTACATATGTATCAATTTTATTATGAAAAATTAAAGAAGTTTGATCCAAATATAAGGTTATTATATATGGATACAGACAGTTATTTTATAGAATTTAAAAAGGATCCATATAAAATTATTAAAGAAAATATTAATGAATTTGATACAAGTGATTATAAGAAAGAACATGAATGCTATAGTGAAAAGAATAAAAAAATAATTGGTAAATTTAAAGATGAGTTAAATGGTGAAATATTAGAAGAATATTGTGGTTTAAGATCAAAATTATATAGTTATGAATTTAATAATAAAAATCCTGTAAAATGTAAAGGTATTAAGAAAAGTGTTGTTGATAAAACATTACATATGGATGATTTTAAGAAATGTTTATTTGATGATCAAGAACAATATAGAGAAATGACTTGTATTAGAAGTTTTAAACATGAACTATATACAATTACAATAAATAAATTAGCTTTAAGTAATAGAGATGACAAAAGATTTATTTGTGAAAATAAAATTGATACATTACCTTGGGGGTATAAAAATAATTATAAATAAATGGAAATTTTAATTGTTCCAAAAGAATTAATAAATAATGATTTTGATATAAAATTATATTTATTTAAAACTAAAATATCAAATAAATTTTTAATATATTTTTTTAAATATAAAAATTATTTTGTATATCATTATAAGTTTAATTTTATAATAGAATTATGTTAAAGAAAGTTTTAAAGAAAATGATCAAAATTATATTAATAATTTATAACCATATGATATTGAATTTATACTATAATTTTATGTATATTTTTAAATATTTTCTTTAATAAATTTAAATATATTCAATAATTTATTGAATATCTAACATAAAAATATCTATAAATTTTACTTTATTATCATTATAAGTAAGACCCGTCTTTAAGACGGGTCTCAAATTTGTATATAATTTATTATATTTATGAATATTTTTGAATGTTTAAGAAGGGTAACATTTTGTTACCCTTAAGTTTTTATTGTATAATAAGGTTACCTCCTTTAAACAATTTTAAAATAAATATTCTAATTTATATGGGACCCATTTTGGGTCCTACCTAATTTTAATAAGTTTTGTATGTTTTTCATTATATGATAGGGGGGACAAATTGTCCCCTCTAAAAATATCTATAAATTTTAATCTATCCTTATTGTTTTCTACTTTTTTTATTTTAAAATTAATAAATATAAACCAGATTCATTAATAAACATTGTTTTATTATCTATTTTATTGACGCCCTGTTTTAGGGCATCTGAAAAACATGTTTGTACATCAATTTCTAGGGTGTCATAATTTGTGACACCTATAATTTTTATGTAAATTAATTTATCATTATTATGTAAATGTAACTGTTGGTTACACTTGATATATTTTAAGTTTTATATATTTTTCTTTTACATTATCAATTAAAACTTTTCTAGAATTTTTATATTTTAAAATATAACAAATATCTTTTCTTTTAAACCAAGGTTTATTTTGTTTATTAAATACAATTAATTTATTATTAAATATAAAATTATTGTTAATTAAATAAATTATTGTTTTTATTATTTATGTAGATAAATTTTATATTACAAATTTTGTTTTAATCTTAAATATACAATACTTTTAATATTTTCGTTATTTATTTGATTTCCATCACTATCTTGAATAGATATTACAATATTTTGAATTTTATTTATATTTTTTAAAGGAATATAATCAATTTCATTTGGTTTTTCACTAATTTTTTATCCATATTCAACATTTGGATAAAATGAATATAGAATTTCTGATTCTTTATGTAAATGTGAATGATCTTTATGATTTTCAAAACTAGGATCAACTAAATTACAATGTATTTCAATAACATCAAAAGGTCTAATTTTTGGTAGTTTTATTAATTTTGTTAATACATTTGGTTCAATCATTTTATCATCTAATCCTAATAAATCAATTATAATTGTTGTTACTATAATTTTAACAGGAGATTTTATTATAATATATGGTCCATCATTTTTCAGTATAAAATCATTTTCATCAAATTTATTAATTTTCTTTTTAAATTCTTTTAAACTATTAATAAAAATATTTTTTATTTCTTCAATTGTATAATTTCCTTTATTTATATCAAAATATTGATCTATAATTTTATCATCTTCATCTTTAATAGAATATCCATAACAGTTTTTATAATCATTTGGTATATTTGATATAAAATTATCTGAATAAAATCCACTTAAACCAATACTATATTTTCCATCTAAATGTATTGGATGTTCTAATCTTAATTCTAGTTTGGATGAATGACCAATTATTTTAAATAATTTCATCTTATTTAAATGGAGAAATTTTTAGAAAACAAAGATAATATAAAATTAGAATCATATGATAAAAATAATAAAAATGATCAACCTATTAGATTATTAATTATAGGAACAAGTGGATCTGGTAAAACTACATTATTATTAAATTTTATTTACAAAAGATTAATTCCATATTCAAATTTATATATTTTTAGTAAATCATTAGAACAACCATCTTATAAATTATTACAAAAAAGATTTAAAAATATAGAATCAAATATTAATAAACAAATTTCTTATTTTTCATGTGATGATATGATTCCACTAAATAAATGTAAACCAAATTCATTAGTAGTTTTTGATGATTGTATTTTAGAAAAACAAGATAAAATTAAAGAATATTTTATAATGGGTAGACATAAAAATATATCATGTATTTATTTATCACAATGTTATTCAAAAGTTGATATGCAATTAATTAGAAATAATTTAAATATGTTATGCATCTTTAAACAAAATGAACATTATATGAAAAAATATATAATAATTTTGTTGGATCAGATATGAAATTTGATAAATTTAAAACTATTTGTAATGAATGTTGGAAAGAAGACTATGGATTTTTAACTATTAATTTATTGAAAAAAAGAATATTTATTTTATTAGTATTATTTATTTCATTAGTATTTATAAATTTAATGAAAATTACAGAAATAAAGTAAAATAAATTGTGTTTAACATAATTAGTGTTTATGTTAACATGATTTGTGTTTGTGTTAACATGATTTGTGTTTTGTGTTAACATGATTTGTGTTTTGTGTTAACATGATTTGTTTTTATGTTAACATAATTTGTGTTTGTGTTAACATAATTTGTGTTTTGTGTTAATATGATTTGTGTTTATGTTAACATGATTTGTGTTTATGTTAACATGATTTGTTTTGAACCTAAATTTTTCTTTGTAATAAATGGATAAAATATCTGTTAATGAAGCTAAAAAATTAGATGATATTGAGAAAAAATTAATAAAAGAATTTAAAAATAAAATTAAAATTGAAGATAATTATGAAAAAATTAAACAAAAAGCATATGAACCTATAACATCAGCAATTGGTAAAGTTGAAAATAAAATTGGTGAAGTCTTAAATGAAAATAAAAACCTTATGGAATTGGTACCTATTGTTAATAATTTTGCCAATATATCAATACCAGAAACTGAAGAACTAAATTTACCTTCAAGTACTCCATTTAGACCAACCAAACAACCAATAATTCAAGAAGAATCGACATTTATTGACCCAAATTTAATTTCACCTCAAACATTAGATAAAATTATTGGTCCATTAGCACAAAAATATTTACCAAGAACAAAAGATGATAAATTTGGTTTATATTGGAATAAACATAAAAAATCATTTATGATTGGTGATAAAATAACTGTAATTGATAATGATGATTTAATAATTGATGATAAAAAATATAATGGAACACATGGATTATGGATATTGTTAACTTATGAAAAGAAACCAGATAATAATTTATATACACAAGATGATTTAAATAATTATTCAAAAATTTTATGGGAAACTAATTCAATTTATAAAAATAATGATCCAAATAGTAAGAAACCAAAATCTAGTAAAGGTGATAAATATATTAATTTAATTAAACATATTTGGGAATTAAAAGGTGAAATTGAAGGTCCAGGAATCAGACAATATACAGAAAATAAAATTGAATATAGATTTATAGATGATTTAAATAAATTAGATAATATTATTAATTATATATATGCACAAGAAAAAGCTGGCAATAATAATTTTTTAAATGAAAAGAGAGCAATTAAAGACTTTATATCAAATAAATTAGATGAATTAATTGAAAAACCTGAAGGAATTAAGTATTTAAAAAGAATTTTGGCAAATATTTCATCACCATTATTAAAAGATGGATCAGGTATTTTAAATAATGTTATAAATAATTTACCTTTTGAATTACATGTACCTGGTTATCAATATCTAGGGCCTGGAACTAAATTAAATAAAAGAGTAAAAAGAGGTGATCCTGGAATAAATGATTTAGATAAAGCTGCTAAAGAACATGATTTATTTTATAGAGATCATAAAGATACAAAATCTAGAAATGAAATAGCTGATAAAATTTTACAAGATAAAGCATGGGATATAGTAACATCAAATGATCATAGAATTGGTGAAAGATTAATTGCATTACCAACATCAGGTGCTATGTGGATGAAAAGAAAATTTGGTATGGGTTTAGAAGTAGGATTAAAATTTTAATAAAATTAATTATATTAATCTATATTATAAAAAACTATAAATTTTTTTCTTAATAAATGGAAAAAACAAATATAAACTTGACAGATAATCAAAAATCAAAAATAAAATTAGCATTTAAAAATAAAAAATCAGTTATAATTCAATTTAATATTGATCAATTTAATGAAAATGGAAAAGATATTATATTATTATCTAAAAGACAAATTAATAAACTAAATAAACATAAAAAATTAAATAAAGGATTAAGATTTGAATTTTCATATAATCAATTAAAAGAAATAAAAAATGGTGGATTACTAAAAGAAATTTTAGATTTTGCTGATAATATACCTATAGTTAAAAATTATACACCAAATGTTAGAAAGGGAGCAAAAGTAGTAAAAGAATTTATAATTCCTAAATTTAGAAATTTTGTTGATTGGTTAGATCATGAATTAAAAAATGTAGAAGGATCTGGTTTAGATAAAAAAACATTAAAATATATGAAACAAAATTATAAAAAAATTTTGAACCACTAACATTAGGTGAATTAGAAAAATTGTGTAAAAATATAAAATATTTTAGAGGTGTATTTATGAGAGATATATTACCTAATAAAGTTAATAAATTTGAATGTGGAATTATAAATTTAGATTCATTTGATGGAAATGGAACTCATTGGGTTTGTTATTATAAAAAAGATAAAATTAAATATTATTTTGATTCATATGGAAATATAGTTAATAAACCACCAATAGAATTAGTTAAATATTTAGGAAAAGATAATATATTTTATAATGATAATCAAATTCAAAATTATAATGATCCACCAATTTGTGGTCATTTATGTATTTTTATATTAAATGAATTAAATAATAATAAAAAATTTGATAATATAATAAATAAATTAATCCTTAATAAATATGGATTCACAAAATATATTTGATCTGTTTGGAAGACAGAAAAAACATCCAATTAATATTAAAGAAGATTATATAAATTCTAAATTAAATATATTTTTTAATAATTTTAGTAAAAGTTTTAAAAGTCATGTAAAAAAGACTGAAAATCTAGTAAATGCTATTGGTTTATCAAAAAATTATATAAGTATTAATGGTAAAAGAATTGTTAATGTTAAACCAAGTATAAATAAATATGATGTTGTAATAAAATCAGAATTAGATGAAGTTTTAGATTCAATTATTAAAATTGGTAATGATCATTCAGAAACTAAAAAGGATTTAAATAAAATTACAGACTTTTTAATTAATATTGGAAAATATGTTGAAAATTTAGAAGAAAAATTAGAAAAAGAACTAAAATTTCTATTTGATGGAGTCAATGAATCCATAAAAGAATTAAATGCTGAAATAATACTAATTAAAGATGATATAGATAAATTACAATAATTATTTTATATAAATGGATTTGATTTATTGTCTTAAATGTAAACAAAAAACTAATTCTAAAGATATTCAGATAATAAATTTGAAAAATATAAATGTAATTAAATCAAAATGTTGTATTTGTAATTCAAAGAAAAGTTGTTTTACAAAATTTTCTCCCTAATAAATGGCTCTATACAGTTCATTTGATTTATTCATTATCAGAAACCAAAATCAATTAAACAAAGATGATTGGGATGATATTTCTGAAAAATATGAGTTGAGTATTAATATGATGAGATTGTTTCAAAATAAATTAAATTGGCAAAAAATTGCTCAACATCAAAATTTAACTATAGATTTTATTACTGAATTCATAAATTATCAATTAAAAGATTATATTGATTTTATTTGTAAATATCAAGATTTAACTGAATATTTCATTCATGATTATGCATTTACATTAAATTGGGAATTAATTTTAGAACATCAAAAAATATCAGCAAAATTTATACTTGATCATGCTACTGAAATTGAATATTTTAAAAGTAAAAATGAAATTGATACATAAAAATTATAAAATTTGACATCATAAAATTATAAAAATTTTACTTGTTTTAAAAAAGCTTTTGATTTAAAAAATTTATCCTTAATAAATGGCTGATTACAAAAAATATGTAAATGATATTGAAAGAGCTGAATACAAAAATTTCTATCCATTATCTAAATTACATTTAAATGAACCTAATAAAAAACTGAATTTACTATAGATTTTGGAGATGGATTTTGTACTTCTAAATTTCAATTTTATATATCTGGTAAATTGACTAAATCTGATGGAAATGCATATGATAATGGTGCTAATATAAAATTAATTGATAATTTTGTTCCATTTTTATTTTCAAAAATTGAAGTTAGAAAACATAATAAATTGATTGATGAAATTGAATATCCTGGTCTATTAAGTACAATTAAAGGTACTATAACTTATTCAAAATCAGAAATAAATCAGATAAATAATGGTTTTGAATCAAATTTTAAAAATAAATTTGAAGCAATTGGTAATTTATCTCATTTTGGATTAGGATTTTTTGAAAATGTAAATATTCCAATATACAAAGGAGGTTTTAATATAACATTTATTAGATCAGAAGATAATGATGCAATTTTTAGATGGAAAACTAAAAAGGCTGATGGATCTTATGATAATGCTACATTACCAACTGAAGGTAAAATAACAATTGATGAATTTTTTATTAGAGTTCCTATAATTGAATACAAAACAACAAGTAAAATTCAATTAATTAATGAGCTAAGCAAATTTGAAAAAGTAAATTTTCATTTTAATCATTGGCAATGCATTGAACAAAAAAATATTACAGGAAAGAATTTAAGTTTTGATATAACAAATATCTATAGAAATATTTATAATCCAAAATTTATTATAATTGGATTTCAAAAATCAAGAACAAATGATCAGTTATTTGATACTTCTAAATTTGATAGTATGTATGTAAAAAATATAAGAGTAAAACTAAATGGTCATTATTACCCTGATGAATTGGAAAATTTTGATATAAACAATGAAAAATTTAGAATTATGTATGAAATGTATCAAGATTACAAAAATGTTTATTATATTAGTAGTAAAATGTATTATAGTCCAACAGAATTTCTAGATAATAGACCAATTTATGTAATTGATACTACAAAAAATTGAACAAATATTTCAAGTTCAAAAAATGATATTATTATTAATGCAGATTTTGATTATGATATAGTAGCTACTAGTAAAACAAATTGTTATATTATTATTGTATCTGAAAAATTACTTGAATATAATATAATCAAAAATGATATTACTGAAATTAATTAGAATGAATTATTACTATTTTAGTCAAATTTATTGAAAAAATACTACTAAAATTTTAAATTACCTTATGAAAAGTCGACTATTAATTGTATTTAAAAAATACTTATAAAATGTGATAATTTTACTTGTTTTTAAAAAAATTTTATTTTATAGAAAATTTTAGGCATATTTGTTAAAAATTTCATTAAAATTGCATATTTTTTATGACAATTTGACAAAAGCTGAAAATTGGCCAAAAAATGGCAAAAATATTGCATAATTGTATTAAAAAACTGTGAAATTTGTTTGATTTTTGATTGTCTCCAAAAGTGTCCTAGAAGTAACATGATACTATCTACTTATGTATATACAGTATATATATATATATATATATATATACATTCAGAACCCATTATGCGCTCTCTATATATGTCAATCTCTGAGAACCCACTAGAAGCTCTTATAGACTGAAAACCCAAAGGGAGCTCCTTATATATTGCTCTTCCACGGCACATTGAGCGCTCTATGAAAGAGCTCCTATTGGGTCATGTAACTTTTATTTAATTTTTGGAGAACATTAGGCGCTCCCATTGTTGCCAACTTTGAGCATTTGAAATTCCCAGTAAAGTATAGGGATTTTTTTTTTTATTTCTTGCTCCTACATTCTCGTTCTCTATTGAGTCAGTAGCGCTTGGACGCTCATTGAGGAAGGGGGTTTGTTGAGCCAGCTCCGGTCTTACGGTATATAACCCGCCTCTTTTTTACTGCTTGCCGTCCGTCAAAGTCATTGGCAGTCACATGTCACATGTCCGCTTTGTTAACGGTAAATCTAACACCCTTCTGCACTCTGGCAGACCATAGCTTAGAAGTATGTCATGTGGGGTATCGTTGCAACCGTCTGGGTAACCTATGGTGTTTTATGGCATTGCCGAACCATTATCATGTAGTGGGGTACCACGACCCCCCCTTATTTTCGGTTTACAAGGTTATGGTTGGAAATATGTCATGTGGGGTATCGTTGCAATCGCCAGGGTAATCTATGGTGATTTATGTTATTGCCAGGCCATTATCTTGCGGTGGGGTTCCGCGACCCCCCATAATTTTCAGTTTTGAATTGTATGCTTAGAAATATGTCATGTGAGGTATCGTTGCAACTGCCAATTACTAAAGGGTAACCTTTAGTAATTTATGACATTGCCGGACCATTATCTTGTGTTGGGGTTTCACGACCCCCCCTAATTTTAGGTTTTAAGGGTTATGGTTAAAATATTTCATGTGGGGTATCGTTGTAACCGCCAGGGTAATCTATGGAGATTTATGTTATTGCCAGGCAATTATCTTGTGGTGGGGTTCCATGGCCCCCCATAATTTACAGTTTACAAGTATATGAATAGAAATATGTCATGTGGGGCATCATTGCAACCGCCTGAGTAACCTATGGTGTTTTATGGCATTGCCGGACCATTATCTTGAGGTGGGGTTTCACGACCCCCCCTAATTTTCGGTTTTAAAGGTTATGGTTAAAAATATGTCATGTGGGGTATCGTTGTAACCGCCAGGGTAATCTATGGAGATTTATGTTATTGCCAGGCCATTATCTTGCGTTGGGGTTCCATGGCCCCCCATAATTTACAGTTTACAAGTCTATGATTAGAAATATGTCATGTGGGGTATCGTTGCAACCGCCTGGGTAACCTATGGTGTCTTATGGCATTACCGGACCATTATCTTGTGGTGGGGTACCACGACCCCCCTTAATTTACAGTTTACAAATCTATGATTAGAAATATGACATGTGGGGTATCGTTGCAACCGCCTGGGTATCCTATGTTGTTTTATGGCATTACCGGACAATTATCTTGTGGTGGGGTACCGCGACCCCCCTTAATTTACAGTTTACAAGTATTTTCATAGAAACATATCATGTGGGGTATCGTTGCATCCGCCAGGGTAACCTTTAGTGATTTATGCTTTTGCCGAACCATTAAATTGTGTTGGGGTTTCACGACCCCCCCCTGATTTTCGGTTTTAAAGTTTATGGTTAAAATATGTAATGTGGGGTATTGTTGTAACCGCCAGGGTAATCTATGGAGATTTATGTTATTGCCGGGCCATTATCTTGCAGTGGGATTACGTGACCCCCATAATTTACAGTTTACTAGTCTTTTCATAGAAACATATCATGTGGGGTATCGTTGCAACCGCCAGGGTAACCTTTAGTGATTTATGACATTTCCGGACCATTATCTTGTGTTGGGGTTTCACGACCCCCCCCTAATTTTTGGTTTTTAAAGTTATGGTTAAAAATATGTCATGTGGGGTATCGTTGTAACCGCCAGGGTAATCTATGGAGATTTATGTTATTGCCAGGCCATTATCTTGCGTTGGGGTTCCATGGCCCCCCATAATTTACAGTTTACAAGTCTATGATTAGAAATATGTCATGTGGGATATCGTTGCAACCGCCTGGGTATCCTATGGTGTTTTATGGCATTGCCGGACCATTATCTTGTGGTGGGGTATTGCGACCCCCCCTTAATTTACAGTTTATAAGTCTTTGCATAGAAATATGTCATGTGGTATATCGTTGCAACCGCCTGGGTAACCTATGGAGTTTTATGGCATTACCGGACCATTATCTTGTGGTGGGGCACCGCGACCCCCCTTAATGTACAGTTTACAAGTCTTTTCATAGAAACATATCATGTGGGGTATCGTTGCAACCGCCAGGGTAACCTTTAGTGATTTATGACATTTCCGGACCATTATCTTGTGTTGGGGTTTCACGACCCCCCTAATTTTCGGTTTTAAAGGTTATGGTTAAAAATATGTCATGTGGGGTATCGTTGTAACCGCCAGGGTAATCTATGGAGATTTATGTTATTGCCAGGCCATTATCTTGCGTTAGGGTTCCATGGCCCCCCATAATTTGCAGTTTACAAATCTATGATTAGAAATATGAAATGTGGGGTATCGTTGCAACCGCCTGGGTATCCTATGGTGTTTTATGGCATTACCGGACAATTATCTTGTGGTGGGGTACTGCGACCCCCCTTAATTTACAGTTTACAAGTATTTTCATAGAAACATATCATGTGGGGTATCGTTGCATCCGCCAGGGTAACCTTTAGTGATTTATGCCATTTCCGAACCATTATCTTGTGTTGGGGTTTCACGACTCCCCCTAATTTTCGGTTTTAAAGTTTATGGTTAAAATATGTAATGTGGGGTATTGTTGTAACCGCCAGGGTAATCTATGGAGATTTATGTTATTGCCAGGCCATTATCTTGCAGTGGGATTACGTGACCCCCCATAATTTACTGTTTACAAGTCTATGATTATAAATATGTCATACGGGGTATCGTTGCGACCAGCAGGGTAACCAATGGTGTTTTATGGTATTGCTTAACCATTATCTTGCGGTGGGGTTTCACGACCCCCAAAATTTACAGTTACAAGGTACCATAATGCTTAGAAATGGGTCATGAGTAGTATCGTTGCAACCGCCTGAGTAACTTGTGATGTTTTATGTTATTTTCGGGCCATTATCTTGTAGTACGGTTTCGTGATTAGAGTTTTAGACCATTAAAGTTTTACTATTTTTATGATTATTTTATGGAGATTGTAATAAATCATGAGGAGGCACTCTCAGTCAATCACAATTTAATTCTATTTAAATCGTACTTTTTGTTCGGGGTTAGTACAACTAATAGAAGACAACTCTTAAGAGGTTGGCAAATAAAATAATTAAACAGATGTTTTTATGTTGAGCTTTTAAAAGGCTATACAATAAATGCCACCTTTTCGGACTAGTTACAAGTCAGAAAACTGCTTTTTAGCATTCAGTCTGATGAAAAATGAGCAAATGATGTTTTTGGTGTATTTTTAAAAGGCTACATTAAATGCCAAATTTGCGGACTATTTCCAGGCGAGAAAACAGATTATTTGTATAAAGAAAGATAAAAATACAATTATTGTAAGTAATCGATAAGAAAGCAATTATGTTCTACTACCTGATTCTGTATAGTCTAATATCGTATAAAGAAACCATATTAACTTTAACAAACCAATGTAAAAACTACAATCAACACCGGTATGAACTGTGAATATTTTTATAGTGAAGTTGAATAATTTAATGTATCTGATACTAATACATACAGTGTGGCACTAAAGTTCCGTAACTTTGTAGCTTTTGAACCACTTTAGTTTAAGCAGTTAAATTTAATTCATTATTGCAAAACCAACATTAAAAGGAAGAAATATGGAAAAAATTAGCAAAAAACATGCTACAAAACAAACAGTTCTTCAGTTGACTTTAAATATTGATAAAGTCTGGGTAAACAGTAAATGCAATAATTATTAACACAAACAAGCAACGAATTGAAGGCATATTTCAAACTGACCATCGGCGCAGCTCCACCCTGCCTCCCGAGGGACAAAAAACAACCATCGGACCTGCTCGACCCTGCCCGTTTGCTATTTGTGTTATTTCTTAATTTTTCTTTGCACAATAGTGAAATTCAAACGTTATAAAAAGCATTGTTTGTTAATAACAGAAATTTAAATACTGTATATTACTTTATATAACCTCGAAATGCAACTGCATTTTAATGATTAAAAGTGGAAATTTTGCATTATGACAAAAAAGTGTCTTTCTAGTGCTTAATATATTTTTTTTAAACGGCTGCGCCTCCTTTTTCAAAACGATTGCGCACTAAAAAGAGCCACTTTTGCTTCTAGTGACGAAAATTCATTGTTTAAATGTGAATTTATATGAAACTCGAAACTCTCCTCTGGGGCTACATTGTATTAAATTGTAATAACAATATCTAGTGGCATAAACATTTATCTTGTGATAACCTACTGTCTTATCTTTGGGTTAGCTATGAATTGTATTTCATTATGGGCCTACTATAGTTTTACTCCAGCCTTTCTTTATATAAAAAAGAAGGGTGGGTCCACAATGACATGCAATAAACCAGACAATAACTGGGGGAAGTTCAACGCCCCAACATTGTCGGAAGTGTTAATGAATATTTGCAAACATTTCCAGTTTTACAATCTATCATAAATATGTCTGCTGGACTACCCCAGTGGCGGCAGGTTGTCTCAAGTACCAGAAACCTCCGGGCGTCAAACAATGGACAGCACCTCCTTTGTAAAAGGCCGTTTCACACCGGCTACCGCTTGGGCCCCGGTCGCGGACGTTTCCGTGAGCCATTCATTTCACACCAAAACTACCACGTCTGCGAGGGAGGCAGGAATTTCATTTAAGCCCTTCAAAGATCCCATGTAATCCTTAAGGAGCTTTTTAAATTAAACAAAAATCAGCTGACAACTGCAGATATAAACCAAAGTGGTCCATCTTTAATCTGTGGTTTAGGAAAATTATACCAAAGTGCAGAGTCCTTCGGCCTGGCGGGTGTGCTAAGCGAACGAGCTCGTATAAAAGGAAAAGGGCGAGTGAGCGGAGCGAACGTGCTTTGTGTGAGAAACGAAAGTTATTATTTTGTTGCTTGGTCACCATGGTACTCAATAATAAAAACAAGCATAATGAACTCCAAGTCTAGTTACAACTAAAAATTTCAATAATTAATTTTTAACCACTAAACTTTCAAAACTACAATTGGCCGTCATTTTGAAAGAGTAGGCCTACAAAGTAGCGGAATATTTTAACCGCTTATAGATAAATAAATTCATCTGTAGCAATGTTTATGTAGTTTAATTTGTGAAGCCTAAATAGGCCAAATTACTCCTTTCCAAAGTATTTCCAAAGTATTTACAGCCTACTTTGGAAGTAGCATATTTTTTGTTTTAAAGATATTAGTAAAAAATATATAAGGCCCTACATTTGAAAAAAATAGTCTGCGTTTTGAGGGTCTTAGGTGAGTGCATGGTATGAGGTGATGCGGTGGGATATTTTAAACAAGATCACTGATGGTTGTTAACTGAAATTTGTACTGGTCAGTTGTGGTGGCACGAGAGGGTTGCAGACGACCTAGGTTTGGAGACGTTCTGCGCATGAGCAGCCAAAACTATAGCGGTAGAAAATCGCTCGAGTGGGAGCGGTAGTGGCGGTACTACCGCCACTACCGCGGGCGTGCGGTAGTCCGTTGCGTATTGCCCCATATAATAACATGGAGAGCCATCTTTTCAAAGTTCGCCAGCGGTAGCGGTAGGCGGTGTGAACCGTTTGACCGTTACCAAAATGGGTTTTGTGACTTTCTTGTTTGATAAACACAAGTTTTAGAATTGTTTCTGGAGCTTTAATGAACTAGAATTATACTGGTAACTGGCCAGATTTAACTGGTCTTTAGTTACTAAAAATGTATGACTAATTTACAGCTAATATTTAACCAACAATCGAACTAGTTGCATAGACGAACGTGTATGTGTGAAAGTGAATGAAAGTTATTTATCAGTGTGTCATGTTATCTGAATCACAGCAACCAAGTCCTTAGTTAAAAAATCCACTTTTTTCCAAACCTTTCTATTATGTTATGATTAACCTGTGGAATTTTGCTTTATTGTGATATTTTGAGTGTTTTTCATAATTAAATCTTAATATAATTGTATTTTTCATTACTGATGTATGGAGTAACTGTTAATTATAAACATTACTTTTTCCACTCCGCTGCAGTTTAAGATTGATATTTCCGTTTCATCGGTAAGTTTTTCCCATACTTGATCAATTGTATAACATTTTCATCTTTTGTTATTTATATATATTTTTATTCATCCGTTGGGTACCGAACTTTAAAGGACTCAGAACCCGTGTTCAGGCCTTGTCTCAAGCGGGAACTTTCCAAGGTTATGTCTGTATTTTACCTATATTATGTTTTTTTTAACTGTGAATAAGTTATGAGATAATAGAAGTTGCAGTTTGAGTATTTAGTTTATGCCTAAACTTTATATTCATTGCAGTGACAAGGTATATTAACACCTCGTTGTTAATAATTCGGACCTATTTGTTCCTACGAAAACGATAAGAAATAACTTAACGTAGTTTTTACCATCTTACATGAGAACTACTTAGCCACTCTCGAAAGCCACTCTATAGTATTCTCGGTAACATTCTACGTTATAGAGACCAAAAATAAAGTGTCTTCTGAAGACAGGCCACGGTAGGTCAGGTGGTGGTTGAGCTGTGACGGTGTAGGGTTATAATTTTGGAAGGGGCGAGATTTATAGTTAGGGTTACAGGTGTAGGGTTACAGTGTTAATATAGGCTATATGAAAACGGTATCCGCTTCGCAATGGCCCCAGCAATAATATCTATTCTATATCTATTCTATATATATATATAATAATAAGTGATGAACTTTTTATGTTATCACAACTCCTCCCTTATTTCTGGACCAATTTTAAAGTTTAGGTGTAAAAAGAATGGTGTCAGTTCGTAGTTTTGCAATAAGGTTTCGGATTTTTGATATTTTAATTCTGGAGCCCACGGGGAGCCCTTAAAGTTCGTATTTTGTCCATAAGATTAACATGGGAAGAATTGTTATTGTATTGAAAACTAAATCAGCTGTTGATAGTGAAAAAGATAAACACATGTTAAAAGCTAGCTGAATACTGAATAGAATCAATTGAACTGGTGCGGTATTAAAATATCAGCACAATTCCATACTTAATACAAATATTTGTATTATTTGTTTTTATAATACAAAGGGTGTCTATTGTGTGGGACAAATTGTATGTTTTACCTTTTTCTCAAAATGTAGCAGATAGATTTTGCTTGAACTTTCTATTTATGTGTATTTGTGCCCAAAAATAAGTTTAGTAACCTAAATACAAAAAGATTCATTCTAATGATGCACAAAAATAAGTTTGGAAATTGAAATTTTTGACGTGTGTCTTAAGAGTTATCATCAGATTGCTATCAAAACATCAACGAAAGACAACTAAAATTAAAATAGAACACTTTCAAACTGCTGTGAACCACGAAAGGGGATAGTTGGTTGTTGGTGTACATTAATTACCGTAAACCGTAATGTAATACTATAACAAATTTAATGCAGAATGCTAGACGCATATTAAAACACCTGTTTAAAAGAGAACATTCAAAAGTGTTTTTTTACGTCCAGTAAATGATAAGTTTATTGCAAAAATGGTTTGTATGAGATGGAATTTTAACCAAAATATAAATGTAACATCAAACCAAGATAGACACACAAAAATTGTAGGTTTTCTTAATTTTTGTGATTTATCTATCCATGTTTTTCTTCACAAGAAGTTTGGTTTTAAGTTTTATTGAAATCGGATTGTAGCCTAAATTAAACACTTATTTACATGTTATATAACGCGATGGCATTTTAAGTGCGGCTCCTAGAAAAGGATGGTCAATGTTATCTTGGGAGTTTTGAGGTCAGTTTCGAACTTACTTATCCCCCTACAAGTCGTTTAGTTTTAAGTATGCCTATCATAGAACTCGGTTTATATTTGAAATTGTCGGAATTTAACATGCAATGAGATTTGAACCCGGGGGCCTTCAGTAATATTAGGCCTACTTATTTTAGAAAACCCGATAGTTCCTTGTTATTGACGTACCAGCACAATGTTAAGCTCTGCAAAAATTGAAGCTCCTTCTTTAAATCACCCATTTTAAAATTCAATCCGGGAAGAAAACAACCGACCTTATACTGGAAAACCCAACCAAAATTAGAAAGACTACCGCCATATCAGACGGCGCCCCTTTGTCAAAGGGATTAAACACGCCTTATTATGAGATACGCCCTACCAGTGCATTAAATTCAGGGATTAAGTGGCCCTTAAAAATTATCTGCAAATTTAAATAAGAAATAAATATAATATAACTGAAAATACCGAAGAAAGGACAATAGGGAATGTAGGTATTATCTTTCAAAAACATGCTTTTTGTACGCTAGCTTATAAAATAGGCCTTTTTAAATTGCAACCAAATTTCATTGCACGTATTAAAGCACCCGATGACGGTGATATTTCGTTGATAATAACATTAGATTTCTTTACTCTTGGTGTTTAGGTCAGGTATTTAAATGTTGTTACGTTTTACTACGTAAGTGGTAAAAGTTTTGTTATATGCATACTTTATTTACTCTTATAAGATCAAATTAGCTAAGGAAATTTAAAACAATCATAATGAACAATCACCATAACAATTACCGGTCAATTTTGACGGGCTGTTGGCTGGAAGTTTAAATTAATAGACGAACGGAAACATAAACTCGGACAACCCCAGTATAAGGGCTTTTCATAACCTGACAAATTTATAACACACACCCCTTGGCACGTATCGCCGCGCCACCGGCGCTGCCGGCCAGGCTCCGACGCACGGGGCATTGCCGACGCCAATTCCGGAAGTCCTAAAAAATGCGCATTGGATGAAGTAGGTTACAAGGCCGGTCCTCGGAAGTTCTCTCGTAGCCTACATGTGAGATCTGAATTCGTCACCTATCTTTACATACCAGATCCCCTTCAACTATATAATCAAATTTTAAAAATTTGGAAAGAATATCTAAACATACTTTATATCTTCATTTGTTTTGCATCTGCCTTGTATGTATGTATATGTTTTAGCTTACCTTTAACATGTTTTAAAAAGTGAATATAAACTTGTGACAGACTTTTGGGATTTTTAAATTTCCAACTTTATTTAATGACGGCAATTTTAAATTTTCTTGGCTAATTGTATCCTAACTACTAGATCTGTTATAAAACTTATACAGAGTACTGTACTAGAACGTTGAACGTCATTTCAAAAAGGCCCACTCCCACTACAAACGCTTAGAATAAAAAGAGCTAATGACAATAACTAAGATCGTGTGCTTTATAAGTGAAATTTGGATGCAATTTCAAAATGCAAATATGCTGTTGACATCGTGTCGTAACATTTAGTCCCAGGTAACAATTTGTCCCAGTACCATTTCGTCCTAAATTCCTCAGCTGTCCAAATCTTTACCTGCTTCCTAGTTACACTTTGTCCCAAAAATTATTTGACGCAGGTTTTCACTTATTATTTGGTTCTTCATTTTCACTAAATAATAAAATTGTACTATGATAAAAATTGTTTAAGATCGTACTTGATATAATTATAAATATTGACACAAATAAAAGTTATGTAAAAGTATAAAACAACTATTCAGTTTTGTATAATTGCAATTATTAATTAAATTTAAAAATAAAACAATTAATAACTTTTATGAAATTAGCTGTTAGTTAAATAGGTAATTAGATGCCCCGTGTTATAGATTCAACATGTGGTTCAAAAAATATACAGCGGAGTGCAGAAGCAGTAGGCCTACAATAAAACAGTGTGAAAGGCGAGTGAGCGAAGCGAACGAGCTCGTCTTGGACTTGAATAAACCTTTAGGCACTTTATTTTAGCGCTCTGTCTGTAACTGATATTACCGTACAGAATTGTTTAAGGGTATACCGAGAAAATGCTCGGCCTCCAGGTACTTAATGTTTAAATAAATAAAAGTTATGTAAAAATATTAAACAGCTATTCAATTTGTAGAACTTCATTTGAATTTAAAAAAGCTTTAGTAAGTATGATTACAACAACTGTAACTTAATCATACTCAAAAACACAAAGTGTTAAGGGTTTGCCAAGCCCTAAAAATGTATGATATCAAAATTTCTTCCAAGTCAATGACATTGGTTTTAGAAAATCGACAAATTGATTCGATCTTTTAATGCTTTGTAAAATTTCTATAAAACATTATTTTATTTCGAGACCGTACTTGGCCAGCAGATGTACGTTTTTATCATTGAACCAAAAATTTCAATTCAACCATAGTTCAACATTTCCCCATTAATCGTAATATACTCTCTAATACATCTGCTGGCCAAGTACGGTCTCGAAATAAAATAATAATATTTCGTAGAATGTTTACCAAGCATTAAATGATCGAATCAATTTGTCGAGCAGCTATTCTAAAACCAATGTCATTAACTTGGATGAAATTTTGATATCATACATTTTAAGGACTTGGCAACCCCTTAACACTTTGTGTTTTTGGGTATGATATAAATATTTTTTATCATATTTTTGTTTTAACAATACAATTTTTAAGGAGGAGTTGGGTTTTAATTAAAAGTTTTAATGATAAACAGAACACTATGTATTCGTTTGTCTGATTTTTAAACAGTAGGTAAAAATGTGTGAGAAAGACTGCAGTTGTTTATAGGATCGAATTTAGCTATTTAGTTACATTGAGAGATGGAAATACTAATTTATTGACCCATGCTGATACCCATGATTCGTTACGAAAGTGACAGGAGTTATTAATTTGGAGGTCTCTTTAGTTTTGGTTACCCGCCTCCGAATCCTTTTTTACGATCAAGATATGTAGGAATAAAACAATATGTTGTTAAAGGCATGCGTTTGTGCAGTGTTGATGTATACCAAGTTTTATTGCTTTATATGTAGTGTTCAAAAATTTACGGTACTTGTCCTCCCTAAATAACGCTGCAAGTGAAATTTTCAAACTAGGTTGTCTTGAGTAAAGACGACCTAAGAATAACTGCTACTACATGTCTATTGTATAACTTATTTGTGTTCTGGATACGAAGTGTTTAAGAAGAAAGTCAAGCTATATTGATTTAATATTGCATCAAAGCTGATTTAAAAAACGGTTGAAACAATGATGATACGGATGCGATTTTTATTGCAACACTACCATTATACTAGGAATACGCTCCGATGTCCGTCCCGTACGAGAATTTTTACTCACTTTTTACATGGGCGGAGTTTATTTCTGATTGATGGGGGGGCCAACGGGGTCAGTGATAAAATACATGAAATACCAATATCCTCTTCATTCAAGTTGACAACCATCTTTAACCAAGCTGCGGCGTTCGAAGTTTGAAGTAAACACTAATGGTAAATAGCACAGTCAGATACTGTACAAGTATTTAAGGATACAAATTCAGTCATGACATTCGGTCAGTTTTTATGGAACCCAGGAATGGGGATGAACTGCACTAGCGCTCCCATTGTTTATAGACTCCCAATAAGTGATTACCTGTTTGAACTGTTTTAATGATTTATTAACTAAAGGATTGTCCATGTAGTAGATGCACGACATTTTGATAAAAAAATCATATACAAAGTGTCTTAAAAGTACGTCACCAAACCTCATAATATAGTCAATTGGGACAAAATAAGCAAAACATTTCGTACAAAAGTATATCCTAAAATGCATATTTACCCAGAAATCCGCCATATTGTTATTCCACTTAATAATCATAATGTCCATAAAAATACATTTTGTTTTACTATGTGAATTTTTTTTTAAATATCGGTCATTTGAAAATTATAAGCTTAAATAAATTAAAACGTATAGGTTGTAAAGTTTTACAAAAAACAAAAAAGCTCTAAAATTTAATTATTTCACTAATGATAGGCTCTACCAAGATCGTAATGTATTAAAATAACCATAATTCGCATTACATATAATACAAAATCAATGTACCTCGTCTACAAAATCACAATAACTCCTTTATTTGTCGTCAGATCCTTGCGAACTTGATATCATTCGTAACTGGTTAGATAATTAAATGTTAAAACTTTTTCCCCATGTACATTTTTGATCAAATATAGACCTATTGGTTTTAATATATTTGGGTTTCAAAATTTAAAATGTCCATTGTGAGTCAAAAATAGACATTAAGTAATGTTATTATAAAGGTCCATTCCAAGAAGTCCCAACAACAATCCGTCCCCAAAATAAAAATTATTAAGTGTGATAAAGAAAATGGTGGATATATCGGTAAATATATTTAAAGATATACCTTTATAATTTAAAGTATTTTGATTATTTTGACCATACTAGAAATCGCCCATTGATCGAAACTCGATCAAATTGATTGATAAGTTTACAAATATTTTATTACTAAACATATGTTCTTCCAAATTTGATAGCATTTGTTATCACAACAGCAGTGTAGTGATTCCATCAGTTGTCCTTCTTCCATGAGATTAACATTGACACTTTGAAAGCCTGTAGGGCGTAGCCCCGTGGGCCGAAATGAATTATAATGGGATTCTGCTCATCTACAGGACACTACCTTTCCAACTGTATGCGTGGATTTTTCCTACAATGCACACACGCTGAGAAAGAAAAATACGAAAAAAAACATGCTTGTCTATTAAATATATAGATTATGAAGCTTGGTGACGTACTTTAAAGATACTTTTATAGCAAAACCCGTTTTTATTATGAATTGAATAGCAATTAAAACGCACTATTTTTAATGACTACATGCAACCCACTAATTGAGCCGAATAGATCACTTAACATTCCTAAATAAATATTCGTTTCTTATTCAATATCGAGAAACAATAATAAATAACGTATGCGAGTATTAAAAGAAATACAAAATGCTAGCATCAAAATAAGCGAGCGTGCAAAATAGTTTCTCCCATGAAACTGCAAATCATAATATCCTCGTTCTAATTAAATACCATTAATTTAATTACACAATGAAGCCTTGTAATAATATACTGTTTGGACAAAAGAAATCAGTTACATGGCTGCTACTATGAAATAGTATAGTAAGTATTAACGTTGAGACATTTTTCTTTTAGATTGAAAACCTTCAATCCGGGGTTTTTGCCCTGGGATTAAAGACTAAAAATTGTTTAGTCACTCCTGGAATAAAATGATCCATAAAATAATTTATTTATACTCTAAAACAAACTCTGTTTGTACTGGCAAACTTTTTTCGCTAGGAAGATTTTTATTTTTTGGTTGATTATGGGGGTTTTGGCCACCAGGAATTGATTGGCGTTGGTCCCATAGCTGGGAAAAATCCGGTTTTTGCACTTGAGCCCTTCGAAGTTCCCATGTTATCCTTATGGAGGTTTTTAAATTGAACAAAAATCAGCTGATAACTGTAGGTAAAACCAATGTGTTATATCTTTAAAGAAAAATTATACCTAAGTGCAGCACCCTTTGGCCTGGCGAGTGAGCGAAGCGAACGAGCTCGTCTTGAGAGGGTGAGTGAGTGAATGAACTTTGCAAGAGAACGAAAGTAACAATTTTATTGAGCTTAAGCTCGGTCCCCCTGGTACTTAAAATAAAACATGTGGGCTAAATCGGCTAAGTAGAAGTATTGACTAATGAACGCTACTCTTACTACTTCTTAAGTCAATGGTAGAAGTCTCAGACAAACTGATCAAAGGTCTCTTTTACCTTACCTACTGTTTTAAATATACAGGGTGTATCTGAACCCTCTACCGACCTCTCAAGGTATTATTCCTGACTTAAAGACAAGTCAAAATATCATATTTAAAATTTCCAAAACTCCATAGTATTAAGAGCGTAAAGTACGTCTTTGTCGATGGAGAAATGTAGATGGCCGCACGAAGCGTCAGCTGAGTGCGGCCAAACGTTTCGAGAGCGGCAATGACTATTTGTGCTCGTAATACATACAAGATTTTTCCTACCAACATAATTGCTACAGATTACATGTTTTATTGTATGCAAAATGTCATTTAGATTATTTTTTATTTGTTTCTGTTGGAACACAATGTTAACAATTAAACATAACCTCAAACTAAAAGAGAAGCAATAACAGCTGTAGCATGGTTTGTAATAAGAGCTGGTTTAAACTTGTTGTTTGTTCTAGCGTGCAGAAAAGAATCATTGCCGGGAAAGAGCGGGAAAGAAACGGTAACCGGAAATGAACTGTTTTTGCATAGGGGTTACAGGTGTGCCAATGCGATTATTTCCACGCAGTGGTAGGAACAATAGCTAATTGTGTAATAAGAGCGTAAAGTACGTCATTGCCACTCGAGAATTGTAGATGGAACAAACAAACAATTCGAGAGCGGCAATGACTATTTGTGCTCGTAATAAACACAAGATTTTTCCTACCAACATAATTGTTACATATTAAATGCTTTATTGCACACAAAATGTCATTTAGATTATTTTTTATTTGTTTCTGTTGGAACATAATTTTAACTCTCAAACATAACCTCAAACTAAAAAAGAAGCAAGTTCTAAACGACAACAATGAATAACAGCTGTAGCATGGTTTGTAATAACAGCTGATTTAACATTGCTGTTTGATCTAGCGTGCGGTAAAGAGTCATTGCCGCTCTAGAGCGGGAAAGAAACGGAAACCGGAAATGAACTGCTTTGCACAGGGGTTACAGGTGTGGCAATGCGATTATTTCCATGCAGTGGTAGGAAAAAATATTTTTTACTGCACATATTTTTAAAATGGTGGCTGTTTAAAATCTTTAACCTTAAATTGCATAAAAACTACATAAGGCTGCAA
Organism: Neoaliturus tenellus; assembly: GCA_030545055.2. Classification (NCBI taxonomy): domain Eukaryota; kingdom Metazoa; phylum Arthropoda; class Insecta; order Hemiptera; family Cicadellidae; genus Neoaliturus; species Neoaliturus tenellus. Next base: position 91,057,507 of record CM061536.1, read on the forward strand.
GGTTTATGTCCTTATAAACTTTTTAGAAAATGTAATTTTAAATCAAACTATGTAAAGATTATGGAAGTCGGTAAATAAATAAGCAAGGTAGATTGGTTTTACTGAGGCTAGTCACGGTCGAATCACTTGGTCAGGAATAATACCTTAAGAAATTGGCAGAGAGTTCAGAGACACCCTGTGTATAGATTGTTAAATCATACAAGAAAATATTGTATTTAATTATATAATGCATGTATTTACATTAATTATATCAACATTAATTACACATAATCCCATACTATAATACGAGCAATGTCTGAAGGGATGTGTGTTCCACGATCTCGAAATCTAGCGGGTAGATTTGGTTTAGTGTGGTGTAAGAGTGTTTAAGAGTGTTTTGGTCCAAAAATAAGTTTAGAAAAAGCCTCAATCGCAGAAAAAATCAAATTTGGTCTAAATTTAAATTTAAAAATCGTAATTTTTAACATTGGCATTAAGGGTTGCTATTTTGGTAACAAAATACTGTAACATTAAAGTAAAAAAAATAAATAAATAAATAAATAAAGGAACATTAAGAAATACATTTTAATCAGTTTTTTAACAGCTATTATCTGTGGAGAGTCTGGTGTAAATTTAATAGCTTGATTACCATGACACTATAACAAAAGTGAATTCAAACCAACGAGCAAGGCTCGGTTAACCTGTTACTTGCATTAATTAAAGATATGATTAGTTTTACGAATAGTAAAAATTGTTCATAGTGAGAGATACAATTTACAAATAATGATCTGTTTATAACTTTCTAAATGTAAAAATTCATATGACAATTGCAGAAAGTCAGCTTATCCGCTGATTATGTTCAGACACCTCTTTCTATTCCTTCTATTCCTTCTGTACCATTATGCAGTTATTTTCCCTTCTATGCCATGGTGTTTATTATACAGGTTTGCTGCCAAATGGGCTTTTGATCAAATATTAGTTACTCATCACCTAATGAAGGTATATACAAAATGTTTTTGAAAAATGTAACAAAATAAGCGAGATATAAGATTGTATAAATCCCACATAAGAATAACATGGAAAATATTTTTGATATTTTCTTTGTAACCAGTGAAGCTTAGTTAATGATTCAAAATACTAACTTTTTTATTTTTCAAAGCTCTTTTGAAATTAAGAGTAAAAACGCAAAAAAATCCCTAATGTTGATCCTTTTGAAACTTCATAAACCCCGTTTCCATTGTCCGATCATCCTGGATTTCGAACTTATCCTGAAGAACGCTACCCTACACCTTCATTCAAACTATCATCGTACTCGAAGGTTTCTTTTAAAAGTTATCGTGTAAACATATACGAATTTGAACGAACGGTGTTTTAGCTACTAGATACCTTAAAACGAAAAAATAACATGGTCCTGGGTGTAGGTTTTACCGTGAGTACCACAATACCATAATAGCGTATTTTCTATAAGAAAATTCGCTAAAAATTACGTTTGCATCTTTATAAATAACAATTTTTTTTGCAAAAAGCTATATCTAACCTAAACAACAACTTTCTCTCGAGCGTTGTTTAAATTTACTACCTCTAAATTTCACCAGGCCCGTAAAATGTGATCTTGTCTCTTATTTAAAGGTAAAGAACTACTATTTATTTGATATGTTATATTAGACTGTCTTTATTTAGGTACCTTACAAATAAATGACTAGTCATTGACCTAGACTACTTTTAACAGCGGCTGTTGTTTATTTTCAGTATCATATATACCACAGTAGGCCTACAGAATATTTTTTAGGAATAGTGATCCATTTATTAAACATTAGAATCATCCTTGTTGTTGTTATCGTACAAGGATGATTTCGATACATCATCAGAAGGTAATATCATTGTCGTATGAATTTTAAATTAATAGCCCATATTAAAATTAAATTTATTCAATACACTGTGTGCAATATTCCAAACAGAAAAAGTAGTGGATATGAATCATTCATGTGTTTTTTACTAAAAATATCACCAAGCCTACTAAATATAATACGATAACTCTGGGATTATTAGTAGTGGGAAAAAGCCACTTCTAAACCGGAAGTGACGTCAGCTGCCAGGGCAGCTGCAGGGGTCAGATGGTGTCAGCTGCCAGGGCAGCTGCAGGGTGCAGATGGCGAGAGCATATGCCCTGAATTTGAAGTAGAATTGGGCATGAATGAAGAGTTAGTTGAAAAGTAAAATTCAACTGTGTTAACTAAACTCTAAAAGTTGAACAAAAATTAAGAGTAAGATCAAAACTGAAATTCAACAGTTATAACTGGGGGCCTGGAAAGTATGTCAAGGTTATCCAGAGTAAGTTTTAAAAAAGCCTACCCAACTACTACCAGAAATAGTTCAAAGTTGAACTAGTTGGTGATAGTGGGATAATTCATTCGTGCCATGGGAGAGGTGTTTATTGTTTGAAAGTTGGCGATTGAATGAGAAGCGCCGCCTAGGGAGAGGGCTTATAAAATGGCAACCTTCTCCCCACCACCCATTCCCCCACTCCTTTAGACCAATAACCGGTCGCCGACTCTATGTGGTGAAACTGAACTAGACATGGCGGCCGCCATGGATAAGTCTAACCTCAAACCTTAGCTTAACTGAAGAGAATAGAGGAGCATGAAGTAGGAATTGTGGTGACAGCGCTTATATGAGGAATAGTAGGGGTAAAATAAAAAAACTTGTTGAACACAGTCGATAGGTGTAACAAGTTCAAAGTTGTTGAATTGTAACATAGAATGCAAAATGTTGTAAATAACATTATCATCAACATTAACCTGCGAAGTCTTTGAGTATAATGGGTTAAAACTGTACTTCTTCCTAACTCTATTTAAATTAGTTCTACACTTTGAAATTGAAGGTTTAGAAGTACTTCGTAATATGTGTTGTGTTCGCAAAAGCTTTAATTTTAAACATTGTGCAGTCATCATAACCGATGTGTTAAGTTCAGAAGTTAAAATAAGACTGAGATATAAAATGAAGTGTAAAAGAAATTGAAACAGAAAGCCAGAGTAGTAATTTTATAGGTTAGAATTTACGAAGGCTATTCCATGGATAATTCTAACCTCAAACCTAGTAAGTGAAGTAGTCATAACATAAAACTAACGAGAGATGATGACCGAGCGGATGCGAGGCAATGAATGTTTGTAGCGCGATAAACTACCCACCTTTATAGAGGCAATAACTCCAGCCAGATGGCGGCAGATGGCAAGCAAATGACTGGTTGACCGACTTTCACCTGAGTAGTAAGAGAAGTAGGGTTCTGTGTCTATCCCTACTCCTTGGGGTCAATGACCGACCGGAAAGGTCAATGACCTCCCCCCCCCTCCCCCCCCCTCCCCCCCCGAAAAATGGAGCCCCCCCCCCTCCCCCCCCTCCCCCCCCCTCCCCCCCCCCGAAAAAATGGAGCCCCCCCCCCTTCCCCTACTCTTTCCCCCACTCCTTCCCCCACTCTTCCAGGTCAATGGCCGGTCACCACCGGTTGTTGACTTTATGTGGTGAAACCAGACTAAATATGGCAGCTGCCATGGATAATTCTAACCTCAAACCTGCTGCGCATGCAACGAGTTCTCCGGATCGGAATAGTGACTATGCTATTGCGCATGCGCCTAGTCCTGTATTACTCACTTTAGCGCTACTGCACATGGATAATTCTAACCTCAAACCTTGGTTTTGCGTTGCTGTGCATATGCTGCTCCCCACTCCTTCGCCTTCCTTTTACACTGCTGCGAATTGGACTGGATTGAACACTGTACTGGAGTGAAACAACTTCCCCCACTCCTTGAAAACCCGAGGAGCGATAGGAGCTATATCTTTGCTTCAGTCGCCAACAAACTTTCATAGCGAAAGGTTGTTGGCGACTCAGCAAGAGGTTTCAAATATATAGTAGGCCTATATATATTTGAACTTCTTCTACTATGTTGCGTTTTTTAATGCAATGTGGTATGTGTGTGTGTGTGTGTGTTTAGTTTTAAGGTGTATTTAATTTAAGAAATAATTTGCGCATTGCGATGTTAGTTATAAGTTGGGTTTAGCATTAAGGTGTATTAATTTTAAGAGGTGTTTAGCATTAAGGTGTATTAATTTTAAGAATAATGATGGTATTTGGTTGTGTTGAATTATTTGGTTTTTAATAATGATGTGTTGTTAGTTTTAAGTGTTGATATTAATAATTTATGTTGTTGTTTTGCCTTTCAGCTAGATGTTAGGGGGTAGATTAACTGTAAATTCAGAAGTTCAGTTGAACTTCACTTAGAAGGGGTGGGACATCCGCAAATTGCGGACTAGGTTTTTTGCATTTTGTTTAGGAATATGATGGGTGGGATTAGTTTGGGTGGGTGTTAGAGTTGCGTTTCTGCATTAGCTGTTCCAGTTTCCCTGAAATTAATGGTTACGCTTTGATGCGGACGGGACGTTACGCTTTGATGCGGACGGACCAGGGCCTCCCTGCTGTTCCAGTTTCCCTGAAATTAATGGTTACGCTTTGATGCGGACGGGACGTTACGCTTTGATGCGGACGGCCCAGGGACCTCCCTTGCAGAACGTAACTAGTGGGTTGGGAGTGGGAACCGCTAGGCAAACAGGGTGGTGGGAACAGTATTACTGTTCCCATCACCTTGGATCATTATAAATCTTGAATGACCTTGACCCACTTTCGGAAGGGTCAATGACCCCCCCCCCCGAAAAAATGGAGCCGATTCCCCCCCCCTCCCCCCCCTCCCTCCCCCACTCCTACCCCCCCCCCCCCCCGAAAAAATGGAGTCGACCCCCCCCCCTCCCTCCCCCACTCCTACCCCCACTCCTTCCCCTACTACGGGTGAACGACCGGTCATGACCTGAAAAATTAAAATGGCTATAACTTGATAACGGATTGACGGATTTGGACAAGCGATACATCATTGAAAAGGTCTATGTAAGACAAACATTTTGGTAAAAGAAGAATTTGGTTATCTTATTTTAGTCAAAAGTTATGCGAATTATTTTAAATAAATACCTTCTCTTTCCCCTTTTCCCCCACCTCCCAGGTCAATAATCAGTCTCGGCCAGCTGCTACCCCTCTCATTTGCATATTGTTATAAAAGACGTACCGACTGCGGCTAACATTTCATTCTGATTCCAGACGTTACGCTGCGAACTTGGAGCCACAACCATGTTATCTCTGCCAACTACAACTTCTACTTTAACTTCTACTTCGACTTCTATTTCTACTACGGCTGTTCCTGCACCTAAGAAAACTCTTCGCCTCAAAAACCTTCCTGATTGCTACAAGAATCGACTTGCATCTCAACCTTCAACTTCTGGAGCTATTCTTCCGCCAACTAACACTTCTAGACTTCGTAGTATTTTTTCACCGCCTTCGCCTTCAAAGGACTCCGCACCACCATCAACTACTATGCCGCCACCGCAGAAGCCAGTTCACCACCATCCTAATACCCCTTCCGTTGAAACCATTGTTCATCGTCTAAGCACACCCATTATCCCACTATCACCATTGCCTCCTACCCCACCACTTAGTACACCTGAAGATCATACCTATCACAAAACTGAATCCTCTCAACCTGCTACTAAATCATTTCCTAAATCAGCTCCTAAACCAGCTTCTAAACCAGCTCCTAAACTTACTCCTAAACCTACTCCTAAACCCGCTCCTTCAGAGCAATTTCAATTATTACAAGAACAGCGTCGTAGGGCATTTAGCCGTCCCACTACTTGCCCTGAAATGCTTACTAGGGGAATTAAGAAAGGATCACCTTGTGGGAGGAAATGTGTAAAAAACGAAAGTTTTTGCCGTGTACATGTCGTAAAACACATTTCTGAACTACAAGTGACAGAAACCCCCACTGTTGAATACCAATCCAAAATTATTGGTGTGAAAGGAAATAGGCTTAAGAGAGGTTGTGTCTATTTTTTTGAAAGTGTTATTGACAACGAACACATTTTGGCAACTTGTAACGGCGTAAGATATAATATTAAAGTGATTGAATCCTTGCGCAAAGAGAAATCCGTTTATGAGTTAGACTCTAAAGACTATCTCCTCAGACACAAACTGGATGGTATTTCAAGGTGGGGGCGTAGCAAGTAAATTCACATAGCTTTTTCCAAATTATTGCTTAAAAAAATACTGGGGGAGAAACACAACGCGTTATAGCGTCGTGTTTCTCCCCCATTATTTTTTAACACTCTAAGTCTCGTGACCTACTAACCTACTTCCATCCAAGTAGTAAGAAAAGTACTTCCCCCACTCCTTTGGGTCAATGACTGGTCATGGTCAGCACCTACCCCTCATTTGCATACTATTATAAAAGCGGAGCGAGCGTTGGTCACCCCTTCATTTTTCTTCTACACGCCGCTCTTGTCGTTTCGTCTCTGCTGTTTATAATATTTCTTGCTTCAAAATGCCTCCTCATCTGAATGAAAATTTTAATTTTTCTGAAATTTCTGATGTTTTTGAACAATCTGAAGACACTTTAAGTAACGACAGTGAAAGTGAAGATGATGAGGACGATGATGATTATACTGTTGAACTTAGTGAAGAACGTAAAGTCATAGCAATTGATCCACAATTTCCATTTGATACAATAGAAAAGTTTATGGCTGAAGCTAATAAATGGTTGGACTCAGGATGTTATGTACGAATTGACTCTTTTATATTGTATGGTGATAGTCATTCTTTCCTTGTCACACCAAATGACAGAGACCGCATGTTGCAGTGGGCACAATCTATGATGGAGTGCTACGAACAAGGTGTGGACACTGGCGGCTATTTTCTTGCACAACTAGTGTAATAACAAATTACCCTTCCCCACGTAGTGAAGAAGGAAAAGAAATATTAGGAATCTAATTATAATACTTCCTTCCACATATAAAGAAGAGGGGGAAAGGAGTGGGGATTATAAAGTGGTGGGGAATGTGTATAAATGCAGGTTGTTTCAAGAGACTTTTATTATTATTGTGGCTTTAGCAGAAACAACATGGAGTTTAAATCTTCAGCAAAAATAAGGAATAATATAATAAAGAAAGAAATTCGCAAGAAAGAAAAGATTGAACTTATAAAATTACAACTTATAATACCTTCCATTGAAATTGGATGTAGCAAACTAAAGACTTTGGTGAAAACTAACGAATATTTGTTACAATTGCTAAAAACAATCGAAAAGTTGAAGAGAAAGAATGGACATTCTACATAGTAAAATTTGAACATTTTAATATAAATAAGTAAACTGAAAAAAGTAGATGTAGAATAGAGAGCGAGGAATAGATCACTTTGTGGTAATGGACTAACATGCCACTTAGTGCTCTATTCCTCGTTCTCGCGTTAAAATTGGATTACCTTGACCTATTTGTTCGACTGTTAGAATTTGGTTAACACTGTTGAATTTCAGTTTTGAACTAATGTTTATTCTTGTTCAAATGTTAGAGTTTCTTAACACTGTCGAATTTTAGTTTTGAACTAACTTTTAATTTATGCGAATTTTTAGTTCAACTCTAGTTAATTTATGTGCAAATTTAGTTTAACCAAGTGCCTGTGCTCTAGCCATTTCCACCCTAACATTTGTTCTTTCAACATCTGTCCCATAACATCTGTCCTAATAGATGTTTGGAGGGCAGGTGTTTGGTTTTAAAAGTAACTAAAATTAGTTGGGTGGGGGAAAGTTAGTTAAAGCTTGAATATAAAGAAGTATATACTAAAACTCCAATGGGAATAAAGAACACGAATGAACAATTAGTTTGTTGAAGGTTAATATTTTTATTTAAAAAGTTTGATTTCCTTGTATAGTGAAGAAGATGAAATAGTGGTGGGGGGACCGTTATAAAAGGAGGAACGCGAGAGCCTATTTCATTTCTTGGCAAAATTTCGAAGAGTAAACATCTCAACATGTATCGTTGCGATAAATGTTCGGAATCGTTTCACGATGAAATTCTATTAGACTGTCATAAAGAACTAATTCACAACAACCCAGAAGAAAAACAAGAACAACAAGAACAAGAACAACAAGAAGAACAAGAACAAGAACAAGAACAAGAACAAGAACAACAAGAAGAACAAGATGAAATAACAGCAACATCTTCAACTACTTTACCGAATCTACAAGTATTTGCATTACCCGGTAAAGTAGTAATGCATCATAAGATTCAAAATGAAAACTTGAAGCTAGAAGAATTTATTAGAGAAGCAAAACCAATCGTAAGTAAAATTTTAAAAGAAGAATTGAAAAGATTAAACTTTCTTAAATTTGGTTTACTACTAGAAGCTATGTTTATAAATGTACAAGAAGAATTATCACCAAGAGGATTCATAACAAAAAACCGAACCATTATGGAAAGTTCAAACATTGATTCAATAATAGAAAATTGTATAGAAGAAATATTAACAAAAATTCAGGAACACGAAGGAAGAGGATCCGGATGGAGTCTTACAAGTATTGAAGTATTAGATATAAGAGTTCACAAACATGGATATGGACTAATGGGATCTAGTTACATTCCTTTACCAAAAAGAATTGAAAATACAAAATCTTGTGTTAATGTTAAAAATGAAGACAATGAATGTTTTCGTTATGCAATGACAGCTAAATTTGTACCACCACTTCATGTGAATAGACCTAACCAAGAATATGAAAATCAAAGATTTAGATACAATTTTCAAGGAATCACTTATCCTGTATCACTGAAAGATATATCAAAATTTGAGAAGAAAAATCCTGGTACGTCTATCAATGTTTTTGCATTAGATAGTTCAAACAAAGTGTATCCTTTACGTATTGCAAAAGAAGAGCTACCAGATCATACGGATTTACTACTACTAACGCGAGGAGATGTGTCTCACTATGTGTACATAAAGCAATTTGATCGTCTTGTTAATAAGCAGCTTTCTAAAGATCGACACAGAAAGTTAATTTGCAAGAGATGTTTCAATTTTAAACGAGATGGGCTACACTCAAGAGAATGGTTACAAGAGCACAAAAGATTATGTAACAATAATTATGAAGCAAAGATTATTTTACCTTCGGAAAGCAGAGCATTTGTTACATTTGAAAAGGTTCATCATCAGTACCGTATTCCTCTAGTTGTGTATGCGGACTTTGAATCAACACTTGTTCCTGTTGAAGATGAAAATTGTGAAGCTAGAAAAAGTGTCAAGTATCAAATGCACAAACCAAACAGTTTTTGTTTAATGGTTAAATCAACATTATCAGAAGAACATTTAAACAGATATGGATTAACTTCAGAACCTCTAATATATCGTGGTGAAAATGTAGAAAAAATATTTCTTGATCACTTATATTCAATAGCTGGAAATGCACAAAGATTATATACAAATATTGTACCAATGAAACCGATGGAGGAAGAAGAAGAAATTCAACATGAAAATGCAACTCGATGTTTCTTATGCAAAAATGATTTTACTATTGAGAATTATAAAGTTAAAGATCATGATCACCTCACAGGTTATTACAGGGGTGCTGCTTGTAATAAATGCAACTTAAGCTATCGTTTACCACTATTTATTCCTGTGGTTCTGCATAACCTCAGTGGGTACGATGCTCATTTTATAATACCTGAACTAGGAAGAGACGACGGTAAAATCGATGTGTTAGCTGAAACTTCAGAGAAGTTCATAAGTTTTTCCAAAGAAGTTGGAAACATGAAACTAAGATTCTTGGACTCCTACAGATTTATGCCGTCGAGTTTGTCCAAACTTTCAGAAAATTTAAGGAAACAAGATTTCATCGAAACAAAGAAGATTGTAAATAACGACAAACTGGATTTGGTACTTCGGAAAGGTGTGTTTCCATATGATTACATAGACAGTTTAGAAAGATTTAATGAAACATCACTTCCGGCTAAAGAAGAATTCAAAAGTAAACTTTATGACATGGACATATCTCAAGAGGACTATGATCATGCATGTAAAGTATGGAACGATTTAGGATTTAGAACATTGGGAGAATATTCAGATTTTTATGTTAAATTGGATGTAACTTTACTATGTGATATAATGGAAGAATTTAGAAATACATGTTTTGCAGCATATGGATTGGACCCTCTTCATTCGTACACTTCACCTGGATTAGCATGGCAAGCTATGTTGAAAGAAACAAATTGTAAAATACAACTTCTTACTGATATAGATATGGTTATGATGTTAGAGTCAGGAGTTCGAGGGGGATTGACGCAAAGCGTTACACGACATTTCAAGGCGAACAACAAGTATCTGCCCGATTATGATGCATCAAAACCAACAACATTCCTGGGTTATTTTGATGCAAATAACTTATACGGATGGGCAATGTCGAATCCCCTTCCATATGATAATTTTAAATGGATAGATCCAGAATCGATTGGAAACATAATGGATATACCGAAGCATGGTGAAACTGGTTACATTTTTGATGTTAATTTTGAATATCCTGAACATCTTCATGATCAACATTATGATTTACCACTTCTTCCTAAGACTGAAATTTCCCCTACTGGAAGATGGCCAAAATTAATGATGACTTTAACCGACAAGTCTCGATATGTTGGACACTACTGGATGATACAACAAGCTTTAGACTTAGGATTGAGAATTACAAAAATTGATCGAGTACTACAATTTTCTCAATCTTGTTGGTTAAAACCTTACATCGACAACAACACAAGAAGAAGAGCCACCGCTACATCAAGTTTTCAAAAAGATTTTTTCAAATTAATGAATAACGCAATATTTGGCAAAACTTTGGAAAACAAAAGGAAACATAAGGATATCAAATTGGTAACTGATCCAGTAAAATTACAGAAATTGGTGCAACAACCAAACTTTGGTTCATCTATAATTATTAATGAAAATCTAGTTGTTATTTCCATGAACAAGAAGTCAGTTACAATGGATCGTCCTTTGTATCTTGGAATGTCAATCTTGGATATTTCAAAAACACATATGTACGAGTTTCATTATAAGAAGATGGTTAACTATTATGGAAGAGAGAACATTGGTATTGCATATATGGACACGGATGCACTAATTTACTGGATTAAAACAAATGACATGTATGAAGATCTACGCACCTTTATATATAAAGATGATTTCGACTTTTCCGATTATCCTAAGGATCATCCAAATTACGACTATGACAGAAATAAGAAAGTATTGGGAAAATTTAAAGATGAAACAAATGGTGTGCCGATGATGGAAATTGTAGCATTAATGTCCAAACTGTATTCATTTCAACTGTACATAAACGAGAGGAACGAACATCAAGTCACGAAGAAGGCCAAAGGAATAAAAACTTCTTTCCTGAAGAAGAACGTACAGTTTGAACATTATAAAAGATGTTTGTTTGAAAATGTTGAAACAACTGCAACGTTCAACACTATTAGAAGTTATAATCATCAACTATTTAGTGTCAAACAAACAAAGTGGGCATTAAGCTACAAAGATGACAAGCGCCATATTTTAGAAGATAAAATTAATACTTTACCATTCGGCCACTACTCTCTAAACCCTATCGACCAGTAAACCTATTCTTCGTCCTCTACCTTCTTCCTTTTTCCTTTCCGTAAAGAAGAGGGGACATGGCAAGCCCAATGCCATGTTCCCTCTTTTTTACACTAATATGAATTGGCCTTGACCTATATTCAAACTATATAAATGAGAATAAACTATTTTATGGATCAGTATTTTTACATGCGGTGTACAAGCAACATCTGAAGATGGAAAGTGTGAAGGACAAGATTGTAAATGAACTACATAAACCAGCAAGAAGAAGATTTCCAAGAAGAAGTACAATCATTAAAGGGATGAATGATCTTTATCAAGCTGATCTCATTGAAATGATACCGCACAGTAAATTAAACAAAGGATTTAAATATATTTTAACAATTATAGACTGTTTTACTAAAATAGCTGACGCTTTACCATTGAAGGATAAGACTGGTAAAAGTGTTACAAAAGCTATGGAAACCACAATACAAAGAAATAAATTTAAAATTAAACATCTACAGACCGATGATGGAAAAGAATATTTTAATAAAGACTTTAGAGCTTTGATGAAGAAATATCAAATAAATCATTATTCTACAAATTCTGAAGTTAAAGCTTCAATAATTGAAAGATTCAATAGAACATTGAAAGGTGCGATGTATAAACAATTTTCAAAACGAGGATCATATGTGTGGTATGACATATTACCACAACTTATAAAACAGTATAACAACAAATATCATCGTACCATTGGAATGAAACCTATCCAGGTAAACAGTGCTAATGCGAAAATTGTATTACAACGCATTAAAAATAATACAACACCGAAATTAGAAAAATTGCAACCAAAGAAGTTCAAGGTCAACGATAAAGTTCGTATAAGCAAATACAAAGGTGTATTTAGTAAAAGATATCTACCAAATTGGACTAATGAAGTATTTACAATTTATAAAGTGCAACCAACTATACCTGAAACCTATTTATTAAAGGATAACAAGGGTGAATTACTTCAAGGTGGATTCTACGGACACGAATTGTTGAAATCAACAGTTGGTGATGTATATCTTGTCGAGAAGATTTTACAAAGGAAAAAGGATATGGTTAAAGTCCGGTGGTTAGGGTTTGATAAAAGTGAAGACTCTTGGATTCCTTCAAAAGACTTAGTATAGTTGTTTAATAGCTCATTGTGTGTTTAACCTTTATACAAGATGGAGATTGTACAACAAAAAGATCGATTTAATATCAATAACATTGATGAATTGACAGTTGACAATGATAAGTTAAATCATGTAAAACATGGTGAATTACTACCAAATACGATAAGATGTCTAATAACTGGTCCTTCAAATTGTGGAAAAACTAATGTTGTTTTTAACCTTATAACTAATCCTAAAGGATTGCGTTTTAATAATATATACATTTTTTCAAAATCATTGCAACAACCAAAATATCAATTATTGGATAAAGTACTTGCAAGTGTACCTGAAGTGAATTTTTACAAGTTTAATGCCAGTGAAACAATTATGCAACCGAATGAAGCAAAACCATTTTCTATTTTTATATTTGACGATGTTTCTTGTGAAAATCATGACACAATAAGGAATTATTTTGCTATGGGAAGACATCATAATATTGATAGCATTTATATTGGTCAAACATACAGTAAAATTCCAAAACAACTTATAAGAGACAATGCAAATATGTTGATCATCTTCAAGCAAGATGAAACAAATTTAAAGCATATATATAATGATCATGTAAATGCGGATATGCCATTTGAAAAATTTAAAGAGATGTGTGGCAAAGCATGGAATGAGAAATATAGCTTTCTCGTTATTATGAAGGAAGAAGATATTAAAAATGGTAGATATCGTATAGGGTTGGATAAATTTGTATTTATGCGTTGAACTACCGATGCTACATCTAGTTACACGTTGAACTTCACAGTGTAAACATGGTGAATCAAGAAAAACTATTGAAAGAAATAAAATCACTCAGTGATTCTATTAGGATGAAGAATCGTGCATTGAGGATGGGTTTAAGTGAAAGAGAAGAATTTCTAGAGACTACATTTAAACCTATTACGGAACCTTTAAAACAGATATCAGAAACTATTGGTAAACCTCATTATGAAGGAGATGTTTTACTACCAGTTTCTAAACAAGAAGTACAAGCATTAAAAAAAGAAGAAGATGATGATTCATATACAAGTGCTAGTGAGCAAGAAGAAACAAAAGAAGAAGAAGAACCAATTGTTGAAAAGGAAGAAGAACAGCCAATACCAGAAGCAGAACAATCTATTCCAAATTTAACTCAATTGAGTAGCGATATATTACAACATGGACCTCTTGGAAGAAAATATATAATGAAAATGCTACATGACATGAAATCAAACCCGAATTTGAGTAGATCACACGTATACGGAGCAAGAATTGATGGGAATGAATTGAAGATTGGCGATTCAAAGCTTGAAATAACACAAGACGATTACATCATTATTGGTGAGCATAGATATAAAGGAACAAAAGGATTATATGAATTAATTTTTAAAAACATACCACTAAGATATTCATCCAAAGATTTAAGTGTTTTTAAGGAGATTCTACAAAATACTAACGCTCATAAAAGAAACTACTCAAAGGATTACTAACGCTCATAAAAGAAACTACTCAAAGGATGCAATGATTAATCGTTCACGTGCAACAAAATATAACATCGTTATAAAAAAGTTGTTTCCTCCACGAAAATTGCCAACATTACGTACTGCACCAGCGGTGAGACAACCACTGAAAAGAAAATCTTTATCACTTATGGATTTATCACTTCTTGAACAACATGGTAAAAAGAGTAAAGGAGATACTTCAACATCTGGTAAAGGATTGATGAAAAATCTATACAATACGAATGTGATTTACTACAATGATATCAATAAATTGGTTGATAGAATGAGACTATTGCATGAAGCCATGGAAGCCGGTCATACAGGTTTGAATAATGAATGGGTGGCTCTAGTTGATGAACTTAGGAATCGCGGTATAGTCGTATAATTGTCCGTGGATATAAAAGAGGTGCAAGCATAAGACGTATCAGTTCTAACATGAGCGTCGACAAGTTCGGACGGTACTCCGCTTTAGGAGTGCAAGTTGGAGAAGACAGAAAAAGAAGTGGATTACCGCAAACACCTGAAGGTGACTATAGCATAAGTAATAAACGTTTAAAACTAGTTAAAGATCCAGAAGAAGATACTGATGGAGCAAATTTGAAGACAGTAAAAGAAGCTACTTCAACATCATTAAAATTACATAAGAATACTTATGATGTTGAATCACATAGATTAATTAATGTTGGTAAACCAACTGAAGGTTCTGATGCAATTACTAAAGAGTACTTATCATCTGAACTTTCAAATACTTTAAAATTGCAATGGGGTAACAACTTAAAAGATGGACAAACATATGATGCTGGAAATTATAGAATAACCAACGTGGGAAATCCCAAAAATGATAAAGATTCAGTTAATAAAGAATATTTACATTCTATAATACCGGAAAAAACTGAACATGGATATTCTTTTTATAAATTTATTATAAATGACATTGGATACCCAAAGGAAGACAGTGATGCTGTAAACCTAAAATACATCAAGGACAACTGTATTTTACAAGATGTTAATGAAATCGATTGTCATGGTAAAACATTGACAAATGTAAAGTTTGGTTCTCAACCAAAAGATGCTGTTACTATAGAACAATTATCTAAAGAATTAAAAAAGGAAACATCCAATTTTGTAAAACATGAAGATGCCGTGTTAAAGCGGGGAGATAAATTTATACATGGAAATGAAAAGTTTAATTTAATGCAAGGAAATAATGATGAATGGGATGCAGGACGTAAAACAATAACAAATGGAAGATTTGGTATAAAAGATACAGATGTACCTCTAATGGTGCAAACATTAATTGCTACTGGTGGTACATTAGGTACATACAATGGTCGTAATAGAAGAATAAAAGATATTTATCCTGGTTACGAAGCAAATGATTGTGTTACAATGAAACAAACAATAACTTGGGATAAACACTTTGGGACCAAATATGATGCAAAGATGAAGAAAATAATTAATATTTTACCAGGCGAAGATTCAAATGATGCTGCTACTATTGGACAAGTCATAAAAACATCAAAAAGTGATTCAACAGCTTACACATGTAATGATAAACGTATTATGCAATTACATGATCCTCAACATCCAAAAGATGCTGTAAATTTAGATTGTTTAATAAGAATAGTGGGCAATTTACTTATTGATACCCATAATCATATAGCTAGTACAACGAATCATGTGATGATTCAACCCGATGAACGAGAAGCTTGGATTAAAAATAGAATTATAAATCAGTATATAATTAATTTGAATAACTAAGTGTTTAAATATAAAAAATTATACATAACTTATTCATTTATGTAATGTATCTTGTGGAGTAAACACACCAGTTTATATAAGACTACATAATGAAGGCCGTATCACTCAGTCATCATCAAGACAGCAACAAGAGAGGACGTGGTATAACTTCAACTGCGTTATCCCTGCTTAGACGGATACCTATTGGTGCTGTTGTAAATCGAGCAATAGACGCTTTACCATACGAATTACATCTGCCCGGAGGTTATCAATATTGTGGACCTGGAACTAAGTTGGCAAAACGTTTAGCAAGAGGAGATCCTGGAATTAATAAATTAGATCAAGCTTGCAAAGAACACGATATAGCATATTCAAAGTATAAAGATTCAACAAATAGATCAATAGCAGATAAAATTCTAGCGGAAAAAGCTTGGCAAAGAGTAAAATCAAGTGACGCAAATATTGCAGAAAAAGCAGCAGCTTGAGCAGTAACTACAGCCATGAAGACAAAAGCAAAGTTAGGTGGTGGAAGACGTCGCAGAGGAAGACCTGCAAAGAGAGGCGCTCCCAAAAGAGGTGGAAACATTAAAAAAGGACGTCGTAGAACTCATAAGGCAAATGTAAAGAAGACTTCTGTTTGGCAAATGGTAAAAAACGGAGCAGGTTTATACCTAAGACCATACCGTGTGTACTAAATAAGAAGAATCAATTGATAATTCCAAATAAAGCCTTAACAAATCATCAGTTAAATGATTATGTAAAATGTTTGAAAATACCATTCTTTCGAGGAGTTTTTATGAAAGATGCATTACCAACTAAAATATGGAAAAATGAAACTGGAATAGTAAATTTGGATTCCACCTATGGTCCAGGCACTCATTGGGTATGCTATAAAAAACTCGGACAAACCATTTACTACTTTGACAGTTTTGGCAATCTACCACCGCCAAAAGAACTGCAACATTATTTTCGAAACTCCAAAAACATTTTTTACAATTACAAAAGAGAACAACCTAACAATACTGAAATATGTGGGCATTTATGTTTGGAGTTTCTAGCGAAGAGTGTCAGTCAGCTTTAAGATGTCATCGTATACAGTGTCACTGAGTGGAAATTCATCCACATTGAAAAGTACGCTGTTCCCAGCATTGCGTCTATCCAAGGAAAGATTATGGGAAGCGGCATTACTTGATTTGACTACCTACAATTCAATTCCTAATGTTACAGAAGGAAAAAACAATTTACTACATTATTATGAAACTAAGGATGCTGCAGGAAAATACTCAGAATTGAAAATAATTACATTTCCTACTGGAGCTTATGAAATTGATGATATAAACCAATTATTACAGAAACAACTCGGAGAAGACAATATCACCGTTAAAGGAAACAATAATACTTTAAAAGCAGAAATAACTTCAAAATATTATATTGATGTCAGCTTGGAACAGTCGATTGGCAGTTTACTTGGATTTACAGATACAAAAAAGAAAATCTTAACTCCTGGAACTACTCATTCAGGTGATTCAACTGTAACAATATTGAAAGTAAATAGTATTGATGTCACGTGCAACATTATACACGGATCGTATAGAGATGGAGTTAATCAACATATTTTACATACATTTTATCCAACAGTGGCTCCCGGTTTTAAAATTGTTGAAAAGCCACAAAACTTGATATACCTACCGTTAAACACCAGTTTCATTTCAGACATCGTACTGAACATATTGGATCAAGACGGTCATAGTGTTGACTTTAGAGGAGAAACAATTACTATACGGATACACATCAGAGCAGCAACATAAAAGTCAACATGGGATTATCATTTAAACCGCAACGGAAGAGTCGGGAGCTCAGTAGCTCCTCGACATTGGAAGAGTTAACATCAGAAAACATTCGTTTTCTACAGAAGATTGGATTGAAACTTAACAGCGATGGATATCCTGGATATATCTCAAGGACCAACGTTCGACGAAACACTATGGGAGAAGGAATATCACACGCACAACCCTTACACTTCATCAAAATTAAACAATAACGATGAAATAAGGATCCCCATTCAACAACAAGATATTTACACTTTACCGTGTGAAAGTTACTTGTACATCGAAGGACGGGTATTAAAATTGGATGGAAAAACTGCTTCAACAGTTCCTTTTATAAATAACCCGATGGCATATCTTTTTGATGAAATAAGATATGAAATATCAGGGGTGACGGTTGATTCAACAAAAAAGGTTGGTTTAACAACGACATTGAAAGGATTAACATCATTAACACCGCATGAGAAGAATTCAATAGTCACTGCCGGATGGGTTGCCCCCGATAAAGACACTATAACACCAGCTTCCAATGGTCACTTTGATTTTCATGTACCTTTACGATTGCTTTTGGGATTCGCTGAAGATTACAAACGGGTAATAATAAATGTCAAACAAGAATTAGTATTACTCAGATCTTCAACTAATAAGGACTTAATACTTGCAGACCCTGCAACTACGGAAGATAAACTGGAATGGCAACTACAGTTGGATAAAGTTGTTTGGAGAGTACCTCATGTAAGATTGGCCGATGAACATAGAATCCTATTATTGAGAAAGTTAAAATCTGACCGTGATATTGTGATGCCATTCCGAAGTTGGGAATTTCATGAATACCCTACACTACCTCAGACAGAAAGACAAACATGGACCGTCAAGACATCAACTTACTTGGAACGAGCAAGGTACATAATACTCGGTTTTCAAACTAAGCGAAAAGATGTTATCACTGCAAATGCTGGTCAATTTGATCACTGTAAAATAAAGAATTGTAAAGTTTTCCTAAACTCTCAATTCTTTCCCTATGACAATTTGAATGTCATGTTCAGCAAAAAACGTTTTTCCATTTTATACGATATGTATGCAAGATTTCAATCATCATATTATGGAAAGACTAATACACCACTATTATCACCTGACCAGTATTATTCCAAGGCTCCAATAATTGTAATCGATTGTTCAAAACAAAATGAATCGGTAAAATCATCAAGTGTGGATATAAAAATTGAAATGGAATTTGAAGAACCAGTAGCGGATGGAACTTCGGCATACTGTCTAATTCTACATGATAAAATAGTTACTTACACACCGCTGACCGGAATTGTGAAGAATGTACTTTAAGAAGAATTGTACAACAACTGCAAATTTTTGAGGTTAGAATTATCTGCTTTAATTTTTGAGGTTAGAATTTCATTTGTGAAAGACAAGTTGAAAACAAACAATTATGTAATTGTATAAATTTCAAGGATTTACGAAAAATATAAAAGCGAGAAAATAATTAGTAGAAACTTCATTCTATCTTCAACCGTCGTATGGGAAACATCATTCGCAAGATGAATTCTACTAACGGAGAAGAAAATACACCTCTAATGGATGATAATAGTTCAGATATAGAAAAACAAGTTGAACGTGAAATGGACGAGTTCCTAAAATTCAACAAACATAAGAAGAGAGAAGAAGAAAAAGCTGAAAAAGAAGTAAAAAGGAAGAAGGTTGAAGTTAACATTACAACCAATATTTTAACAGAAGTATTTCTTCGGATTATCTACCCAATTTCTTCATGCATGACAAAAAGTATATCAGTTGGAATTTTAAAATCAATGGATTATTCACCAATTGTTATTTTAAATCATGGAAACAAAATGGTTACTTTCAGTGAAACTACTTGGGAATCTCTCATGAAACATTTACATCTTTTGGAGTGCTATTTAAGTAACAACACATTTGGAAGAAGAACAAGATTAAGTTTATTGGAATCAAATATTGAAGTTGATATAGTAAAACATCGTGGAGGACAAATTGTTCGCTTCAGAGATTTAACTACACATAATGTTAAATTATATTTCACTAAAGAAGAATTTTATACTTTAAGTTGTACTACCGGTCCCGTCACCAGATATTTGAAACAACTAATATTT
Source organism: Neoaliturus tenellus (assembly GCA_030545055.2). NCBI lineage: Eukaryota > Metazoa > Arthropoda > Insecta > Hemiptera > Cicadellidae > Neoaliturus > Neoaliturus tenellus. The sequence goes on from CM061536.1 coordinate 91,077,337, forward strand.
TCAAGTGCAATAATTAAAGACTATCTAATTGATACATTGGACAAAAAACCTTTTGTTCCAATTTTATACGGTCCCGTGGATACTTCAATCTTTAATAGAATACCTCAAGAAGTTGAAATGTGGAGACAATTAAACAACTATCACACCAATTTTAATATTGATGAAGTGGCACAAGAAGTGAAAGAAGAAGAACAATCCTGTCTGTTATAAACATCGGCTCATTCAATTTTTAAGTCAGTTGTTAGTAAGACTTCATCATGAATAAACGGGTTTCGTTTTCTAATGCGCCACATATAATGGAAGTTAAAAGAGGTATAATTGAATTTCAAGCTTTCCGAGGAAATGATGGTAATTTTATTATTAAAGAATTAGTAATCTTGGACATGAACACATCAGTAGTTTATCATTATTTGTTCAAACCTCCAGTACCATTTAATAGACTAACAACTAAAGCGAAAGTTACAAACAAATGGTTGAACAAACATTTTCACAACTTAAGATGGGATGAAGGTTTCATTAATTATAACATGATGCCGCACATTATGAATCATTATTGCAAAGAGTTTAAAATTATCTACACAAGGGGATTGGAAAAAGCAAATTGGATACAATCATTTACAAGCAACGAAGTGATTAATGCAATAATTGATAAAGATTTCCAATGCTACTTCAACGAACTTTGTATTTCATCAAAAAGTTTTAAACATCGAAGGTCGCAGTGCGCTTTAAAGAATGCCTACCGCTTGAATAATTTCCTTCAACAAACTGGTGGGGGTAGTGTCAGTGGTGGGGGTAGTGTCGATTATAAAAGTGAGAGCGCTACCATGACACAGCATGAGTATTACTCAAACCTCCGAAGAGACAACATCTCCGACGGACATTCTTATTAACAAGAAGATTAACAACAACATCAATATGGCATCACAGAACTTACTTCAAAGTTTAGTTGATCAGTTCAACGCTCATTCTAAATCATCAATTCTACCTACGAAGAAATGTTCTGAACTAAAAGAAGAAAAACACTACATCATTCATACTATTAAGAAAATGGAAACTTCAGTAGGTGATGCTATAAATTGCACTTTGAGCGAGGCACCTTATACAATTGGTGATGAAGCAAAATTTCAGATCTTCTTACCAAAGCGCTTCGTACAACTACTTCAAAATGAAGATCTTCGTATAATTCAACCCGGCACACTCTATTTGGTATCACATGGACCCAGTGGAAACAACTCTACTGAACTTACAATTCATGTAACACCTACTACTGATTAATTTGTACATAACATTGTAAATATTTCTTTGTATTTGTTTTTTCAATAAATATAATATAAAACAAAAAAAAAATAAAAATAAAAAAAGCAACATATTGTAATGTCTTTGTACATTACAATATGTTGCTTTTTTTAAAAATTCCACAGGATGACCTTGACCCAATTTTGTATAATTATAAAAGGGGAAATGTACTTGCAAAATTCATCAGTCTACTGCTACCTTTCATACCGTACACATCTCGCTCTTAATCCCTGAATATAAAACTGCAACATGTCCCTAAAGGTCAAGTGTGCATCTTACGATACTAACACCATAACAACTTTTGAACAACTCGAAGATTTAACCAACGAAATGCGAGTTTTACTTACCGGTGGTTATCACTTAACTGTTGATGTTAGTGCTACTAATACAAGGATGTTCACTAAAACAAAATATTGCGATGATGAAATATTTATTTCTACACAACCTACAACTTCTTCATCGCCAACTGGTCAACATAACATCAAGTTCCAAAAGTATTACCAATGTTGAATAACTTTTGACAGACAAAACTACAACTAAAGAATCACATGATCAATATGAGTTAATAAAAAGGATGTGATACTTGTATAAATAATCATTTGCTTCTCAGCTCTCACCACGACAAGACCTATTTAAGAAAATGTTGTACAGAATGATGATTCAACTTGATGGAAAAATCTATGGAAAAGACTACAACACCATTGAACAAATGACCCAAGATTTAGATGTATTAACTAAAGAAGGATATCAAGCTAAATTAATTTTAAAATTTCCTGAAGTACATCCATTATCAACAGAAGAACTTGTTGCTATGGCTAAGGCGGAGAGAGAGAAAAAGTCTGAAGAAAACAAAGAAAAACAAACTTCCTAAATTTTAATAATCCTTACACTTGTAAGGTATAATTTTTTAAAACTCCATTTGGATGACCTTGAAATTACCCCCACCACTTTTCACAGTACATAAAACTCACTATTCAACACTATACACTCTTATTCTTTCACTGGACTCCGCAGCGTCAACATGGAAGAGCAAAAATACAAGTACAAACCTCGTTACTGTTGTGAACAACAGTGTACAGATTTAGGACCAATGATGGTGGATGGGTTAGCTTGTACTAAATGTGAATTCTTCGGATCTTGTTATTGCAAATGCAAAACAAAACAACTACCACCACCGGAATTGCGAACTTTCAAATTTTACAAATCAAGATATTTTCATACATGTTGTCCTCAAAGATGTTTCAAATTTCACCCTCTAGATCTTGCTCATTGTCAACGCACCAATTCTCATCAAGATGATTTTTGTACACATATGATAAAAAGATGTAAATACAGATCAGATTGGTATTCCGATCCTGTAGAACCATCAAATGTGTAATTTCAGTTTTACACTCTTTTTTAAAACTTCATTTGGATGACCTTGAGATTTCCCCCACCACTAGTTCTAATTTTTATATAATATTAAATCATTCCACTTCCAACACTCTAACTAACAACATGGAAAACAAATTTATCAAATTTGAACATATAATAACTGACAGGGAGGAGATGGAAGAATTGTTTCAAAACTTACTTTCTGTCATTGACGAATATCCTATAAGATGGTTCAGAATTGTAGTTCAATATTTAAATCCTGGTGAATTGTTTTCTTCATCAAGTGAAGAAGATGAAACAACTACTTCGGTTCAAATAATTGAATTAAAAGATGGAGAAGAAGAACTAAACGTTTTATTCAATCATAAGCTCAAGGTTCCCTATATAAAAGCCCCCTCCCTAGACAGCCCCCCTCCCTAGACGCCTGCTCAAGGTCACCATTATATAAGCCCCCTCCCTATGCGCCGATCCTCATTCCATCACCGACTCTCCAATAATGAACAACTCTCCATTGGCCCGAATGAATTCTAGTTTTGAAATAAACTCTAAAGAAGAGTTACAAGACATTTTTAATATTTTACAAGAACTTGTAGATAATTTTACAACCATCAAAATAAATTTGGAAATAACATACGATTGTCCTATTTGTGATAAGATTGAAAGTTCGGACGAAGACAGTTTACTAAATCTAACTCCTGCACCATCTGACACTACTGATGGTAATAATGAACAGCAAAATATTTCCCCCACCACTTCTTTGTAATTCTTCGTTCCCCCCACCACTTCTTTATTTAACTAACATTTCTCGCTTTCACTTCTCATTCCGTCTTCAACTTTTGAACTATCAACATCACTTGTTTTAAAATTTCAAACACTACAAAATCATGATGGATATGATGGATGAAGTTCCCTTCATAACTAGAATGGAAGAGGATAAATTGAAATTGGAAATTAAACGATTGGAAATGGAACGGGAAAACCAACTCGAAATGTTACGTTTGTTCAAGCTTTTCAAATACATCATCTGGGGACTCTGCGTTTACCTTCTCATCGTCGTTGGTGTTTGCATTTACAACTCTGTAGTTCATCACAAAAGTTCAACTTGTTTAAACTCTGCTGTTGCACATTAATTATATGTTCACAAATAAAATTCAAAATTTACTTCAGCCTATCCCACTATCACCAACTAGTTCAACTTTGAACTATTTCTGGTAGTAGTTGGGTAGGCTTTTTTAAAACTTACTCTGAATGACCTTGACATACTTTCCAGGCTCCAGTTATAACTGTTGAATTTCAATTTTGAACTAACTCTTAATTCATGCCCAATTCTACTTCAAATTCAGGGCATATGCTCTCGCCATCTGCACCCTGCAGCTGCCCTGGCAGCTGACACCATCTGACCCCTGCAGCTGCCCTGGCAGCTGACGTCACTTCCGGTTTAGAAGTGGCTTTTTCCCACTACTTTTGAAAAATATATGATGTAGTTATTTTAAAAGAAATTAAAAAAAAGTTGAATTAGGAATCATACAGGGTGATTCACGACGAAGTGCAGAAATTTCGGGAGCTGATTCTACACAAGAAAATAAACAAAAAACGTCATATAAACTTAAGATAACATATAACATCCATAAACATTTTATAAACATATAAAATCCTTCGTTTAGCCGCTAGCTGCCATTTTGTTTTTAACACATAATAGTTTTTATCTCTGCAACGATTTGATGGATTTACTTGATATTTGGCATGGAGTTTTATGACGATAGTGGTAATTCTCAGAAAGAAAAATTATTATTTTCCAATGTGTATTTCTAAAATTGCGGACACTTAAAAATTTTTAACTCAAATTTATCAAAAACGGTAAATTTTGTCAAAATTTTATTCGAGACAAAAAATTGACTAATTAAACTATCTAAACAATGATACCAAGTTTTTAAAGATTTGATAGAAGAGTTATCGAGATTTTTCTGCAAATTTGCATTATAAATAATGCAAATTTAGGTTATTTTCATAGGAAAATCTCAATAAGTCCGTTATTTGTAGTCAGATCTTTACAAACTTGGTATCATTGTTTAGATAATGTAATTTGTCAACTTTTTGTGTCTAATAGACATTTTATGTAATTTGTCGTTTTTAAGAAATTTGAGTTTGAAATTTTAAAATGGCAATTTTTAAAAATACACATCGGAAATCAACAATATTTTTTTCTGAAAATTAACATTGTTGTAATAAAGGTCCTTTCCAAACATGAAGTAAATACATCAATCCGTAACGGAAATAAAAATTATTACATGTAAAAAAACAAATGGCGGCTAGCGGTTTAACGAAGGATTTAGGACATATGTTTATATGGCCTTTTTTGTTTATTTTCATGTGTAGAATCAGCTCCCGAAATTTCTGCACTTCGTCATGAATCACCCTTTATTGTGTAATATTAATTTTAATTGAAAACTAAAAAGGCATTAAGAATACCGATTATCTAACTAAATGTAAATTATAAAGCCATTCAAGCAATCCTTAAACTATTGTCCCGAGGGAAAATCTAATGATTTTGCGATAAGCTTAAGATATTTTTGAAGTCAGCCTAAAGAGTATTCTCATAAAGGTCTATAAAATATAAAACTAACCCAATAAGTAATTTAAGATTTGTAACCAATAAAAAAATTTCATAAAATTTTACAAAAATAAACTTTTGATTCAATATAGGCCTAATTAGAGTATTAATTGGCCTTTGTAAGGGAGAAAGATAATTTTAGGAATATTTTGCATCTCAGAAGCATTCTTGTCATGGTTAGCCTTTGCTTCTCCTAGGCGAAGGCCTCAGAAATTGAACAAGGGTTGTCAGATATAACACAGTAATTAATTGGTGTGTGGCTCACGAGGATGAAGTTACTTGTTAGTTTATATTTATTAAAAATGTATTCTATGTCATCCGAATTAGCACAAAACCTAAAAAACGATGTAATTTTTTCTCAGTATAAACTACCTTCTATAGTTTTTTTTTTTTTTTTTTTTTTTTTTTTTTTTTTTTTTTTTGAAATGGTAAGGCCTGCTACTAAGAAATAATAAAAACTGAAAAGTTATTAAAATATATAAATTAAAATCATTAGAATAAAAAAATCTAAATACGCATTTAAATCTATTTATTTATTTACAGGCTGATTGATTGGATGGTTTTAATTGTTTTAACCGTTGAAATTTCAAACAAATAGCAAATATGGTAACTTCTCTTAAATATCTATTACTTTGACTGTAGGTGTTAAACTATGTAAATAAAAATGAAAAAAAAGTACTCTAATATACTTAAAAAAAATACTCTAAATTGACAAATACTCTAGAATTAAGTATTCCTGAATGAGTGTGAGTATGTGTCGTACTGGATTGCGCACTTGACTTAGGGATCATGGCAGTGATGTCTTGGGTTCGAATTTATGTTCTGCCAAAAAGTTTTCATAAGCACCGTTCACCTGTTCTGTAGCAACTCACCTACTTACTTTGTCTAAAACAAAGACCTTCGTGTTTATCAAAAGTGTATGTGGAAGGGGCGAAATAGGGCAATAAATGCCTGGCAGCTTCAAAAAAATTACAAAACGTTCACGACCTCATTTTGAGTTCAAAGTCAAGTTTATTATGAAACAAAAATAACTCAAACATATCGTGTTTATAACTTCTTCTTTAAAAATGTCGTTCTAATGCTATTAATTAATCATAATTAATTAATCTAATCCTATATTAATCAGTCTAAAAATATTTTAAGTTTAATATTCACTCCATAATGATTATAAATAATATCGCAGGAGGATATTAACGTATTAATTAAACCCATCAACCTCCCAGCTCCAACGGGCGATGTGGTTTCAGTACATGGACGATCAGCTAATGCATCCTTTATGTCTTGATTAACTAACGAAGCTTTTAAAGGTGACCTAGCTCGGTACCAACCGAGCCCAGGACCTAAATGTAAATCTTGGTAAGTAAATTGACGTTACCGTGGGAATTATAGAGACCGTTTTATGAATATGAAGTTCTGTATTGTTTCCAAATTGTGTTCGGATTGTTCAGAAGGTTCACTAGATTGATATTTATTAAGATTTACCTTGATAAATAAAATTTCAATATTGCTCATGAGTTCATGAGTGATAATAAATCATATCATTACGGCTCAAACAGATTTGTTTGGTTCTCCGTGGATTTATGTCAAAAAAAGTATTAAAGAATCTTAAAATGTAAACAACTAAGTGTAATGAACCTTGTTGCAATTAGGTTGAGCTCGAAGATCAGTTTCTTGATATAATAAAGAAAACTAGAGATCACCCACTGGTCGAAATTCGACCAAAAATTCATTTGATCTTCAGCCAATTAATGTTAAAATGTTTTATAAATTAAACATCTGTTCTTCCATATATGTTAGCATTTGTTATTATAACAGCTGTCTTATGATTCAATCAATTATCCTTCTCCCATAAGATTAACATTGAAACTTTGAAAGCCTGTAGGGGCTTAGCCCCGTGGTCGGATGAGAATTAAAACGCGATTCTGCTCATCTACAGCACAATACCTTTCTAACGGTATGCGCGGATTTCTCCTACGATGCACACAAGCTGAGAAAAAAGGAGGAAATGAAACATGCTTGCGTATTAATATATAGATGGTATTTCAATGAAATTATATTTTAAGGATGGAAAATGTAACTTAATAATATGCCTACATGGCGTTTGTAACAAAAAAGGTGGAAAATATACTATAATATCGGGGGAAAAAAGAGTGAAAAAAATCATTTTCCAGAATGAATTTAATATATTTGATCTCATACATTTAATGATTTCATTAATACTGATAATTAAAACAAATCACCAATAAATTATTTTAAATGCGAATCTTTATATTTTAATTTTTGTCTTCCTTAAATTATTGAAATGCCTTTTCGTATGATTGTTTCGTGTTTTCATTTGTAAAATCTTTCTAGGAATTCAGGATGACAATTCGTTGCGATTGTCACAAGCGTCCTCGAGACACGTACTGTTGGACACCTGACTCGACTGCATGCTTGGGTATTGTGTACCGGTGTCCTACTGGCAAACCTTTCGCTTCTCGTGATGAAAAAATACAGGAATATCTAAAATACACTTAAAAATCTTACACTTAAAAAATAATTCCTCGGCGTGGTTGAGATTTTAACCAAACCCATCGATTAAAGTAAATTCCCTTTAGATCCCGAATCATCGTGATTTTGTTTTACTAATCTGTGATGAAAATGTCCATAATATTTTACTAAGTAATGACATACACACACCATCACCAACTATGAACTTAAAAAAGAATAAAATAACTGGTTAAAACTCAAGTTACGTATTAAGGGTGGACATGTAAATAACCCTAATTGATTGTCCTAACTAATAATTTTAAGACGTTATGTAAAACTGGCAGGGTATCCGAGTCCTTATAGAGATCGCTTTTGAATCTGAAAGTTTCCGGTTCGACCCTGAGAAAATTTAAAAGCTTTTTGCTGGTTAAAAAGTGGCCCTAGCTGTCTCAATTATTGATTATGACACTGAAAAATGAATCAGCTGCTATTTGTCAGTAACAAAGCTACAACTCTTCTGATGGATCAAACTCACCCTTTAACCAATTCAAAACGGCTGAACTAATTTTCTGAAACCGTTGGGGAGGTAGCGTAGAACCAGGAAGAACATAAATGGTAATTTTTTTCATATTCATCCATTGGTTTTAGCCCAACACGTTTTCAAAGTATTGGAACACATAATTACATTCAGAAATATTAGGCTAATTCTATAAGCAACTGTTCTCATTTAAAGGATGGAAGGAAGATGGTTATAAAAAAGAAGAAAAAATATATAGGGTATTATTGACTTGTGGCAAGTTTGGTACTGAACGAGCTCACCTGAATGGCAAAATATTCCTCAGGTTGGCATTGTAATGCATGCCAGGTAAGTAGGTAAATAATCATGTATAATTTTACCCTTAAAATAACTACTATATTACTGTCAATTTTTGTCTAAATTTGTACTTTTTACAAATGGTTTCCATTGTACACCTTAATAGTGCCTTTAATAATTCGAGCTTGTCTTTAACAAATTTGAGATGGATAATTTACGAGATTGGACAGTTACACGAGATTATCATTATCCACTTGAACTAGAACGAGAATTAAGGCAAAATTGATTTCTTTTGCTGATATTGATCAGTTATCAGACACATTAACGATTAGTTTGATTAAATAGCATAACGAGAATATATTAAGGAAGAGACCCAATTTCCTCTTAACAGAAATATATTGTTGCAAAATGTAAAGCATTGAGGAAAGGAATCCTTAAAAATGCAATCCAAAACACTATGTGGCACAACATTTGCTTACTGACAAATAACATGGCACGATTTACATTAAAGCGGACCATGCGTAAAATTATGAAGCGGGAGGAGCACATTTTAAAGAACAAAATATATTTCAAATGTAACTTCGATGAATGACATTAGGAAACATTATAATATTCCTTTATTTAAAATTGTATGTATTTTATACAACGTCAGACATGTCACTCGCACTTTACTGGATATAGCCATTACAAAGTAAATCTCGCGTGAGGGGAAGATCAAAACCGCGTGAACGTCTCTTAAGGCTGGATAATGGTTAATTACAAGACTAAGGGTTGCGCTTGAGAGGCGATGTGTCTTACACCCTGCTGTAGTGTTAATGGTTTGAGATGTGAGTAATTTCAGGGAGTTTGTAATTTGTAGTGCATCGACAAAAATGGAATCAAATTGATTCTACTTGTGACAAGTTTGTATTTTGTTAAATTTTGAACTACAAACTATGACGAGCTTTTGAAAAAACTATGGGGTACCGGAAAATTTCAACTAACAAACGTTAATTAAATAGATTTATAATAAACAATTCCCGGTAGTATTGAAGTTTTAAGAAGTAAACCTTAGTTAAAAACCTTAAAAAGTATTAAAAAAAAAACAAGAAAAAAACAATGAAATAGTTTATTTCTATAGTGTTACCTCCAATAATATTTTAAGCCAAAGAAATTCTCTATGACAAAACAATAAGGTTGCATAAAGTAGCACTTATAGTAAGCTCAACCTTCCCAAACAAAATTATTATAAAAATATTTAAACTCAGTTTTTAATTTGTCATTAATAAACTAAAGCAAAACTAAAAGCAACACTCTGAGATGATAATGTCTGTAGTAAAACAAATAGTTACAAAAGCGTCTGAGCGAACCGAACAAGCTCGATTTTAAAAACATTTAAATCTTCTTCCATTTAAATTTCCATAGCGAGGCAAGGGCTTACAGTTGGCTAATGTATAAAGTAAATAAACATAAAATGAACGTATATATAGGTATTACTCTGATTATTTATTTCTACATCCATGCTACCATACGATTCCAAAAACTACAGGCTGTGGCCTTTAGTAAACTATATAATTTGTCTCCACTATTGCTTGAAATGAATACATCCCTGGACAAACTCGATCCCTTTTGTATCTTTCATCGAAAAGTATAATATGCAGAATAATCTACTAGTACAACATTGATTTTAACAACAAGAACAGTAGATAAATTATATAAAAATGTGTCAACTTTTTCTGTCAATGCATCAATGTACCTAAGTGTTTTTTATTGTTTAATTAAGTAAAGCACCTGAATTATTGCGTTCAAAAACGTTGTTTTGCCTCTTAACTTTATGGGCCAGAAGATAAGGTAGTTAATATTGACAGTAAACTCACGAGGGGTAACTTTATAGAAGTTGTTACGAGTAAAATTCGAATTGATATTTAATAGAAGATTAGATTTTGTAAATTTGTGTGTTTCGTAAGATAGATATACATTGGAAAAACTGGTAGTTTTTTATTAACTCTTGAGCCAAAAGAAAGAGATAACACTTAGAGTTTTATTACAGTCTGATTTTTATTAAAGTTAAAACATTTATTTAATCTATACTTAGGCCTACAATAGAAATAATAATCAAAATTGGTTATATTTACTACAAAAGTTTTTTAAAATGTACTTCAATAGAAATGTAGGCTACTTCAGTGATACTTTAAATAGAATTGTTATATAAATAACGATTTGTAATTATCCTTATGCACGTAATTAAACAGACATTTCCCAATGGAATAACACAGGCCAGAAATCAAGCACGGGCTTGACAGGTACAACATTAATTAATTATTAGATGTCTGTTTAGGGAAACGCTTCATCGATGTGCCAACGTTCTGGTGTATATCGTAATTATAGTGCAAATTTAATTTGGTATTACGAGTTTAACTATAATAACGTTGTATTATAAATCATTTCTCATAATTTGAAAATAAACTAAAGTTACTTTTAAAAAAAAAAAAAAGAAACTTTAGATTGGTTGTATTTTTTATAAATTAGAGACCTAACAACAAATTCATAATGAAATAAAGTAGATTTGCCAAAAGGCAATAAGCATTCTATTCATATTCATTCTAGGTACATATATTTCTCTTTAGACATTAATTACAAATATTTATAGGTATTCTGTGTAAAAGAATTAAAACCGATTTCTAGTCACTCTCGACGTAGAAGTGGAAAGAAAATGTGCATAACTATATGATTTGAAATAGTTAAATTAAATTAGACATTGGCTAAAGAGGATTAAAAGGCAAAAAAGTAAGTAAATTATTGCTTAATGATTGTACTTGAAAATAAAAACTTCATTGATAATATAAATATTAGAGAGTTTTCCCCTGAACTGGTAAAACAAATGTGGTTGAGAGTTACCTTTGCTCCAAATTTGGAAGAAAATAGATTTAAGTACCACTAGAAGTTAACTATTGACCATCCACGTGATCATGACACAATAGTGTCGAAACCTAGGTCGTAGTTCAACGACTTCGTTCTGGAGGCGAAAGGTAACTTTCAAACCCATTTGTGATTACACTATATATTTTTTCAATAATAAAATATAAAAATTTGCAATTTTTGAAATAGAAATGTTTGAAACTGAATTGAAAAGTATTCTGCTCTACACATAGATTTCAGTTGTGTAGTTCATTAGCAGACGGCGTATATTTACTTGTCGCGTTTTCAAGGAAGTATGTAATTTAGTGCAATTCCCTTTAGCATTCTTTTTCTTTAGCAATTATTTTTAGTCTAAAGAGACGTATTCTGCGCTTACCTGACTGGACTTGCTGACGTTTGCAAATCCTACACCCCCTAAAATGCAATACCTCCCAACAAAGTACACAATCCCGAAACATTGTAAATGTACAGATCTAGAACTTGCCATATGTTAGTCTTAATTATAATTCCAAGAGAAACATTTGTATTATAAAAATAATAAATTGTTTGTGAATTCATAACCCAAACACTGCTTTCCTAATTATAGCGAGGTTTTTTAGAACTAAAACCAGTCAAAAATAAAGAGATACTCCTTAGACTGTTGCAGTTCCCAAAATATTGTCGTATAATGTTGGAGACGCTTTGTTTCAATGATATGATGTATACAACATACCACAAACTTTCAAAATAACATAAATGTACATTTAAAAGCTATTTGTCGTTCCGGCAACACTTAATCTTGTATTACAATGGCTCTGACCACGTTTAATCCAAATGGGACGAACAGTGAAACCCAAAGTCTCTTCGAATCAGGCGAATGCGTCCATCGTAATCCTATATACCGACATAGCTGTCCATCCCACTCCTACTGTAAGATCGGATCACGTAATCCTCAGCGCTAACTATGTGGTGTTCGTGTTAGCTTAAAATATTCGAATAAATATAACTTTCTAACCACAAAACGAGTAAAGGAATTGCCATATTTTAATATTGTCAGAAGTTGTCAGAAAAAACTTTCAGGATTTTTTAGGAATGATTACTATAAAAAAATTAATAAGAATGCTAATAGGGTTTAGTGTGTGTTGTACTGTACAATCGTTCAAAAAAATTGGCATTTTTAAGATATGTAACTGTCCTCAAAATTAAATGACCATTCTTCATAAACATCTAATAGACTATGTTATACTGATAAGAAGTTTGTTTTAGTTTAAAAATTAATAAAAATTAAGTAAATATGCAGTCAGTTTTTAGATATAACTTTATCTGTAAATGCTTAGTATAAACGTGAAATTACATGCTACCGCGTCCTGTAAAAGCAGTAGTTTGACTGGAATATAGCGTGACGTACTTGTGTTCCCGAACGAACCTGATCCCTCTATATCTCTTATCATAACATATCCTGTGCATTACATGCTACTGGCACGATATCCTGTGTAAGATTTAAAATTAGAATCTCTAAATCTGTTTTAAAAACTTTCATAAATTTGCAATCTTACAGACCTTATCGAATAGTTACTTTTCGTTATTTTATCAAATATACGCACTTTGAAAACACAGTTCCAAAAAAGGTTATAAATAAAATTAGAAAATAAAATTTGTGTTATCTTTTGCTTGTAAGTTAATTGAAGTAAGTTCAATGATGAATTGCATTACTCGACAAAAAAAAATTAATATCTATAATATTTTAGGCAAGGGCATAAATATGTATCGTATAGACAATACTTTGGTTAATAATTAACATTAGGTATGGTTATGAGACATATTAATTGTTTTTTTTAATGTTAATTAATTATTAGGTGTAAGTTTGCAAAGGTGGTTTATTGAATATAATAATTACTCTCCATCAGATTTCGCCATAAACCAATTTTAATATTAAGCCTAATTATTTTTAGTTTTTGAACAGTCAAAAAGTATTACAAAAGTTTTAAAATAACTTAATCACTTTATTTATTTAAAACCAATTTTGTTTGTAGAAGTGAGAGTAGCTTGAAAACCGTTTGACAGACTTAATCCAACCAAACTGAAGGTTACATCATATAATGTAGTTTTATAGATAATAAAAAAAATATAGTGTTGGGTATCATTGACGATATTATACATTATTGCAAACATTGGGGTTAATTTGGATACACATGATCCCAAATTTATCACAGTTAAGGTATAATAAGTTTCTTTAATCTTTTACAAAACACAAAGTTAAATCAATTTATCATTGTTCCATGTTGATTTCTGTGGTGGAGCTCATTAACAGACGGCGTATACTTGTCGCGTTCTCGAGGAAGCAAGTAATTTAGTGCAATTCCCGGTAGCCTTAGAGACACGTCCTCTGCGCCTACCTGACTGGACTAGCTGACGGCGGCACATCCTACACAACCCCTGGACTGCAATCTAAAATTGCAAACTATACCGTTCACTGTATATATATCGTATGGCTCATTTACAAAATAATCTCTAAAATAAAAATATTGATCTCTCCTCTAAATCCAGGGCGCTAAGAAATTGCAGCCCAGCTTCACTTAAGCTATGCAGGCCAATCAAGCCTTCGGGGAAAGCACTCAATGGGCACTCTGCGACTATGTGCTCCATAGTTTGATACTCTGCTCCACAATCGCATTACTCGTCTTGTGTCATTCCTCATTTGTACTTCCAATAATTACATCTTACCACTTCAGTGCGGAAACGATTGAGTATACTCCACTGCTTTCGAGGAAGAATCATACCACCTACCACTATTGTCGAGTCAAATATCAACAAGTTGTTACGACCTTGGAAAGCGTCCCAGGAAGAAGTCCAGTTTGTATGGATGGTGAAGTTTGTGTTCATCAACTGGGAGGCTGTTCGTAGAGTTAGTTTTGGGGACTTCAATCGGCCCGAATTCTGGAGTAGGGAATCATGGATGGGCAGCTGTAGAGGAGAAAGATCTTAGTATATTCCCTAATGAGTGCATCCCTTGGTCTTATTTTAGGTGGAGTGATATTACACAGCATAGGGAACAAGGGTACAGGGGTTGCCAAGAGTGTACCACTAACGGCTCTCATTTTCCTGTTTAGCTGGACCACTCTCTCTAACATTTACACTTTTTAACCACACGGTAACGCAGTACTCAGCAGTTCAGTAGTGCCTATATCAAGGAGAGAGCAGTGGTTCGCAAAACTTGTGCGTTAACTCCCCATGTGGAGCCAGCAAGGTATAGGACAATATTAATCCTGGCTCTCACATTAACTGCCTTTTTTGTAAGTTTCTTTTTGAACGTGAGGGGCCGGTCTAAAGTGTCTCCCAGATACTGTGTGTGGTCATTATTATTTTACCTCAACACCGTTGAATACGATTTTAAGCTTTTGGTTGGACAGTCTGTTATTTAAGTAGAAGCACGATACCTCAGTTTTGTAAGGTTTGGATTTAGCTTCCAGGTTTCAAAATATTCACCGAGGGTCGTGAAATTATTTGTCAGTGTTTCCTCACCTTGTTGAAAGTGCTGTTGTTGATATGTCAATGCAATAACATCTGCATTAAATTTAAAGACCGAGTGACAGGAATGTCGTCAGTTTACTCATTAAAGAGCAGTCGAGCGAGCACTGACCCTTCTGGCAGGCTATCCCTTAGTTGCCTAAAAGTAATTTCTCTGCATCCCAAACATACCCTTATCATCCTATTGGAGAACATGGCGTTAAGGAGACGTAACAAGAAAGGACAAGGAATAAGTTCGTAAAATTTAACAAGAAGACCAGTTCTCCAGACAGTGTCATATGCTGCAGTCAGATCTAAAAAAGCTATAGAAGTTTTTAGTCTTCGTTCATATGAAAGAAGTCAGAGATAGTTCCTGGTCACAACAGTTGTACCTTGCCCAAATCCAGCTGGTTCGATGGAAATGCTGGTATTGAGGATAGGGAGGATTCTGATGCAAATCAACCTCTTGAGCAGCTTATAACAAGCAATTAAAAGAGCTATAGGACGATAACTTTCAGGCCGTTTTAGATCTTTTCCAGGCTTCAAAACAGCTATAATTTTGGATTTCCTAAATATCTCTGGCAAGACGCCGGTTTTCAAAATAGTGTTAAAAACTTCAAGAAGCCCATGTTCGTAAATCGTCTTGCCTTGTTACCTGAGTGTTTCATGAACTCGGAGAAAATGTATTCCAGCCCTGCTGCTTTGAGAATTGGCATCGCACTAATCGCCGATTCCAGCTCATCGTAAGGGAAGGGTCTAGAGACTTCCAATGGTGCTTACCGACTATCTTTTACCTCCTTAAGCTTGAAATTATTCTTCTTTCTGAAACGTACCTACAGGTTTAGACAAAGTTAAGACAAACTGGAGAAGCGTTTTGCGATTCCAAGAGTGCTAGGTCGTGAGGCATCGTGTATTTTACTTGGTTAACATGAGGACAGTTGTCTGAGCAAAGACGAAGCTTTCGACTACTTTCGGTGAAGTTCAGGTTCTCGATAGGTTTAACCCATTTCTCTCTCCTGAGTTGTCGAGAGAATAATTGAGTTGGTCAGCTACATTTCTGTCGGCAATGTCTGTAAACTCACTGTAAAGATCTTCTCACTCTCTGCTCCCTCCTGGTATGTATTATTTTCTAAAACCTCTTGGGAATGATGCTTCAGCTAGGATAAGTCGTGTGAACAGATCACAGTTCTTTTCTTAGGGGATGGTGAACCTGATGCTGCTGTAAAACATGGAAACGAACGCCTCCCACTGAGCTTTATTAAAGTTCCACCTAGGCCGAGGAACAGATCTTACTAGTGGTATTTTAATTCCTACTGAAATTATTACAGGCCTGTGCTGAGAGTGGGGGAATGCACCTAGGACCATCCTAGAAGTAAGTACTGGTGTTGCTGATGGTTGACGGGAACAAAAGCGCAACTCTGGAGGGTAGGCCTACAAAACGACGCCATTATGCCGAATGTAAGGTGTGTGCTGGGTCCTTTATGTGGGGTTTTAAATACCAAAAAAAGTTTGTTATTTTCAGTCCAGCTTGAAAGACTACATTCCATTGTCATCATCAGACGAGTATCCCATAAGATGTTTGAGAACTGTATCTGACCACTGGGTGTTCGTCGGTTTAGAATTTCAGTCTCAGATACCTTAACAGTACCAGAAAGTATGTTGTTATTACAACTTTTTTGGAAGGCTGATACATCGTCTATGTTTTGCCTAACGTACGTTGTCACTCCACAGACCGTCACCTATTTCTTCCATAAGTTTATATCATGGGAGTGTCCCCTCGCACTGTTCTCTAAGTCTTCTACATGTGTTACTTGCAGTGCGAGGGCATCGACCTAATTTTCCAGCAGGACCTTGCTGAGGCAGTCACTTTTAGATTTGTTCAGACCCTCTACGTTAAATTGATAGATAATGAAACCAGAGCTTAAACTTAAAAACTCGCCCTGGAAAGGGTAGTTTTTATTTTGTCTGGCAGCTGGCATAGCTGAGAGATCATGTGCGTGATTTTTCAGCTACCAAAGTTGTTATTTTTTAGCACCACCGTTCATTTTGTAAATCAATGAAAGAAATGTATATATAAACTCTGTGCAGTTATACAATTTAAAAATAAATCACGAATAATTAATTCATATCTAAATAACTATTCACCGTGGTAAAAAATGTTACACCAGGAACACCCCAATAAAACGAAATGCACAAACTATATTATACTTAAAAAATATATATATATTCCACTGAAACTTAATTCTATTCTAGGTATACGTTCATAAGATTATACGTCAATCCAAGTGGGACAAACCCTGAATTTGAACATCTCTCGGAATCAGGCAACCAAGTCCAACCTAATCCGGCACAACATGGTTGTCTATCCGGCTCTAGATCGGGGATCATGCATTGTAACGCTAACAGCGTTGTGAATGTGAATACATTTATAACTTCGTCCTGATTAATTAACAAATTTTCTATTCAATGAAGTTTTGTCAGATGAAATTTGAAAGAATATAATCCAAGGGAAACTGAAAATCAGTAGCCATAAAGAAAAAGTTTACCTGCTAGTTTTCCTAATCTTTTTATACACACCAAAAATTTCTTAATCAACCCTTCATAAATCCAGTATTGTGTACTTTTGAATCTCAAAAAACAGGCTTTTTGTAATTAAAGTCTATACGTCTGAAATTAAAGTCAAAGAGTCAGTTTCATCACTTCAACATATTTAAACTGATTTGATGTTATGAACTGGTTTTGCATAGTTTGCCTTTCAGATAATCGTGGGATTGTATTGTTTGTTAACATCAAGGTTACTTGACCATTTTTAGTTTAGTCTGGTTTTAGTGCATTTTGTACGAGAATGACATATTTATCGTTTTATTATGGAACAGCCCAAAACAATATTTTGTTACAATCGACCATCGTTTTTTTAATAGTAGACATACCAATGACAAAAGTTACTGAGTCTAAAATCAACCCCTTTGGGATTAAAACTGGTAAAGTAAGGATTATTGGGTGATAACTGATCACTATAACCTAGTTATCATAATCTGTGTCCGATTTGTAAAAAAGTAATTGATGTTTTACAAAACATGTTTATATCAACGCTTAAAGCTAGCTCCAGAAACAGTATTTAGATACGTATGGCCACGTATATTAGCCAACATTGGACAGGCTTTACCAATCAGATCCAGGGATCTAGTAACATAATAGATCATGCTACTAGTTCGGAAACATTACATTTACAATCATGACTGGAATAATGATGTTCTCAGTATACCATATCTATTCACTAAGCTGGTTATTTCTGGATGTCACATTCAATAGGTATTTAGTAAAAGGATTTATTTGAAAGTGGGCTACAGTCCTTAATGCTTATTACTAAATTTATTATAAAAGTTTTATTATAAAAGTTTCAATCAAGATGCTTCGTTGCCGTCACTCTCCCAATAAATAACACTACGACTCAAAATTAATTCACCAAATGTTTTCTTCAAAAAGCATCATTACTTGTTTATTGAAATTCTTCATATAAGGGTTGTATTTCATAATTATTATTTTAGGGCTAAACATTTGAAACTAGGTTTAATTTTGACAATCACAGACTTCCATCTGGCTATAATGGTAACCAACCTTACGCTCTTGCTTTACTATTCAAATGTGTTTATATTTCAACCAGAATCAGCCACAATTTTCGCAACTTATTATTATTTTATTAGTGGCCGAAAAAAAATAATAATAATATGATCATACTTTGAAATGATTCCATAAATAAACAAAATAATCCATCAGCTTCCATAAGCTCTGTATTAATTATTGTATTTTAAAAGTGGGAGCACACCAAACGAATCGTCTTTCGAAGGAAAGATAAGAACCTAGATCGCTTTAGTTCGAACTCTCCTCAGAGCTTTTTAAGGAAACACGAGTATTCATTATAATGAAATAGTTTAGACCTTCCAGGGTTTTCTTTTAAAAATAAGTCCCTGATAAGCATTATGTTACTTTTTTTACTAAGTGGCTTGATTTGAGTTTTGATACCGTATTCAACTTGATAACATGTGTAGCAGCATTTCATTGCTTGTATTGAGATGACGAGGTTAAGCTGATAGCATGCTCAGGCTTAGGTCTCAAGCAACTAATGCACAGGGCTATCTGGGAGGGATTTGTTAAGTCTACAAAGCATGTTTTGGTAACCAGCTGATATAAATAAGACCTGAATTATATCCAATGTTGATTTGATGTGCTGCTAAGCAGTATAATCGAATATATCTAAGCCAGGAACTGCAGTAATCTTTGAATAAATAAATTGCATTATTAAATTTTACTAGCTTATTTTATAGCATTCTAAAAAAATGGTTGATTAATATTTATGCTAATTTTTATAATTTCATCTACTCTGAGAAATCCGCATGCAATCCCCTTAAACTATTAATAGACTAACCTTGTTCATCCGTTTCATACATTATTTATTTATTTGACCTAATTTTAAACTGTTTAACTTGAAAGTATATTCAAGACCCCTGAGAGTCTGTGAATTATTTATGTTGTAAAGCTTTGTCCTAGTTTTTGTTAAGTAAATAAATAATCTAGGTTAAGTTTAAAATATCTGCCGTATAAAATGTTTCAAATAATTTTTGCACTTTAAAAGCCATTTGTGTCATGTTTTTTTTAATTGTCACTATTTAGAAAAATAATGACATTTATGGATAAACAATAATTCCTTTACTTGACTTTTGTTAAGAATACAAATTTCAAATATTTAATGGGAAAAACGTTGAATATAATTGGTAACATTCTTTCTAGCACGAATGATTTTAATGACGCTCATTACAAAAATTAATTTAAAAGAGTAAATCAAAACTTATGTTCTAAATGTGACTTTAAAACCATTTCTAAGCTTATGTTGTAGTTGCGTAAACACAACTACAGAAAATAATAATATATTTATTATATGACAACTATTATACTTTTCATCCAATATAGAGAAACGCCGTAGAAGCAGCCAATCACGAGGCTAGGAGCTGCAGTTTGCGACAGGCCACTGCAGTAATGATTTTATGTCCAATCACAATCCCGAGCTTTATCGGCCGTCACAGCCTTGTCGCATTAAGTGACAACGCTTCACCATGGACACTTCAATGCATTGCTGCACAGTGGGAGTGTATTTTACCAAACATTTACGTATCATATTTGTATAAACATTTAAAAAATTAAACAATTAATGACAATGATTTTGATAACTACTACAAAAAAACCAAAGGAAAATTTTGTAATCACTAAAGATATATTCGTAGTTGGTTTAAGCCTTTTTTATTAAATTAAGTCAATGCCATAGATTGAATAGAATAGAAAATTATTTTACATCCATATATTTTAAAACTACTATGTCTTCCAGACACTTAGCTAATGAAAGATACACCATTAAGAACCGGTATTACAAAAAAAGTGTACTACGTAAAACCTATTTAAAACTTTAAGAGGTAGTTATACTTAAATAATAAAACGAAGAACTTAGTTTAGAGTAGGTCCTTTACACTAATTCCATATTGACAAACATGAATTTAATTTTTAATTACATTTACAAAGGACAGGATACACAATAAATGTTCTTATGACCTTTTAAGTATATTATTTCAAAACACGGACTTCAACACTTTAAATTTTCCTTTACAACCGTGACTATTTCTTAATAGTGAACATAAAGCAGACCGTCCAAGGACAACTTAAAACTGGTTCATGCTGGGGGAGAAGTTGACATTGGGTACAGCGAACGAAGTTGTCATAACATGTGGTAAGTCTTTTGGCTGTTCACTATGGTACTTTCCCTTCCTTCATGATCCATTCATGTTCAAGACAACAGGGTTTGAATGCTGTTATCATGAAAACCCCTATCTGGAACATAAATGAACAGTCGGTTGGCTAGCCATTTAGAGGGCAGAGCGGACCGCCTGTTTGAGCCTGAAAACCAGTTGTCACAGAAGGACGGGAGTTGGCCCTCTGATTGGTCAGACAGTCGTCTGATGCCCCGTCTCTCACCTTCTCCTTCTTTCTCCGTTCCTTCCTCTTCCTTCACTATCCCGTCCTTCCAGGGCTTACGCAAAATGCTCAAAAGAGTCAGACGTACTTAATGGTTCACCTCGGGTCTCCTTATCCACCAATAACAACACATAAAGCAGACGCATCACTATTGAAACTAATCTAAATAGTTTTATCCTTCCAAATTACAGCCCGCAAGAAAAAGAAAACTAATGACCATCAAGTATTTCAATTGCCTTGGAGGTTGGCATAAGAAACAATAACTGACTGCTAGGTGGCGATGGTGCTGGGCGAAAGGTGTTCCTGCCTGCGAAATTGAGGCACTCAGGACGAGCGCCATAACTACAGAGTGGCGTGTGGCGGCGCCGTAGCGACTGTGTAACGGCGCGCTCTGTGGCGCAAGCATTGCCTTGGTGCAATTGGCTCTGAAGTAAGACACTAGGTGTTTATGGTGTCGTAAAGAATGGCATTGGTATCGGGAAATATTTTAATGTGTTTTGGTACTATTGTTGTTCACTAGTTTCTATTTAACTCTGGTTGTAGAGGTATATTTTTTAACTATGACCGATGATGGTAAAGTGAAGTTTTTTTTTAAATTATACCCTGTTTAAACAAGAACTTATTTTACACAATTCATTAAATAGGCCTAATTTATAACTTAAAATTTGTTTTAAGTAAGATTCATGAGCATTCATGTTCATTGTAAAACTATAGCAAGGAAATTTCAACTATGGATCTGTGTTCAAATTGAATTATTGATTTGATGTACACCAAACGTTACACCTTAGGTTAAGAATTTTAAATGTCGCTTCTGCTCCGAAAATAGCAACGGCACTGAAAGTTTGTACTGCGCTTTGTTAATAAAATTGTCAATGTTTGTCTCATAGTAAAACTTTACTACATTACTAAAAGAAGTAAAGTATGGTTTTAGTTTCATAACACGAAGGTTTAAAAGATTTTTTCCTCCACCTACTATCTAAAGCCGTATTTTACTCCTTGGAATAGAGTAGTAAACTACTAATTTCTATCCCATGTGTCTTGAATACTTAATTTTCTACCTACGGAAAACTCTATTTTTTTTTTTTTTTTTTTTTTGTACCACTGGGCTAAAGTTAGTTACATAAGAATAACATTAAAAGAGAGAGAGAACATGAGCCACAGTCAGCTGTTACTTGTATTTGTTTCGTTACTCATTGTTGACTAACAGCAGCTGTAGCTGCTGCTCACCTGCTGACCATTCAGTCAGCAGTGAGTGAGCAGCATATCTAGTACTAGAGATGGCCGTGGCAGTGTAGGTGTTTGTTTACATTTCGCTTGGGTAGGCTATTAACCTAATAAGTCCAAAACATAAGTGTAAAACTTTTGACTAGGCTTAAATTATATTTTAATATATAATTTAATTAAATTATAATTTAAATTATATTAAATTATATCGTGTTCTTTAAAAATGATATGGCCTACCTTGTATGTTTTTTATGTTGATGTGACTGATCCAGCTTGACGGAGCAAGGGATCATATAAAGGTAAAGTTAAATTATCTACGGTAGGCCTATTAGGCCAAAATTTTATTCGTGTAGGTGGAGAAAAAATGTTGTGTGTTTCTAGGGACTAAAGTACAAATTTTTCTCCCTGAAGGGAAAGTGTTGTCGCCCGAAGGCGAAGCCGAGGCCGACAATTTCCCTGAGGGAGAAAAATACTTAAATAACTATTTTCAGAGGACTGTTCCGACAACGGCTCTTATCGATGGAAACATTGATGATATACAGTATTGCTTCATCACTCTAGAGAGATACAATGAATTTTTTGGTTCCGAGCATCAGGTTTCGTAGTAATAACTGCAGCAGTAACCAATAATCAAGCGACAATGATTTTTTATATAAAGCAAAATACTTATATATAAAATGTGAAAGGAATCATACTTTTCATCACAACATATGAATCATAACAATAGAACGTCATCAAACATTAGGAGATAACAATCAACAGTGTCAGTCAAGATAAACAACTGAAGAAGCATGATACATTGTACAATGTATTCTATTTAAATGGAAATTATTGCCATCCATCTCGGTGAGGGAATTCTTCCTACGCATGTTGGTAACACTGCATGATGGATTAAATTTTACAACAGGAGTTTTGCAGTAAAAAATAAAATATCCTTGACTTACAGTATATTTGATATTTAATTTCCTGATAACTTCTTAAGTAGCCTATAACTGAAAAAAGGAACTTAAAGTTTGCCAAAACTGAAAGGATTGTAAAATATGAAATATAAGTACCTAATGGTGTATCTTTCATTACCTAAGTGTCTGTAAGGCATAGTAATTTAAAAAGATATGGATGTGAAATAATTTTCTATTCCATCCAATCCATGGTATTGACTTAATTTCTTAAAAAAGGCTTAAACCAACTACGTATACATCTTTAGTTTAGTGATTACAAAGTTTTTCTTTGGTGTTTTGTTTGGTAGTAGTTACCAAAACCATTGTTATCAATTGTTTAATTTTCTAAATACTCATAGTAATATGATACGTAAATGTTTGGTTAAATCCATTCACACTGTGCAGCAATGCATTGAAGTGTCCATGGTGAAGCGTTGTCACTTAATGCGACAAGGCTGTGACGGCCGATAACACTCGGGATTGTGATTGGACATAAAATCATTACTGCAGTGGCCTGTCGCAAATTCCAATCCCTAGCCTCGTGATTGGCTGCTTCTACTGCGTTTCTCTATATTTGATGAAAAGTATAATAGTTGTCATATAATAACAATATTATTATTTTCTGTAGTTGTGTTTACGCAATGTAAAGCTTAAAAATGGTTTCCAACCCACATTTACAACATAAGTTGTTTAGTTTTTATTAACTATTTTAAATTATTTTTTGTAATGAACGTCACATCACATATTAAAATCATTCGTACTATAAAGTATGTTACCAATTATATTCAACGTTTTCTAAATTAAATTTTCGAAATTTGTATTGTTAACAGAAGTCAAGTAAAGAAATTATTGTTTATCAATAAATGTCATTATTTTATATTAATTATCATTCAACACTCAAGCATACAATGGACAGACCATTTATAACACTCGATGATGATTTTTTAACTGCATATTAATTGAAAATACTGATATTCAAATTAATTACCACCGCACAAGACGCGGTGGCGGCGCGGTGAGAACGTTGATTCATAAACCAAACAGCCGCCATCAGTCAACTGCAACCCCCATCAGTTGTGAGTCCACCATCACCACCACTTGGAAGAATTTAGTTTAAATGTTTTCTTAGTAAATAGTATTTCTATTTTTCTTAAATTGATGAAGAAAGTAAATAATGAGACCTTGGAGATAGTATTTTAAATAAATTTAATAATTTTAAAATTTAAATTCAAGTACATGTTTAGCAGGCACATTATAATTACTCAAACTTTTATAAAGTATTAATTTTGGTTTTTGTTTCATATTTAATTTGTTAATAACAATATTAAACAAGTCAAAAGACAATACGCCTTGTGACTAAACAGCGACAACATATATTATTATGTGACAATATAATGACAGTTCTTATATTATTTATTTAACCTATATTAAATATTCTCAAATTAAATTATCCCAAAATTATATGATGAGATAACATTGAAGGAGTTTAAAACTTATTTGATCAGATCGAATGGGTAATATATATATATCGTATGGCATTAATAGTCAGCCACCAACTTCAGAAAAATATAATACGTTCTCTGAGTTGCTTAGCACCTGCGAATGGGTAATAAACACTTAGATAATAATAAAACAAGTACTGGTTGTACTGTCAAACCTTTGGTTCTGACCAAGGTTTTTTAATTATTTATTTATTTATTTATTTATATATTGGGGGTTTAGCCTCTATGAATCGATTGGAATTGGTTCCATGGCTCGGAATAATCCAGTTTACGTCCTAGACCTATTCAAAGATCTCGGGTTGGCCTTATGGAGATTTTTTTATACTAAATCGAACACAAATCAGCTGATAATTGTAGTATAAACCAATGTGCTACATCTTTAACCTGTCGTCCAATAAATGTTAAACAAAGTGCAGCACGTTTTGGCCTTACTAATTAGCGAAGCGAACGAGCTCAAAAGGAAAAGAGCGAGAGAGCGTAGCGAACGAGTTTTGTTTAAAAAATTAAATTTTGTTTATAAATGTGAGTTTCTCAGACTACTAATTAGGGGTCTATAATGAAATATATTAAGAGGAAAACAATAACCTTATACTCTCTCCGGCTGTATTTGTAAGACGTGGGGAGGGGTATATATGAGTTTGGGTGGTACGCCAAAAATTTAAAAGCCTCAGGTGGTGCGCGGGCACCAAAAGGTTGGGAAACACTGAAGACGAAAAACATCATAAGAACGTTTCTTGCACTAGATCAACATTTAAAAACTGTTGGCACCCACCTACATCTTCAACAAATAACGTTGTCAAAAGGAGATTCTGATTTCTAACAATATTTTACATAAAGAGATGTTCACATAATATCCGGAACACTGCTGACAAGAGATAAACCACAACAGAGCTGATATGACGGCGAATGCATTCTATTTAAATGGAAATCATAGACATCCATCTTAACGTCGAGCAACTCTGGTCGGTGTTTGCGCAGGGTATGAAAGATGGGCGGCATTGTTGTACCTGTTCAACGGTTTGGGTTTCAAATTTTATACACCCCTTAGTATATCTTGGTAAACCATAAAGTTGTGTGTGGGTGGTGCTTTAAGTGAAATGAAGTAAATTTATAGTACTGAATTTTATTTTATTTGCAACAATGTTTTGTTTGGTATTAATTATTTAAAATAACTTCTGAATATTAACTTTACTCATAATAGATTTTTTTACATTTTTACTGCAAATGATTTAAATTTTTTCAATGTAATCAAAGTTTTGTATAAATTCGGAAATTTCAAAACAAGTTAAGGAAAATTTCTTCTTTCTGAGTTAGCTAAAGGATATAAAAATCATTTTAACACAAAAGGAATAATTTATAATTATCCAGGAAATATTACGTTAATCTTTGTGATTAGTAGGCACAAAATTCATTAAAAAATAATTCTATTTTCCATACAATTTTTACTTGAAAATAGTACACATTTCATATATATATATATATATATATATATATATATATATATATATATATATATATATATATATATATATACGAAATAAGTTTATTTTTTGGGAGTTACACAACTTTTTCCGTACATTAATCTGTTACATTTTCAGTTAAATACACATTTTATATGTTGGATGTTATAGAAAATGTATTACTTAACTTTTGTAATTATAGACTATTGATGTGTACAAACTTGATTTAGATTACCAGCCAAAAACTGGATAAAAGTTTTATTCGTTTTGTTGTTTCTAGCTTGTAAATGTACAATAAACTTAGGCCTACGGAAGTTACTGTTCCCAACTTAACAGAATATATTTTCCACTTAGACGGTCGTAAATGCATATTTAAAATGTCCGCAGGTGGAGAGGGGGGGGGGGGGTGTTCGCCGAGTAGGTCTGCCCAAATGTCAAAAGGTAAAGGCGTTTTTGGGAGACAAGAGTGGTTTTATAGAAATATTTTACACAAAATAATGCGATTATGTTTTTTATACTGTAATAATGTAGGCCTAAGGTAACTCTGTAAATTGTTGAGTACTATAATAAACACCTAGTTTTACTTAAATACTTACTAGTACTAGAGCGTTGTAAGTCTTAAAACTATTCTTAAAAATTTTTTACATTTTCTCAAGTAGTTTTTTTGTATCAATGGCCTAATCATCGTAAAAAATATGCTACATACCTTATGGTCGGCATTTAAAAATATCTAGTTCAATATGTATATTGAACAGTACTAACAAAAATTTTATATGGCAATATTACACATAGATCATTTTAAACTTGACAATAAAAATTAGTTTAAATATGGAGAGCTATGTCTTTAGTTTTCCAAGTCACGCTCGTTATACCAAAAAGATAATGAGTAAATCATGAAAAGAAACATTCGTGTTCCTGGCTATTACATTTACTATTCACTCACAATTACATGTAATAAATATAAGTAAACGCACCCTTTATTTTATTAATCCAATGTAAACCTTCAATTTCAATTAAAATAAACTTACCGTGTTATTATGTTAAAACTTCCAGTAAAAATATATCATATAAAAATACCCGGTTTTTATTAGGTCTATATCAATCACAAAATCTATTGATAACAATGTTTAATATGCTTGAACCATTTTAGCGACATAGGCCGGATGAACCACCACTTCTTACTCCTTACCACAAATGACAAAGGTGTTTTAGATGTTTCAACGTCAGTGCCAACCCTAAACAAGTGCGGACAGCCAGTCTCCCTTCGTCACGCTTTGTTTTGTTTGGAGTACTGTAGAGAAGACATTTTTCAACGGACAACTCAGCGTGGGTGAGCGGTTCTTGGAGTCGAGTCAGGTAGACCTTAGACGTGTCCTGTAGTCCTTACTAGACACGTGAGAATATCAGGGTGGCACTGCTTTCGGAACACATGGCAATATTTATAATACTTTTAGTACATAAAAAGCGATAACCTCACGCAGTAATTTATAAATAAACCTTACGCAGTAGATTTATCGTGAATGTTTTCAAATATTATTTATAATTTATAAATAATGAAATAAACAATAAATGTAGCATTTCTTTAGTTTATATAATTTAAATAAAACACATATAAGGCTTTGTAATATGATAATTTATACAAGCTACCCGTTTTTAAGAAGGTGTATAAATTTTATACACAACATAAGAGAAAATAATGGTTAAATAACTTATGTTTAGTATCGATTACACATTCAAAACATAAACTTGTATAACTGCCAGTTACTTCTAACCCTCCCTTAATCCACAATTTAGATATAAGTGATAGAGTTCAGTACTTGTTTACATTAATTTAAATGCAGTTGCGTGATTAGGCAGTATTTTTTTATCTTCTAATTGTTTCAGAACAAACTGTATTGCGAAATAAAATTATTGTAGGTCCACATAGTATGTAGTTGTATGAATTTGGAAGTAATTGAATTAAATTATATATTCTCTTAATTGTTTAAAGATATTCGCTTAAAATAAGATTTTACTAAGTCGTGCATAATTTTATATTATCGTACTAATTGCTTGAAACAAATTTATAAATTAGTTTAGGTAATGAATGGCCATCACGGTTAAACATTTTATTCCTGGTTTGAGCCAATTAAAATTTTTCTAAATAAAATATATGCATTTAGTAAATATATTACACTTAATAAAAGTGTAAGGGCCACAATGATATAGGTTATGGGAATTATTCGTTTATAATAGGAATCTGGTCTTTATCGCCCACATCAAACACAAATTTATATTTTAATGATATTGGGTGCTAATACCCCAACTTGATAAATTATTTGAAAACGAATAATTTTACTTTAAAAAAATTGTATTTATTATAATATATTAACAGTTAACATAAAAGATATTCTAGTAAATGTCAATTTCAGTCCTTAGAAAGTAAAGAGTAAGTTATTAAGTGTGCGTCCTAAGTGGGGAATATTAGTGTGCATGTTCTACTTCAATAGGAAGCGTTCGACACTGGCGTTTGTTGAATGCTAATTTTAACGGGTCCTAATTGACTGAGGGAAACGGGACATTGATTAAAGACTTGATTATATAATTAGTATCCACTACGTTATGTTTCCTTTACAACCTTCGTGAACAAACTCATCTGCTCCGATAGCTACTTGTATTGCCAGCGGATAGGCAAAAAGTGGTCCGTGGTTCCTTACAAGCCCTAGTCTGGACTGGTGACGTGCGGAGAAAGTATTACAATTTACTATTAGCTTTCAGATATAAACCATCCTCTTTAACACAGGGTTCAAGTGCTTATAGAAGTTGGTATATGACACATATTGAAAAAATATCCACCCTATATTTATTTTCCTATGTCTTTATACATTAATTTGTTGAAATAATATCTTACACAGAGATATTATTTGCTGTTTATATTGTTTGCTATTTTAAATCACCACCTTCCCAAATGTAACGAACAAAACACCGAATTCTTGTTGTAGATAGTAGATAGTAGTGTGGATGCTGGTAGTAGAATAGTTGATTGTATAACATATTTTGTCAATTTTACTATAAAATATGTAATAGCCAGTCACTCTTAATTTAATTTAATATTGCCAATTAATGGAGTCCTAATCAAAACTGGCTATGATCAGGAGGCTCCTATATTTTTGTTCATAAAGAACTATATAAAAAAAGAGGAAAAGTATTTTTGTTGATTCTCTGTAGACCCTTTTTATATTGTTCCACAACGTAAAAAAATATAAAAAAAACTACGGTCAATAAAACTTCATATTTACTTGTAAGTGTGTATTTTCCGACACTTTACATTGTTCTTTCAAGAATTCTAAATGTTTACATTAGATGAATTTTCATAATTATTTATGAATAAATCAATTTGATTAATTAATTGATGCGAAACAAAAATTTGTTTACGAAAAACTAAAAATGAAAATGTCTTTACAATTAATCAAGGTATTTGGAATAACATTATATTAAACACCGATAAATGTTTGGAGTAGCCTATAGCCAGGAACTAGTTATAGGCTTAATAAAGTAGACAATTTATAAAAATTATATATATTTTTGGGTCATTTTGTGTATGAATATAACAACAAATGTTTCCTATCCACTGAGTCCTTTTAAAATCAAAATGTAATTTTAGCTTCATCCTACAACTTATAAATAGTGTTATTACGAACCGCCTATTTTCGCAGGACACTTTGTATTCGGAAGTAGGAGCAGCATTTCTCACAGTCGCGCATTTGAACACATCAGTGAAAGGGAGCAAATTGCAAGAGTCTCGGGGGGCGAGCACGGGCCTACCTGACCGGACTGGCTGCCGAATACACCGCCCCCTCCGGGACACTGCAAAATGCTCTTATTCGTGTGTATCTAAAATATAGTATTTACTCCAAAGTGCAGTTTCCATCCGGTTAATTTTTTGTAATACATATATAATATTTATGGCTTTTAGTGGAGTAGATAAGCAATTAACAGAAAGTTCTCCTCACCTGAAAAGCCTCCACTTTTTGTTTTCTATGCAGGTGGACCACCGGCCTAACGTGACTTCCGAACGATATTTTTGACCCCAAACCGGGAGTTGTATCCCGGACTCGCTGGGTGATGACCCACAGCTCAACCACTGAGCTACGGCTCAAGCCTTGAGTAATAGATGTACATTGTGTTTAAGTTTTGAGTAAATCGATTTTCAAAATTATAATTAACAGCTCGATCTTTCTGCTCACTCACCTTTGGGATCGTCTTGGTAATCTAAATAATTTGCCATAGAGTATAGAATCCTATGACTTTGGTTGATATATTATTCCGTAGGCTCAATGAACTACCTCAAAAGCATTTTTTATTAATGCCATAAAGGTATCACTTGGTATATCGAACCCGGAAGGTCTACCTATACAAATGAAAAGGTTCAAACATATTTAGTTTTCTTATTTATTATCCAAAGAGTCATATTATAATCATTTAACACTAACTTAATAGGAAGTTTAACCATTTTGAATGTGTGAGGATTTGATTGATAAAAAGTAAAATAATTTCGTTTGCTTTGTGAACATAACGATAAATAGTTTAGTAAATCATATAAATAAACATTACGAATAAAAAATGTACTTAAGCGGTTTAAATTATTACTTTAAAATATTACATAACAGAAAAAGTACTCAAAAAACACACCAGGGTGCCTTATTATTATTTTTAAAATTCCGTGTTTACCTTCTGCTTTAATCAATAGGGATCATTCACTTTTTACCGTTCACTCTTTAATTAGGACGATTTGAAACCTACATTTTTACAAAGACCATATTTACTTGTTTATGCTATTAGACAGAATGATAAAGCATATTCCATTAAACTATGCTTATATCGTTTGCACTTCTTGGAAAGATTTTAGTAATCTATGTAGTTAGTTACCTGAAGGACCTCTTAGACAAGAAGCTGTAGCCTAATCTACGGAGGGACGTGTAGTGGACAACACTGTGGCAATGTTTACTCTTGCACGAGAGCCCTTTAGGATCGGGACCGTCCCTGGAGGACGTTGTTTGCGACACTGAGGTACTCCATCAAACCCGCAGGCCCTCTGGAGGACAACAGAGTCAATGGCAACACCTCGAGCCGCACTGTTGGTAGTGTTCGTTGTTTATGTAGCCGAGGTGAATGTAGGATTAATAGGATAGGTGTAAATTGAAGGGGTCCCATTCATAAAAAGCCTTGACGACTAATCTATTGAAAAGTTAGCTGGCTAGCTCAAGTTCATTTTTTGAGCATTTTATACGGACTAATGGAGGTTTGGTTCAAATTTTGGATCACATCCTTGATAAAATTTGGATGTGGTAGAAGAAAAGAGTAAGTAGAGAGTGGTAAAAACTATTTAATTTATTTTATTTTATTTTTTTAATTATCATCATTTAGTTTAGAGATATAGTTTAGATCACTTAAATGATCTAACCTAAAATATTAGCTCCTGACTTCTGGAACGGACGTTAAAGACTGCTTATCGAGAACTCTAAGAAGTAAAGAAACTCATATTTGACTGTTCAACAAAATAATAAGAAAAGGCATGAAAGCATATTAATATTATTTGTATTTTAAAAGCCAACGAATTCTGGTGAAATATAGGATAGCAAATATTATAATGTTTTGTACCTAACTGCCTAAATATGTACCAGTAGATTGTGTACTACATAAATAATTAAAGTGCATAAAATAAAGTTTACTTGGAAAAGCATTCCTATTAATCTATTATTATTCTTGAAACGATGAAAAATGAAGATTTTGTAAAGTAGATCTTTTAAGCTACAGTGAAATAAAATTCAATATTCTTCTAACAACCGACATGTACATAAAAAGACAAAAAACTGTTAGGTCCTTTATGCTGGTTGAGCTTATTAAGTTTCTTTGTGTGTTCAAAGCAAAAAAGATAAGATATAATTGCAGTGAAAATTGCCGGAAATGGTTGATGAAATTAGGGGCCTATGAGGACAGGCGGGTGGGCGTTTTTGTCAGCGTTTTGGCGTCAATGGCCGAGATAGACATCTAGGGCCACAACCACGATACGACTGAAGCATTGAATTATTATTAGCAAAACAATTCTAAGGATATCTAAACATTCGCTATCAACTGTATAAAACTGTTCCAAACACATTGCACACTTACAAGTACTAACATATAAGGTTACTCTTTCTCAGATAATAACTTAAACAAATTTAACTCGTGTTAGTAAATCAAATAAATTTGCTTATTTTGGTAGTTTGGTATATTTGAATTGCTTCTTGACTATTATTAGTTTCTCTGTTATAAGTTGATAATTTAAGTTAATGTCCTAACGAACAAAATAGTAAATGCAACTACAACATAAAAATAATTCAGTCGTAAGATTCTACTTGTTAATAAAATAACCCGATAGTTAAAATGGTATTTTGGTGAAAGACCTGCAAGCAAAATTTTAGCAAAACTTGCTGTTCAGTATAAATTCCAGAAAATGTTAATCTACTAATCAAAATTTTAAAATTCAGCTGATGATACTTTAAGCGGAACTGTCTTTACCCCAGTTTCGTTACCTCACTGCTCTTGCTTTGGAATATAGATTACTCTAAATCATGCACAATCACAAACACATTATATTTATATTATTGTTAGTGTTATTTCATAAATAGTCTTTGTATTTTTCATATAAATGCACCTAGAACTACAGAACTATAAAGGCGTGAACATCTGAAGATTTATAAGTTTTAAAACTTTTGCCCTAAAATCGTTTATTATAACTACATTTTAGAAAGAAACAAACTTTGTTATAGGACTTTATTATAAAGTTAGCTAAGTTTTTTTGTCAATTAAGATTGAATATAACACTATATATTCAATCATTAAATTAAAGCCAATATATGAAAAGTGATAGAACAAAATTTAACTTTGAAATCCGCAGAGGATCATGTGTAGCTATAATGGAAGAAGTTGCTATACCTGTATACCTTTGAGAAAAAGGTATCGGCCTTCTTTAAAATGATAATACGTAAAAACTAGACTAAAATTGTAAATTTAAATTTTTTATATCTATAAAAATTTTATATTGTTTCAATAAATTTTAAAATACCAAACAATATTTTCACAACTGATTAGAATTATATCATATTTCTATATTCGTAAAAATTAAAAAAACTAAATTCGTTCCTTGTCAAACTTGGAAGCAGTTAATGTTGGAGAATGTTTCCAAGAAACGTCTCGTAGCGATATTACACCGACCACAAAGTTTACAGGCTCTTGCGTGTACACTACTTAGGCGAACATAACTTTTGAGCTGCCACGAGAAATTGCCTGTTTGCCTTCCACGTGACAACGCATTACCTAACCTCAAGTTTGATGGAAAACTTGCCTCCCTGCACAGTCTTGCGAGACTTATAAATGCCGTGTTTTAACTCATCTTTTTTTAAATAATCAAACTGAAAGAAATCACACTTTAGAATGAAGTAAAGGACATTTTACTAAAAGAGTAATGTTTAATGTGTGAAAAGCGCTCATTGATATTTAAATTACTTGATCAAAACGATTTCAGGGAAAAGAGTACTAAAGTTTCAAATGCACCATTATGAATTTAAAGAGCACAAAGCAAAGTAGTAAAACTTCTAAGGTGGCTCAACTTTCAAAAGAAATCTATTGAACAAAAAAATAAATTTTGATCGGTCTTCAGGTTTTTTGAAACTGCAACATAAAAAAAACTTACTACTTTTACTACTGTTACCTTAAACGTATTCCCAGAGCAACACAAACAAAGGCGAACGTGTGGGAAGAATGTTTCATTTATTACATAAGTACGATAAATATGTGCTTATAAACAAAAAATAGTATACGAAACAACTATTTAGTTTCATTATATCCTGTATTTATTGTATATACTCTCGTATTAATTTATTTATAGATTTTAATATGTATTGATATAGGTTTGCATGTGATGTATTTAAGTAGTCCTACCTGCGTATGCTTTTTGGGTTATTTATAAAGCTTGTTGTTAGTATTTTGGTATATGTTAAATATTTATAATTTTACATGTGGAATCTTGCTTTTTGTTATTGTTTCTCTGCCTTGTAAGAGACTATTTTAAAAACTGCCTTACTCTATTAATGTACAATGATTATAAATGGATGTATCCGTTGGAAATAAATAAATAAATATAGTTAAAAGACAAAATAAACTTCATTTAAACAGTTTATATAGCATTCTAAGCAATCAGCGGATTAGAACACGTCATGATATTCCTTTCCGAGATTCAAGTCATTGTGCAATATACTTACAATCACTGATCGGATAACAGTAAGAAAGAAGAGAGCGTGTTGTACCATACGGTTTTTATATAATTATCATTTGTCATGACTGTTTATTATTGTTCGCGTATTGTTAATGGTGAATTGTTAATTATTGTTCGTGTGCTTCCATTTGTTTCCCTGTAGAGAAACCAATGTGACAAATATCGAAAGATTGGCTTACTTATAATAGAAGCGACTGAAAATGAACCGTAGTGGTTCAACACAGGTTCTTAAGTTAAGAATCCTTTGAAATATTTAGACTGTAACTAAGAATATTTTTTTAAAATATTGTGTGCTGTTAAACGTAGGACTACAAGATGATATTCTCATTTTGATGGCTATTTTTTAATATTTTACTATTCAAAATTTCGTGAGAGGTAAATCATCAATACTTGATACTCGATTCAATTTTAACCCCAATGCGCATTAAAATGTTCATTCTTTACCAATAAATAACTTGAATAATAATGCAAGTATGAAAGGCATACAATAGTCATGAAAGCTCATTGTGTTTTAAATTTCGAGTAAATGTTTCTTCTGAAGGAAGAGACGTTAAATAGTGCAGTTGAAAACAAAATTTAATTGGTAGTAAGTTGAAATTCTGTTAATTTTTAGGACATTGTTCTTAGTGTTAAAATTGCTAACGGAATGATGCAGTTATCACCACTGAGAGTTATTCTAACTATATGAGATATGTTTTCTCGTTTTCTTTTACCACCAGCGATATTTATTTCCGAATAATTAATAAAACATCGCAAACTCATATTTGTATTTATCATTTACTACACTCAATATATTACTGGGTTTATTAAACGTTCAGTGTTTTCTTATTAATAAATGGTCCAGTCACTCCAGTGAGTCAAAATTTTTCATCGATATGATATTTTCCTGATATTCTTATTTTGATGACGTTGTATTGGTTTATTTAGTACAAAAATGTCTTTAAATACACTATACATTAATATTACGAGTAACATTTTCTAAAATATTCATAAAGTGTAATTATGTTACTGAAATTTATTGATAATAGGAATTTCAATATGAATTTGATCAAACAGAACAAAACTCACGAAATAAAATACAATAAACTGATGAAAGGTGAAATGATATGTATACAAAAAAAGTCAAATAAATCCGTTCCCCATAGACTACTAATTAGCAATTTAAAAATGTTTACGTTTGAATAAAAATCCAAAAAGAATTTTATTAATTTTCTTCATTTTTGTTTATAAAATAATGTTAAATAAATAATAGCTTCAACTTTATACAAAAATCTTTGAGTATTCCACCAATATCAATTTAATATAAATTAAATATTATTGGTTTAACTACACAATACAATAAACTAATTTTGTCACGTTTATGGGATCTTGATTTGTCAGATTTATTAATGCAGGTTTCATTTATTACATCCTGAAGTATGTGGTTGAATAGTCACATCAAGAGAAGCTTTGTTGATCATTTTCACACCCTGACAGGCTGTCTCAGCTGTCCTAACCCGAGGTAGGTAAACATCGATGCTACTGTAAATACATTACCCTGTCAGCGAATTGCTTAGTGACTTTCAAAATAGACCTCAGAAGTCGAGAAAGATTTTTGAAGAGGAAAACTAATAATCCCTTAAAGTTACATACATCAAAGTAGCTTAGTAATATTTACATAGTAGCAAAGCACCTTAATTATATTTTAAGCACCTTATAATACTTTTGGCAACATCATGTAATATAATTTTATTTTCCATTGACAAATGTTTACATTTAAATCCATTTATTAGTTTATGTCGCAACTAAAATTAAACAAACGGTAGACGACGAGACACACATGAAAGATACGACTCGCTACATCAAGCTAGATATTTAACAAATCTTCTCCATTCATCATCATTTAGCCTAGCAGCTTAGCGGCGGCAACAGTGTGGACGAAACTACCTGACGGGTAGGAGGCCGACAAAGAGGTGACCGGCTCATTAAATCCGTAGTGGTAACATCTCAACTGCTTTTCGTCAGCGGCGAGAAACTTGGCACATCTGTAAAACATTTAGAGCTATATCAATGATTCTGACAATCGGAAAAGAAGAGGTGTTTTGTATTATTTGGTTAGAAAAACAAAACAAAAATTTAAACCATATGTTTTTATACATAAGGTGTTTGTAGCTGTATTTTACGAGTTCGATTTGTTATTGTTTTCTGTTTTTATACATTTCTTATGTCAGTTTTGTTTCTTAAATATTCACATTATCATTATGGCAAATGTGAGCTTTGAAACGTAAAGAAATGTTAACCCTAAAAACCGCAATCTGTGAGGTGTCTAAACTATGAAGATGTGTTAAAATAATTTGTAATATCCTTTTAAGATCAGATTTACTAAAATGATAAGAACATGCCAATGCTTTTTTTTAATTCAAATGAATCCGTTGTTTTCTCTTATTGCTGAGAATGATGTTTTTTTTTCTAAACAACACGGTTGAATCCAACAAATTAGCAGTTAAACTTTTTCTCAAAATTCCACCTCGAAAAACTTTGGAAAGAAATAATCTACATAACTAAATAAAACAATGAGATTGTTTCCAAAACAGTTTTAAATTCATGATGGAACAAAATAATTTAAAACCCAGAACAATTTCAAAATACGCACGCATTTTATCCACCCATAGTAAGTCCGACATTCCACCTAATAGCTAACTACACGCATCATTTTGCATTCGGCTTCTAGTTGCGTGCCCCCACCACCGCCCAATCACCAGACAACAGCGCTGTAAGCGGCTAGAGCCTCAATTAAAAACTAGTCCGCTGGTCTCACCTGCATAATTATGCTCTGAAAGAGCATGTAATCCCGCGTGATTATAGCCATACAGTATTAGGCGGGTAATAGCACCGATCGGCACCGGTAAAGGTCAACATACTTCTTAAATTCGACTGTTTATTTTTTGTTGTGGGCGAGTCCATTATCGATAATGCACCGGTTCGGGAGCGAAGAGTTTGATGGTCGGTTGAGGTGGCGGAGGTGCGTGCAGTGGGATGATGATGCTGTAGGTGTTGAGATGCTGTTGTTGCTGTAGGGGTTCGTTATTGTAATTATGCCGATAAGAACACCCGATTCTTGTAAAACATCGTTTGCATAGTTTTTAATATTGACGTTTTCGCGACTTTTAATTAACGAGGACAATATATTTGTTGGGAAACTTAGCTGGACTATGGACTTCTTAAAAAAAGGAGAGTTTCATGACTACATATCAAGATTTAGGAATATGTTATGTTGTAGGTCATGAAAGTCGTAACAATTAGAAAGGCCCTTATCGTGTTTGCATATCTACCAAAAGAGTTTTTAACCAAAG
Organism: Neoaliturus tenellus; assembly: GCA_030545055.2. Classification (NCBI taxonomy): domain Eukaryota; kingdom Metazoa; phylum Arthropoda; class Insecta; order Hemiptera; family Cicadellidae; genus Neoaliturus; species Neoaliturus tenellus. The sequence continues at coordinate 91,115,058 of CM061536.1, forward strand.
TAAAACGAAACTTTTAAAGTGTTTACCGCATCAGTAAAGTCATTCCATGTATGTATTGCGTATTTCGTTCAATATCGTTATGTCACTTTAAAAGGCTAATAAGGGTTATTATCTCTGCAAACATAAATTTTGTATTTAGTTTTGTTATCACTAGTTAAAAATTTTAACTACTAAGAGCAAATTAAGGAATGGATCGATTTTAGGTCAAATTTATAGTAATCAGGGCTTAAAAGATTTTTACCATAATAATTTTTCCTAAGTAATTACAACCAGATGAATAAATTTATAAAATATTAAGTATTCTAATTGCCATTCCAAATATAGATAACTCTCATTTCAAATATGTTTGAACAAAAATTATCATTACATGGGTCCTCCAGAAAGTAAAGAACGTTTAGCATTTCACGCTCAGAGCCGATTCTCCAGCAACTCAACTGTGTTTGCATCTTTTAGCCCGATTTAAGAATGCAGTTGGATCTGCGTTTAGGTATTGTCCGATCATCTGTCTTTGCTCTGTAGCATTTTAAAACGACGATTCCCAATCAATTTTTCTACAAGTGTGAGATGTGATTTCAAACTGTTTTTGGAATCTTATGGGTGCAATCCGAGTAAAGATTAGACATTAGAGAAGAGGTAAAGTCAGGCCCCGATTGGTAATAAATGTCATGAGGTGAGAAAAATTTCAGGTTCACGACAATGAATGCTTTTCGCCATGCACTTGCACTCACTGAGCAAGAGCAATAGAAACTACCTTGCTAATATGAAGGCAAGGTTGACATAGTTGTCATGTACATATTGTTATAAATAATTATTGCCTGTTACGTAATTGTTATATTCATTATTGTTGTTATATTCAAAGTGTAATTTTCGCATCATCATCCTACTTTGTTAGTATTAATTAATTTTGCTTGTTATTACTGTTACTTCATGAAAATGGTTGTACCGTTGAAATAAATAAAATAAATAACATTCAACGCATGTATTGCACTGTTTACTTTCGGGAGATTAATTAATCCTAGTCATTTGACTTGATTTTTTTTCCTCTTGTCACAACTTTCATTTGATTAAATCCCCACGATTCTAAATAAGTTGAAAATGCATATTAAATTTGGTGGGAGTATCATTGGTATAACATTTTGAAATTTTACTTAGCAAAAACGTGTTCTCCCACGATAACAGAACTTCACACACAAGTTATGTTATTAGTTTAATAATAATCGTGTTAAATTACGATTCACATTAAAAAAATTTTACAATGGAAGTTGGTCAACATTTTAAAGCACCGTCTAGAAATAAGTCAAAGGCAAGGGTTGCGATTACCGAAAAGTCTTTTGCCCACGCCCTAAATCATAAGCTTTAAAATGACACATCAATGTTAAAAATTGATTTACTAGGTCGGGAGAAAAAGGGATGTAACAGACGAAACCCTTATAGAATTAAAAAACACTTTTTTTTATTAATATGATACATGTTGTTTTCAATCGAATATGACAAACAAAACGTCTACAACGCCCAAAATATATTTACACTTATACTGCAAAGAATACAGAATGTAAAAAATATGAAACGATGAAAAATGGCAATCAATTTCGATCGGACATACCGATCTTCATCAGGCCTAAAGAGAAAATGATAGAACCAACATGGCGGACAATTTTTCTTGAATACAAGAGACAAATGGACAGAAACAAATTGTACGTACTAAAAAAATTAAAAATAAAACAAATATAATTTAAATAATATTTTTATTGAATTTTTTTGTAAGTACAAACCATCCTCAATTCACAATACTCTTCATCCTCAATTGTTACAATTTTGGCCAATAGCCAAATAGCAGTCAATTGGCCAATAGCAGTCAAGATGGAAGTCGTGTGACTATGGCGTCATTTGTCTCTGTATTATTGTCCACCAATGTTGGTTCTGTCAATCTCTCTTTGGGCCCGATGATGATCGGTGTCACCGGTCGAAATCGATTGTCATTTTCCATCTTTTCATACATTTACCTCCTGTATTCTTTGCAGTATAAGTGTAAATATATTTTTCATTGTTGTAGCCATTGGTTTTTCATTTCTTAAAATTAAGTAGACTAGAGATCGCTTAGTGGCCGAAATTCGACTACAATCACTCTTTCCCTATGATATCAACATTGAATCTTTAAAAACCTGTAGGGCGTAGCCCTGGGTGCTGGTGTTATAAAATGGAATTCTGCTCATCTACATGATACTACCTTTCTAACGGTATTCACGGATTTCTCCTACGACACACTCAAGCTGAGAAAAAAGGAGGAAAATAAACATGCTTACCAATTAAAAGATAGATAAATTCAAAGTATGAACAACAAAACTGGTAGACCGCGAGCTCGACGCGCGAACCACACAACAGACACAATACCGTGCTATAAATAAATCCTATTGTGTGGTAAAAATGTATAAAAAATCTAATCAGTATTTAGGACATGGAACACGATTTAAGTCAAACTAGCTTGTTGAAAGTAATGTAATATATTTTTTTTTTATTTTAGGAATCACGTTTCACGTTTGTTCATTCAAAGCATATTATTGAAATGTGAAAATATAAATCCAATATACAACAATAAAACGGACTATACAAAAAATAAATAAATAAATAAACAAATAAATAAATGAATAAATAAATAAATAAATAAAATAAAATAAAATACAAATATACAAAAAGAGTTCATTCATTTGAAGATGAAAATGAAACACAATTTTAAACGTTAAAAGTTTCACTCCTAAAATAAATATTAACCATATAACGAAAAATAAAATTTGAAACCCACCCACATGCATGAAATAATTAGTCAAAGTGGCGGTAGAAAGCACTGTAGTTCTCTCGCGTCAGTTGTGGAAGGAGTAGTTATTACTTTAATGTCCATTATTAATGGCCTAACATCAACACAAGGACGGTCTCAGAATTTTAAGTGAATGCGCCGCTCCGCCTGAGTAAGGAGCAACAGGGGCGCTCGTCAAATGCCAATCTTGGTAACAGATTTTACACCCCATATTATGGGGCTATCAGGTACAGGTACTGGCCCAGTAATATTATACTGCTTCATGTGGTTATAGTTTCACTAGTTATACTGTTGAACCAAGTTATAAGAGTTTTATAGGCTCCAGGTATAATCAAACACATGATCAAACCTATTCCAGAGTACACATTAATTTAAAAAAAATCATATATTCAAATAAACGAGGAAGTTCAATTGCTAATGTAGATCCTGAAACTCGTAAATTAAAAATTGTTTGTTTTCAACGTCGCGTCGTTTCCTTATTAGAAATACGCATTTCATTACGTAACTTTCAAAAATAATACATAATGAGGCTCTGTTATATATGCGTGCATCGCCAGTGTTAATTAAACATTACAGATTTACCGGTAATTAATAATATTGTTTTGTAATATTAACTGTGAGAATTGTAAAAAAAAAAACTTTTAACTTGGTTTTATTTATTTATTTCCCACGGTAATACCATTTTACAAATTGATGAACAAGCAATTAAGATGACTGACAAACATGCACAAACTTAACCTACAAAACATATTACAGGATTACAGTAAACTGCAGCCTACATATAAAACAAGAATAGCGTGAAGTAAGCTAGATGTAGGAACAAAACGTGGACATCATATATAACAATACATAAGGTTTAAGTTATACACTATTTTATATAAATTAAAATGAGAACGTGTCCAAATTTAAGTCAAATAATACATAGAAATAACGAACAGAGTACTCCAAAAAGTGCATATTTCTAGTACATTAATAGACAAGAAACAAAATCTAACGTAATAAATCAATAAAGAGTTGATATGCCTTTTTTAGGGGATATCATTGAAAAGAAAACACGTATTTCAATTTTTTTTCTTTTCTACATATATAATAATAAATAAGTTAGGCCTATAATAGTGGTTCATCACTTCGCTCGGGGTCTAACTTACAGCTCACTAGAGCTTAAAGGCTGAATACAATCGTTGCATAGGCTTCATTATGTATGGCTAACTTATGCTAAATAATAATAAACATGTAATTTCAAAATTTATATGTTATAGGCAGTTAAACTTTCTAAACGCAGCCATCCAGGTCGCTTAAACTAATCGGGGTTCTCACTCACTTGGAACCATTTGGACTGGGACGATGGCGACGTCCTGTAATCCAGCTACTTGGAGGTCACGAATTGTGGATAGTACCAGGTTAACCGAGCCTTGCTCGTTGGTTTTTATTCTTTTTTGTTATAGTGTCAAGGTAAAAAAGCAATTAAATTTCCACCAACAACCAACTATACCTCTTCACAGTTAACAGCTGATTCAAAAAGTCTGCTTAACATTAATGTTTCTTTCTTTTTGTTTACATTTTGTTGTTATTTCGTTACCAAAATAGCAACCCATAAGACTAATGTTAAAAATTACAATTTTAAAACTTAATTTTAGACCAAATTCGATTTTTCCTGGGGTTGATGCTGTTTCTAAACTTATTTTTGGGCCAAAACACTCTTGAATGCAAACTTTAAGCAAAATCTAACAGCTAGATTTCGAGATCGTGGAACACACATCCCTTCAGATATTCCTCGTAATATAGTATAGGATTTATGAGCGATGGCTTGTGGATGCGATAGTCCCTGGTGGGGATTAACGTCCGCACTAGTGAATACTAGTTCATTCATAAGTACCATCCTCATAATTAGACCAATTCGTATGTGGGAGGTTGAAATTGTGGTTTGGATCCCACGTTAAACTGTAGGTCCCTAGATACCATTGGCTGTTGGGCTATGAATTAACAGTCCTGTCTAAGGAGAATGTCGGCCTTAGTCAGTAACAAGACTACAAGATCGCGCCACAATCATCCTACACTCATCCCTCATTCATACTTGGCTTGAAACTACCTATTGAGTTAGGTCGCCATTTCAATAAAGGTATTAAAGGTACTTATGATTGCACTCGTTTGATGTTAGGTACATAAAGAAACTAAAACATGAATCTTAAAGGAACAATCAGCTGATGTTCGAATTACTTAATCTATATATTAATACGCAAGGATGTTTCATTTCCTCCTTTTTTTCTCAGCTCGTGAGCATCGTAGGAGAAATCCGATCATACCGTTAGAAAGGATAGTCCTGTAGATGAGCAGAATCACATTCTAATTCACATCTGACTCCAGGGCAACGCCTCACAGGCTTTCAAAGTTCCAATGTTGATCTTATGGAGGAAGGAGAATTGAATGAATCATTAGACAGCTGTTGTAAAAACAATTGCTAGAAAATTTGGAAGAACAGAAATGTTTTTAACTTCTTGGGTCCAGATCTACAAAAGTTTTGATCGAATTTCGATCAGGAGGCAATCTCTAGTTTCTATTAAACCGTTACTTCTGTCGTATGCCGAGGTCTCATAGGTCTAGTACCTGTATTTTAATGTGCAACCTGTATGTCTAAGACATCAGTACTGGTCCATTTTTAACATTGTTTCTATTCGAGACGAGTTCGTTCGCTTCGTTCACTCGCATTGCAGGCAGTTTTATGTTATGTGGGCCTATGGGCCTATTTTGTACATAGTTGATAAACGCATGTTGAATCCGTAGCACTTTTATTGTTAACATCTGATTTAATCATTATTACTAATTCTTTTTAAATTCAACTGAAACTAAACCAATCCCTTACTGGTTTTATATCCCCTTACTTTACTGTTATTGATCTAAAAATGTTTAATTACCAACATAAAGTGCGATTTAAAAACGTTTTCGAATTTGTTTTAACAAATTCTTGTTATGATGTTACTTGTAATAGGATTGATAATTGGTGATTATTGCAATGGCCATAGAAAAAAATAAATTTAATGATTCCTCTTGATCTGAACTCCAGGAGAGAAGTACAAGTACTATCGTCGAAGTTTATTAAAAATATACTCGTAAATCTTTTCAAGTGTGGAAATACGTCGTCCAATATTTTAGTAAAGATTAACACGAATACATTTGTTACAAAATATTTTCCCCAAGATATAATTCAGAGTTTCACAAGACCCGTTTCAAAACAAATCCAGATTATCGCGTGAGGAACATTTCGGCGGATTACCGGCGCTGGCATGCCGGTTGCAGGCAGAAGCGTCGGGTCAGGTCGCCTTCTCGCCTCTGAATCAACAGTTATTACTGTAATGTCTATTATTAATGGAGAAGCAGGCTACAGCCGCCCCCAGAATATTAACCGACGGTCGGCAAAAAGCTTGGTTTAGTGGGCCAATGATCGTGGTGCTCTGACCTCCCGGGATGTTGTAAAAACAATGTTCTGATTGTGATGATGGGTGTAGGGCGGTATCATCAGCGTTAGAGTTAGAGGTAATAAAATTATACAACGTAATAAAAGTTCTAATTGGTTATAAAACCTATTAGTGAAAAATTTATGTGATTTTGCAATCAAAGAATTCCATCACGGAATATGTTTCACTGGAATTTATTAAATCGGTAGAATTTTTCTAAGAATTATTCAAAATACGGGTATTTCTTATAGTGGTAAATGAGGGCCGAGAATTTGCTTAATAGTAAATTCATTCAATCCTTTGGAGGTACACGAAGGAATACTATCAGTCATATAGACTGGGCACCAAAATGGCAAGTGCAAAAAGGATTTTTTTTACTCTCAACAAGCTTGTTTGCTTCGCTCGCTATGTACAGAATGTTTTAATGTAGGCATATTAGTGCCACACTCTGGTCTTAATTTGTTGGAACATCATGTTGAATCTGAAACGGGTGGATTTTACTCATATTATTAGCAGCTAATTTCATCAATGATACTAATTATTCTTGTTTTATTTAATTCCAAAGTGATAGTTGTTTTATGCTTTTTATAGTCTTATCCATCTAAACATCCATAGTTACAATTATTAAGAAGTGCGTTTTAAAAACTGATCAATTGTTGTTATTACTGTATCACCATTCAGCAATTCAGTAAGTGGCTACCATGAAAACCACATGTTTATACTGAAACTAGTTTATCGTACATTAAAATTTGATTCGGGTGTTTTCAGAAATTCTTTGTTTTGTGTTTAACTCAATGAGAAACGGTGTTAATTTTTTTTTAGATTTCAATTAAAGATTATAACTAAATGTAATTTTACTAAGATAGTGACCTAGACTATACATTTTTTCCAGAATCATGTTATTTGCAAAGTTAAAAAAATTGTTAAATCTGTTTTTGAGATCCATTTTTACATACAAATTTTAATACCTTACTCGTATTAGAATAGAGGACAATTAACGTATTACATGTCATGAAATAAATTTATTTCCCGTACATTAAATATGACAGCAGTTACTGACTAATAGGCCTATGTGTTTTTATGACCATTACTGTTTAACCCACTATTGTTTTAGTACTAGGCCTATCTGTATCATTCTCTTCCACATCATCTCCACTATCACTTCATCACCGCAGATTCATTCCACAACCGCATATCCAAACCCCTACAAAGGCGATAAAACTACTCATTACCTGATTTAATCTCTCTCGCGTTTTCCCGATCGCCCCTGGCAGTTGGATAATGCAATAATTGATGGACGAATGTGAACCATCTAATGATCTGTGGTCGGGAGCACGTACAAAGTTGGACCACCAGCGTCGCTTCTTTACACTGGATATAAACGCTATCACAATGGCGTATAATGATGTGGTTGTTGGAATAGATACGACCTCACCCTGACCTTCCCCACACCTTTGTGCTGCTCGCTTTGTGCTTCGATGACAAGTGGACCGGTGGCATTTAAAACAATATTGTTGGTAATTATTTTTGTTTACCTAATTTCCCACGTCTTTTCTATGAATATTTTGGGTTATATAAATGCAATGTCATTTCGCCACCTCATTTTTTCATGAATGAGTTTGACGATATGGATAAAAAATATTTTAACCTCACACAAAAAATTGATTTTTCTCCTAAGACTCTGTGCTCATTCATTTTGGGCTTAAGAACTAGAGGAATGTATTTCATACATTTTTTTTATATGGTCAGTCTAAGACGCGAAAAGTGAAGTGGAATTGAAGAGAATTTTTTAACTTCAGTATCCTATATCACTTGAGATACATTTATTATGCCTGTGTTACATGCGTTTCTGTTACGGTTTAATGCGTAAATGCACGTTAATGTTTGCACAGTAATAAAATCAAATATGCTGTAAAGATAATAATAAGGATAAATGGTTTAGGTGCTCTTAAAGAGAAAGCAAAATATAAGATTTTTATATTTAATTTAAATAGTAAATACAGTTATACTTAAATTTCAAATTAGCCATTTAGTATGAATCAACGTGGTTAAACTATATGTAGAGTCCTATATAGATAGAGAAATTTGCCCATGTTGATTGGCAACAATTTACCCACGTTTCCAACTGTGTCCTTGGTAACCGGTGTTTGGGTGAGTCGGTGGCGTAGTGGTTAGCGCGCCGGACTTCGGGACCATGGCAGCGATGTCGTGGGTTCGAATCCGCGTTCTGCCAGTGACTTTTATCAGTACCTTTCACCTTGTACTGTAGCGGCTCACCCCCTTACTTTGTCTAATACGTTCCACGCACAGATCAATAGTCTATGTGGACGGGGCAAAGTAAGGCAAAAAAAGGTCCGCCAACCTCTTTATATAATAATAAAAAAAACCAGCCCTTTGTTTACATTTTCCTATCGTGTATCTGCCATATTCCACATGCCTGTCTGTCGTTTCTATGGTAACCAAGTTCAATGGCCTGCTCATAGGCCATTAAATTAAAGTAGTTTTATCAACAAATAATCAGAGGTTTCAATTTAACATGTAATTTTTTAAGCTTGTTGTGACAGGTCAGAAGAGTGGCATTTTGTAGGAGAGTAGGCCTACTAAAAGTTTTTAGGGAAAACAGTCCAAACCCCACAAAGTCAATGGGCATCCCAGGAATCAAACCCGTAATTTCTAAAACTGAAGTCCAAGACGCTAACCGCTAGTAAGACACCCCACTTGCACTGTACTTGCACTTGATATAGTTGGAAAAATTTTGACCCTTCAAAAAAATGAACAATATAAAAGGGATGTATTGTGTATGGCAGGAGAGAACAGTTTAATGCAAAGAGTTTGCAACAGTTTTAGAGTATGTATTTTAAGGTCAAAACATGACTCGTATCATAATTCTAATCGAAAGTGTTAGCTCTTACCATAACATTCAAGTACAGTACCAGGTTCTACAGTAGTTGAAATTTGTTAATCCGAAAGGACTTTTTAATATTCAGATACCATTACTTAGAAACATCGGTGGGAATGAAATTAGTAATGAATGAAAAGAAATGATTCCTGTGTTTAGGCAATAACGTTAAACGTAAAACTTTAATAGCCTATTTTGGTAAATAAACATAATGACTACTTATTCTACCTAACCTAACAATTACCACATTATCTCATTGAGTCGCAATACAAACTGAGCACATAAAAAGAGCAATGAAACACGAAGAGTGCCGCAGTCAAACGCAACTTTCAAAAGCATCATAAATGTTTTGCGTTTGGCCAGTAATGACAGTCGATGAGCAACGAGGGCCCGGGGGCGAGCGTTCGGTTCCATTACATATTCAAATCACTCATAATAACACCGAGTGGACGTTGTGTAATAGACCTTCCGACGGGTGACAAAAAGCCACAGGAGGGGCAAGAAGGCGATTGTTAGTCGATTGTTATCACTGCGGTTTCTGTGGCTAAGACCTTGCCATGTTGTGATTTTTTTTTTTTTTTTTTTTTTTTTTTTGAGGGAGAGGCGGAAAAATGCATTCCGCACACAGGTGGCCAGCCTGTAGTGTGGGGCTTCCCTAAAAACGGGTTTACCCACTAAAAAACCTCCTCTACTCTTTAGGAATCTAACCTGGAATTGTTTGTCACATTACGTCAGGCTAGGCCTAAATTTGGCTTACGCCCGTGGGGCTCGCTCCTTATCCATCCGCTCGATCAAGGGATCTCGGCCACTTCGCGGTCCAGATCGGTTTTCTTTTCCAGGAGGATGCCCCGGACGAACTGTGACAAACAATCCCAGTTGCCCTCATCCTCCATAATCTTTTGGCAGACCGTGTCCACCGAAAAAACACCGAGTTTTCTTGTGGCCTCCAGGCGGGGCCTTTCCCAACGCGAACAGCGGAAGAAGGTGTGTTCCGCGTCATCGGGAACGCCCGGGCAGTAGATGCAATCCGGTGAACCGGTCTTGCCAATCCGGTTCAGGTACGACTTGAAATAGCCGTGACCTGTCAGGAACTGCGTGAGGAAGTAGTCGACCTCGCCATGCCGCCTTTCTACCCATGGTTGGACCTGCTCGATGAGTCGCGCAGTCCATCGTCCTCGGGTGTCGTGCTCCCAGCTGTGTTGCCACTGCTGGAAGGTTCGGGAGCGCTCTTCTGTTCTTTCCGTGTCCTTGCCGATCTCGCCTTGTCTCTGATAAATTGCTTTCCTCTCCCCTGCCAAGAGCTTGACAGGGATGACTCCGGCGACCACCAGGACGGCAGGCTCGGACACTGTCCGGTAGGCGGAACACACCCGAAGCGCAGCTTGACGCTGAACCCGGGCGAGTCGCAACCTGTAGCACTCCTTATCTAGAGCGCCTGCCCACACCTCTGCCCCGTAAAGGAGCACGGACTGGACCGCGGACATCAACAGACGTCTTCTGCTGGATCGGGGACCCCCGACATTGGCCATCAGCCTACTAAGGTAAGTGACTACCTTAGCGGCCTTGTCCGCCGTACGGAAGATCTGATCCCTCCAGCTTAACTTGGTGTCCACCATAACCCCAAGGTATTTGGCGGCATGAGTTGATGTGACCACCTCCCTTCCCACTCGGAGTGGGACGACGGTGTCGATCCTCTTCTTCGTGAGGATCACAATCTCCGTCTTACTGAGAGCAAGCGAGAGACCGTGATCTGACATCCAGGTGTTGACCACACGCATGACTCGGTTCAACTTTAGTTGGGCCAGCTCAACGTTGCGTGCAGCTATGAGAGCTGCGACGTCATCGGCGTACCCAACCAAAGTGGTTTCCTCAGGCATCTCGGACCTCAGGAGGCTGTCATAGGCAACGTTCCAGAGATCCGGGCCGAGTATTGAACCTTGTGCGGCACCAGAAGTGACTTCCACCGTCCGCGTTCCGTCCCTCGTGTCATAAATCAGGCTTCGAGAGCGTAGATAATCCTCGATGAGCCGCAACAGATATGCAGGAATACGAAAGGTGTTTCGAAGCGCATCCAACATATCGACCCACCTCGCCGAGTTGAAGGCATTCTTGACATCAAGCGTAACAAGGAGCACTACTCGGCGGGAGAAATGGTTGTGGCTCTCGGCTCTCTCCACAGCTCTCTGAACTTCGGTGACAGCGTCGATCGTTGACCGTCCCTTTCTGAAGCCGTACTGACGGGGGCATAAGTCCCCGGCAGCTTCCACGGCAGAAGTCAGGCGGGAACGGATCAGCTTCTCGAACAGCTTCCCAGCCGTGTCCAACATGCAGAGAGGCCTGTGGGACGACGGCAGCTCGGGATCACCTTTGCCCTTGCTGATCAGTACAAGCCTGGCTGTTTTCCAGGGAGCCGGAAACACCCCTTCTACTAAACAGGCATTGTACATTCTCAACAACAAGTCAGCATTGATTGAAAATACTTTCTTTAAAGCCTCACTGGGAATCCCGTCCGGGCCAGGAGCCTTGTTGCTCTTCAGGGAGAGAACGGAGGTTTCCAGCTCCTCGAAGGTGAAGAGTGGAATGTCCTCTACCCGTCCGAAGTCAACCGGCGGTCGCTTTGGATGTTCAGGAAACAACGCAGCACGATCCTCCCCATGGTGGCGCCCTCCATGATGGAAGGTGGAGAGCGGGCGCCGATTTTCTGTGTTACAAGTTTGTAACCCAGGCCCCACGGGTCGGAGTCAACGTCGTCACGAAGTCTCCTCCAGCTATTCGCCTTGCTCCTGTTGATCGCCTGGCGGAGAGATTTTCTCGCAGCTTTATAGGCCTCCGACTTACGAACTCTGTCTGCGGGAATTCTCGCTCTTGTGGCGGCTCGTCTAGTTCTTAAACATGTTCTTCTGAGTTCCGCAATCTCTTCAGTCCACCAGTAAACGGGTTGTTTGTCGCGTCGGGGTTTCCTTCGCGGCATAGACTGGTCGCAGGCCGAGACGATCAGTTCCATCGTGGATATTACTAGTGCCTCGGCCCCAACCTCACCAGGATTCCCCTGCGCTCCCCGAGAAATGGCTTCGGTGAACTTGACCACGTCCAGTTTGTTGGTGTTCCACCGGCGTGGCCCTTCCCGAGATGCGGAAACTCGACGATTTGCCTGATCATGCAGGTCAAAAACGACGTATTGGTGGTCGCTACCCGTGTAGTCCTCCACAACCCTCCAGCCAGAGAACCTCGGAAGGAGCGACTCAGACGCAAAGGTGACGTCGGGGATCGTGCCTCTCTGCCCGGGGCGCCGAAAAGTAGGTGTGTCGCCCTGGTTAAGGACGTTAAGACCGGCCCTAGCGATGAAATCCAGGATGTATTTCCCCCGGGAGCTGGTAGAAGGCATTCCCCACTCGACGGCCCTGGCGTTGAAATCGCCACCAATGACGACATGCCCGGTGGTGCCGAGAACGCACTCCTCTAGACTATCTATCTTGTCGCGGAAGTCCTGAACGGCCTCGTTGGGGGTGAGGTAGCAACTGAAGATAGTCACGTCCCTACACCGAACCCAGACGAATCCTCGGCCGCGCCCGTGAATCCGCACCAAGACATCCTGCGTATTACGTGCCCAAAATGCAGCAGTACCGAGGCTGTCGGAGATCCAAATGTTTGGGTCTCTGTCCCGATACTGTTCGCTGATAAGGAGCGCGTCAGCACCAAGTTCTCGGGCGAGCTGATCTAGAAGGTTATCAGCTCCCCAGGATCTGTGAAGGTTGGCCTGGAGGATGCGAATTACCGTCCGCTGCCTTTTTCCTGTTCAAGTGCGGCTCTGAAGGCACCGCACTGACCAGACTCGGGTAAGTGACCGAGGGCACTGGAGCCTGAATCCTTGCAGAGGAAGCAGGAAGGGCTCGAGGAACATTCCTTGCGTTTGTGGCCCTGGCTTCCACACTGGAAGCAGTTGGCACTCCTGTCGGGCCCTTTACAGTTTCGGGAGGAGTGGCCGAAACCGAGACAGCGGAAGCATCTCGAAACTACCACCCTCCGTTTGAGCCTGCAACTGACCCAACCGACTCTAAGGTGCTGAAGGCTAAGCAGCTTATTAGCGTGCTTTTCGCCCATCTCAGCGACAGCCATCCGGAGTTGACTTCGGTTTGGCTTCGTCAGCCATACCCTCACTCCGTCAGCCGGTATCTCCGGGAGTGCCACCTGGATCGCACGGGTCACCTCATCTTCGGTGGAGAGGGCATCAAGGTCCCGAATCTCGACCGAACACTTCGGTTCTAGGGCCTTGATTGAGCCTTTTTCCCCAAGTGCAGTCTTGAGGAAGCGGCAAAACCGATCTTGTCACTCGACTTCCCCAGTTCGAGGAGGACATCCCCGTTCTGGGTTCGCCGAATAGACTTGATAACGGTGTCGGTCTCTTCCGGTTTGGCCTGCGATCTAATCTGACCCAGAACATCGGCAAAAGATCGCCCCCCTAAGGGCTTGATCAAGATTGCCTCCGTCCTGGGCTTCTTAGGCCTGGGTTGTTTAGGCTTTCTGACAGACTTGCCAGAGGCCTCCCCAACCGGGTTTGAGACTTGCGTCCGCTCCACCCTCGACGCACTTTTCGAAGCTGCCTCCGCTTGCTTCTGCTTCCTCCTTTCTTTCTTAGACAGGCGCGTCTTCCAGCCCCCCAAAGGTGTTGAGGCAGAGTTTGCTGCCAAGGCAGGATTAGCCGCCGGAGCAGGAACCTCTGCAGGAGTAGCCGCTGGAATCACGACAGCGCCCGGGGCGGATTGAGTGGCCTGGACAGGAGATGTCTGCGATGCCGCAGTGACAAAAACCGGTCTCGGCACTGAGTCCACCTCAACAAGCTCAGGGCTTCCCGGCGAAGAACCGCTCTGCCTCTTCTTTCGCTTTCTGGCTTGAGTCTGGGACTCAGCCAGGTGAGCTTGAGGCGAAGCAGAGATGACTCGGTTCGTGACATCGCGCTCCTGCTTCACTGCCTTTAGCCTGATTATCCGGCATTCCTCAATTTCTTCTAGAGCATCTTCGAGTTTCGGGATCCCCTCTTTTATCGCCTTGTTCACGTTCTTTTGAATTAAGAGGGCCTTGGCCATCTCCTTCAAAAGAGCTTTCATCTTCTTCAGACATGAGTCTTCCTCCTCGTGGGCGTCGTCCTGCTGCTGCCGAAGCATTTGCAGCTCGAATGCCGCACGAAGAGGGCTCTTCCTGGGAGGAATCCCTTGGGTATTGGCTAAAGGTGTTACCGGATTGGTCACCTCCATCACTAGATTGACCTCCACTTCCTTCTTTTCAGGCTCGGACGACGATCCGGCGTCACTTACCGTCTTAAACGGCGCCGGTGGGGGGGAGGTTTTAATTCCCCCTGTCGGCGCCCCAGTCTTCGAGGTCGGAGACCTCTGCACAATAGAGCTTCGCCTAAAAGCGGCTTGCTCATTCTCCTTTACGTTCTTCGAGTTTCGTTTAGTAGAATCCATGCTTTCATGTCACCAGCGCATCGTGCGGCAAGAGGCGGCCCTTCATCGGCCGAGAGCGGGTACACCCTCGGAGGTCTACCCCCCGTAGGAGATAAGACACCCCTACCCCGGTACTCCGGGGCCCGAACCTCCGTTTGCCCAGCACCGATACACAAAATGTGCCGGACGTGCTGGGGGTCGCACCGTGGCAATGCAGAGTCCGATCCCTGCATCCATGCCGCACTCCCTGACTAAGGTCCGAAGCGGCTGGCTTCTGACGACACACTGGAGGAGACCATCGGCAGTGCGAGGCACACATCAGTCCCTGCAACACAACAGGGACACTCCCAGCACCCCCCAGCATGCGCCGGTCGAAAGAAGGTGGAAAGACACCCTTGATTCGGGGTCGAAAACAAGAAGGTGAGCAAGGTTAGCTCAGGAAAGAATAAAGACGGTGAACTAAGACCTGAAAGATAAGAAGAAAGGCCCTAGCTCGGGAAGAACTGTGAGGAGGGTCTCACAGCTTGGCTCAGGTACCCCGGGGTCGCCAAGTAAGCACCCGTACAGTGGAAAGCCCACTGCCCCTGAGGGAGCCATGTTGTGATAGCCCAACGCCCCTTTCACACATCACGGTTTTGTCCGTACGATTAAAAATCGCACGGCGGACATTTTAATAGAATCTTATGAGACCTTTCACACAGGCATAGCGACGGTTTTTAACCGACTGCCAATCACGTGTACGGTGTGACAATTATTTGAAATGTTTTTAAATCGTGCGGCTAAAAACATGCTGTGTGAAAGGAGCGTAACGGGTAAAAATAATACCTGAACAATGTTTTCACAACAATCAAAGAGTTGTGAGGTGTAACGATCAGCATAGCCTATAAAAGTAAACACAAAAAAACAATGGTGAAAATAAAAATGCGATAATCCATAAAACAAGTTACAAAACAGTAATGAGGTAAATAATCACATAATATGTCTGTACAGTATTAAAAAAACTTCGTTATTAAGAGTCATCTTCACCCCTGGGCCAGTAGCCCATTGTTGCGAATCGGCAATGTTAATCATACGGCTTTTATGTTAAATCATGGTTTTGTATTCCCCTGTTTCGGACGCCGTTTTTCAACCGATTTTCTTGAAAGTTGGTAAGTGTTTAATTGAATACTTATATTAGGTTTCTCATACCTCGAAATTTTGAAAATTTTATTAAATTTTGAAATATTAACTAAGGAAAATCGAGTTACTTTGCGACGTCACAGAGAGTAATATTTGTTAAACTTTTAAAACTCCGAGGTATGAGAAACCTAATATATTTATTCAACTAAACACTTGCCAAATTTCAAGAAAATCGGTTGAAAAACGGCGTCCGAAACAGGGGAATACAAAACCATGTTTTAACATAAAAGCCGTATGATTAACATTGCCGACTGCGCAACAATGGGCTACTGGCCCAGGGGTGAAGATGACTCTTAAAGGAGGCTTAAGAGGTCACTAGTTCGATAACCAAAATGCCCATGAACTCTGAGGGGTTTGGAAAGCTTTACATAACAGCGTTTAATTCTCATTAAACAAAAATGCTTCCGGTGTTCATAGTGACAAAAAATTAGTTCATTAGCAGCATGCATCGATTTAAGGAATATGTTTTATTGGAGGAAGTGAAAGGAACTTTTTTTTAATTCTTATCCAACTTCTGGTTTATGACGAGCTTTTGAAGCTTTGGTGTGACTCTTGGACTTCAAAGGCCAATGTATTAGAAAAGGATGAAGAAAATGAAATTTTTTATCAGTTTTAGTAAACAGTCGGGAGAGTATTAGTTAGGCGAGTATTTTTTCGATTATTTTTTCCGTGCCTATGTGATGTTTACTTGTGTATTTTTGTTGTTTTTAATATACGCCATGGCTCAAGAGCTTGTTGTTTCAAAACATAGCCATTCAATTGAATTTGAGGAGTGCCAAAGAATATAATTTTGGAACGTGTATTTTGTAAAAATTGATGAGAGGATAAAGAGTTTCAGTTTGGAAATTAGTATTTCAAAACCTAATATTCATCGAATAAATTTTGTTTTAGAATAAGTAATCCATGGCAGTCAGTCACAATAATCACAGTGTTAAAATTATAGATCACTTAAAGGTGATTTGTCATCTGAATTTAAAATGAAGACCAATTAGTAGCACTATTGGTACTAGATAAAAACTTATTTTATGGACATAGGAAAGGACAGTATATATTTCACACTACGTGGACAATTACTGTCCTTATTAGTCTAGTGCACAAAGAAAATATTGAATGTAGTTTCACAACGAATATTGTAAAAAGGTAGAAACAAGTGTCTGCAGGCCAATCACATTCCTTGATTCAGACGCGTGCTCTTGTAAATAGCTATAAATGCCTTTGTTGTTTGTTGTCAGCAATCACACCAGATCGGACCAGTTTTTCCTCCGACTGTTTCCAGGAAATAACTTGCTTTATTGACTCTACACTTGTAATATATTCTTCAAAAACGTAACTAGTAGATTAATGATTGAAAAAAGGCAATTAGGTGGCTTTCTTCAATTGTTTGAGGAATTAAAACAAGTATTCTGTTAATTGGTTTAAAATAACAATAGTAATTAATTGTTAGAAGATTTCTTGTCATAAAGGTTAGTTTTGTTTTCCAACAATGACGATTTAAACTACAACGTGTTTAAATAGCTAAATACGAGTAGTTTAATTGTGCTGACAAATTAAATTTATGTTATTCATAATTTTACACTGTGGCTATTTAAACTACAAAATTCCAATTTAATTACAAAATTTGAGAGAAAATCTGAAATTCAATAACTCTTGGTATGTCCATAAGACTAGAGGTCTCATTGAATCATTTATTGGAAATCAATACAGCAAAGGGGTCGTCCATAAATTACGTCATCTGAAAATAGGGGGGGAGGGTCCAGATTGAAAATGACGGTAAGGTGATGTGCAAGGGGGGGCGGGGTCGGCTTTGATATGACGTCATTTTAAATATGATTTTTTATATCAAACTTGAACAGTAAAACAATGATAAATTCTAACACAAATCAACTTTTTTTAAAGTAAGTATCTATAAAATACATTAGACTATTTTTAGGGGTTGTTTTATAGTTTATTTTTCCATTGAGAAAGTAATTTTGGCACTATTTCTGAAGGTAAATTCAGATTTGATTGGTCAATTTTTTTATTTTATCCAGGTAGCATTTAAAAGGCATTATTTTTACTTAAAACGGTTTATTAATAACGGCTTAAAAAAGGTTTGTTAATAATGACGTCATTTTTCCGAGAGGGGGGGGGGTCAGACAAATTATGATGGTAGGATAATTTTAGGGAGGGGGGGGGTCCAAAAATGACTTGTAGGTCCAAAAATGAGAGCTGCGACGTCATCGGCGTACCCAACCAAAGTGGTTTCCTCAGGCATCTCGGACCTCAGGAGGCTGTCATAGGCAACGTTCCAGAGATCCGGGCCGAGTATTGAACCTTGTGCGGCACCAGAAGTGACTTCCATCGTCCGCGTTCCGTCCCTTGTGTCATAGATCAGGCTTCGAGAGCGTAAATAATCCTCGATGAGCCGCAACAGATATGCAGGAATACGAAAGGTGTTGCGAAGCGCATCCAACATATCGACCCACCTCGCCGAGTTGAAGGCATTCTTGACATCAAGCGTAACAAGAAGCACTACTCGGCGGGAGAAATGGTTGTGGCTCTCGGCTCTCTCCACAGCTCTCTGAACTTCGGTGACAGCGTCGATCGTTGACCGTCCCTTTCTGAAGCCGTACTGACGGGGGCATAAGTCCCCGGCAGCTTCCACGGCAGAAGTCAGGCGGGAACGGATCAGCTTCTCGAACAGCTTCCCAGCCGTGTCCAACATGCAGAGAGGCCTGTGGGACGACGGCAGTTCGGGATCACCTTTGCCCTTGCTGATCAGTACAAGCCTGGCTGTTTTCCAGGGAGCCGGAAACACCCCTTCTACCAAACAGGCATTGTACATTCTCAACAACAAGTCAGCGTTAATTGAAAATACTTTCTTTAAAGCCTCACTGGGAATCCCGTCCGGGCCAGGAGCCTTGTTGCTCTTCAGGGAGAGAACGGAGGTTTCCAGCTCCTCGAAAGTGAAGAGTGGAACGTCCTCTACCCGTCCGAAGTCAACCAGCGGTCGCTGTGGATGTTCAGGAAACAACGCAGCGACGATCCTCCCCATGGTGGCGCCCTCCATGATGGAAGGTGGAGAGCGGGCGCCGAGTTTCTGTGTTACAAGTTTGTAACCCAGGCCCCACGGGTCGGAGTCAACGTCGTCACGAAGTCTCCTCCAGCTATTCGCCTTGCTCCTGTTTATCGCCTGGCGGAGAGATTTTCTCGCAGCTTTATAGGCCTCCGACTTACGAACTCTGTCTGCGGGAATTCTCGCTCTTGTGGCGGCTCGTCTAGTTCTTAAACATGTTCTTCTGAGTTCCGCAATCTCTTCAGTCCACCAGTAAACGGGTTGTTTGTCGCGTCGGGGTTTCCTTCGCGGCATAGACTGGTCGCAGGCCGAGACGATCAGTTCCATCGTGGATGTTACTAGTGCCTCGGCCCCAGCCTCACCAGGATTCCCCTGCGCTCCCCGAGAGATGACTTCGGTGAACTTGACCACGTCCGGTTTGTTGGTGTTCCACCGGCGTGGCCCTTCCCGAGATGCGGAAACTCGACGATTTGCCTGATCATGCAGGTCAAAAACGATGTATTGGTGGTCGCTACCCGTGTAGTCCTCCACAACCCTCCAGCCTGAGATCCTCGGAAGGAGCGACTCAGACGCAAAGGTGACGTCGGGGATCGTGCCTCTCTGCCCGGGGCGCCGAAAAGTAGGTGTGTCGCCCTGGTTGAGGACGACAAGACCGGCCCTGGCGATGAAATCCAGGATGTATTTCCCCCGGGAGCTGGTAGAGGGCATTCCCCACTCGACGGCCCTGGCGTTGAAATCGCCACCAACGACGACATGCCCGGTGGTGCCAAGAACGCACTCCTCTAGGCTATCTATCTTGTCGCGGAAGTCCTGGACGGCCTCGTTGGGTGTGAGGTAGCAACTGAAGATAGTCACGTCCCTACACCGAACCCAGACGAATCCTCGGCCGCGCCCGTGACTCCGCACCAAAACATCTCGTGTATTACGTGCCCAAAATGCAGCAGTACCGAGGCTGTCCGAGATCCAAATGTTTGGGTCTCTGTCCCGATACTGTTCACTGATAAGGAGCTCGTCAGCACCAAGTTCTCGGGCGAGCTGATCTAGAAGGTTATCAGCTCCCCAGGATCTATGAAGGTTGGCCTGGAGGATGCGAATTACCGGCCGCTGCCTTTTGCCTGTTCAAGTGCGGCTCTGAAGGCACCGCACTGACCAGACCCGGGTAAGTGACCGAGGGCACTGGAGCCTGAATCCTTGCAGAGGAAGCAGGAGGGGCTCGAGGAACATTCCTTACGTTTGTGGCCTTGGCTTCCACACTGGAAGCAGTTGGCACTCCTGTCGGGCCCCTTACAGTTTCGGGAGGAGTGGCCGAAACCGAGACAGCGGAAGCATCTCGAAACTACCACCCTCCGTTTGAGCCTGCAACTAACCCAACCAACTCTGAGGTGCTGAAGGCTAAGCAGCTTATTGGCGTGCTTTTCGCTCATCTCAGCAACAGCCATCCGGAGTTGACTTCGGTTAGGCTTTGTCAGCCATACCCTCACTCCATCGGCCGGTATCTCCGGGAGTGCCACCTGGATCGCACGGGTCACCTCATCTTCGGTGGAGAGGACATCAAGGTCCCGAATCTCGACCGAACACTTCGGTTCTAGGGCCTTGATGGAGCCTTTGTCCCCAAGTGCAGTCTTGAGGGAAGCGGCAAAACCGATCTTGTCACTCGACTTCCCCAGTTCGAGGAGGACATCCCCGTTCTGGGTTCGCCGAATAGACTTGATAACGGTGTCGGTCTCTTCCGGTTTGGCCTGCGATCTAATCTGACCCAGAACATCGGCAAAAGATCGCCCCCCTAAGGGCTTGATCAAGATTGCCTCCGTCCTGGGCTTCTTAGGCCTGGGTTGTTTAGGCTTTCTGACAGACTTGCCAGAGGCCTCCCCAACCGGGTTTGAGACTTGCGTCCGCTCCACCCTCGACGCACTTTTCGAAGCTGCCTCCGCTTGCTTCTGCCTCCTCCTTTCTTTCTTAGACAGGCGCGTCTTCCAGCCCCCCAAAGGTGTTGAGGCAGAGTTTGCTGCCAAGGCAGGATTAGCCGCCGGAGCAGGAACCTCTGCAGGAGTAGCCGCTGGAATCACGGCAGCGCCCGGGGCGGATTCAGTAGCCTGGACAGGAGATGTCTGCGATGCCGCAGTGACAAAAACCGGTCTCGGCACTGAGTCCACCTCAATAAGCTCAGGGCTTCCCGGCGAAGAACCGCTCTGCCTCTTCTTTCGCTTTCTGGCTTGAGTCTGGGACTCAGCCAGATGAGCTTGAGGTGAAGCAGAGATGACTCGGTTCGTGACATCGCGCTCCTGCTTCACTGCCTTTAGCCTGATTTTCCGGCATTCCTCGATTTCTTCTAGAGCATCTTCGAGTTTCGGGATCCCCTCTTTTATCGCCTTGTTTATGTTCTTTTGAATTAGGAGGACCTTGGCCATCTCCTTCAAAAGAACTTTCATCTTCTTCAGACATGAGTCTTCCTCCTCGTGGGCGTCGTCCTGCTGCTGCCGAAGCATTTGCAGCTCGAATGCCGCACGAAGAGGGCTCTTCCTGGGAGGGATTCCTTGCATCCTGGCTAGAGGTGTTACCGGCTCGGTCACACCCATACCCAGATCAACCTCATCTTTCTCCTTTCCGGTTACGGCCGATGATCCAGTGACACCAGCAGCCTTGAACGGGGCCGGCGGAGGGGAGGTTTTAATTCCAACCGTCGGCGTCCCAGTCTTTGAAGTCGGAGACCTCTGCACAAGTGAGCTGCGCCTAAAAGCAGCCTGTTCGTTCTCCTTTCCAAGATTCGTGTTTTGCAGTTGACAATCCATACTGTTTTGTAACCAGCGCATCGTGCGGCAAGAGGCGGCCCTTCATCGGCCGGGAGCGGGTACACCCTCGGAGGTCTACCCCCCGTAGGAGATAAGACACCCCTACCCCGGGACTCCGGGGCCCGAACCTCCGTTTGCCCAGCACCGATACACAAAATGTGCCGGACGTGCTCTGGGTCGCACCGTGGCAATGCAGAGTCCGATCCCTGCATCCATGCCGCACTCCCTGACTAAGGTCCGAAGCGGCTGGCTTCTGACGACACACTGGAGGAGACCATCGGCAGTGCGAGGCACACATCAGTCCCTGCAACACAACAGGGACACTCCCAGGACCCCCCAGCATGCGCCGGTCGAAAGAAGGTGGAAAGGCACCCTTGATTCGGGGTCGAAAAAAAGAAGGTGAGCAAGGTTAGCTCAGGAAAGAATAAAGACGGTGAGCTAAGACCTGAAAGATGAGAAGAATGGCCTTAGCTCGGGAAGAACTGTGAGGAGGGTCTCACAGCTTGGCTCAGGTACCCCGGGGTCGCCAAGAAACACCCGTACAGTGGAAAGCCCACTGCCCCTGAGGGTATGACATCACCATTTACTAATACTGTTAATGCTAATGATGACGTCATAGGTGCAAAAGAACACCTGGTGCATAGAGGGCATTGCGTGTCTTGACCCCTACCTTCTCTTTATTTATTTTAGATTCCTTGAATTCTCCTTCCTCCATAAGATTAACATTGGAACTTTAGAAGATGTGGGGCGTAGCCCTGGTGTCCGATATGAATTAGAGTGTGATTCTGCTCATCTACAGGACTATACCTTTCTAATGGTATGCACAGATTTCTCCTACGATGCATACGAGCTGAGAAAAAAGGAGGAAATGAAACATGCTTGCGTATTAATATATAGATATCAATACTTTATATTTTTTGTATTCGAAACTCATAACTCTAAAATTAATAATAATCTTGTATTATTGTTGGATCGATCAATTACTGAGTCTACATCACCCATCGTCGCGCAGTGTACACGGTACCGATAAACGTACACAAAGTGGGTAACTTGATTATATATAAATAATCTGTATGTAATCCTTGAAACGCAAACGGATAACCGCTTGTATCTCGTATGTTGAACCAGTCACATGAACGCACCAGAGGGTGATGTCCCATCACCAAGCTTGGGGACGGACAAGACTGGAGACGGCGAGGGGAGGAGGTCAGAGAGGGTTAATATTACGGATAAAACCGCTTTACGTGTTGTCTGAATATAGCGAGGACAATCTATCCTTTCCTTGAACGAAAATACTCATGGATACACAAAAACGTTGTTGACAAAAGTATATTTTTCGTTATAACATAACCATTATAACATAACCAAAGGAACTTGTTGTGAAGTCATTCCAGCACATACTAACAATTTGCCCCCTTAAAAGTTTATATTTGTAATAATTTCCAATAAAAAGTAAATAAAATCTGGCTGTGTAAAAGTAATATAATAGTTTTATTTTATTTTTTTTTTTTTTAAGAACTTGTCGTATTAATAAAACTTGAATGATGGGACCAAATCAATAGTAGGCCTATTTTTAAGAGTTTAACATTCATAGGGAATCAGGGGGATAAGGATTTTAGTTTTTAAATATACCAAAAACAACTATTATAAACTTGATACAACAACCGTCGGACCACTTGGGCCATGTAGCGTATACCATACACGAAACATCACCACATGAGACAATATAAGGGACTTTTGGAAGGATGTTTCTGTTAACAGGAGTTTTGCACTATTTTATCTCTAATTATTTAGCTATTTTAAATCAAATATGGGATGTGAAGTTTATTAAAGTACAAAACGATAAGTAATGTTAATCTCTAAAAAAATTATTAACGGTACAGAATTTATTCGTTTATAGATTTTATCAAATTGAGAAATATTCATCCTGTCATAATAAAATCCGTCTATTATCCATCAGCAGATTCAATTAGTTTCATATTGAAAAAATAATGTTAAATGGGGAAGGCCTGAAACGTATTTGAAACAATAAATTACCTTATTGAACGTTAACTATTTAAAAACCCTGAAGATAAAATGACTAGATTGATAAATATCTACGCATTGATATCAGTTTTAAGCAATGAAAGACCATGTGAAACAACTATTTATGATACAAAGCAGTTTACTGAGAAAGAGGGATTTTATGATAATTAATAATTGATACGTTAACTTATTTTATAACACTTTTTGTTTACCAAGTGTTTCCAACCAACTTATGCTAACAGCTTAATAAATCTATTACCAATCTTAATTGTGGTCCTTCGTTAACCGAATGGTGTTACTTAGAGTAATATAAAAATCTAAAGAACAAAAACTCACTTCTCATATTTGGTCCATTTTAGGGAAGCTTCGCAAGAAGTAACTTCTTTCTTGATACTCAGGGAATCCTTGGACGCTCGTCACGCCCCCAGCTCAATATGAGCCAGGGGCGGAGTAGGGGGCCTCTCAGCTGGGCTCGCCGAACATCTTCATGTTGGGGATCTTAAGAGGATCATTCATCATTTAATTATCTGAAAACCGAATAAAAAAGTAGCCTATGTTATATAAACTCAGTAGTCTAAGAAAACTTTTTAACCACCCAGTCGAAGCTATATTTTGTTTTTATTTACCTGAGAGCTCAATAACCCCTTGATGCAAAAGAAAATCAAATTGAATTATAAAGATCAAAAAATTATAAATGTCAACGGCGGAACAATCTTGTTTTTGTTTATGATGCCAGAGTTTTTGAGAAATAATTTAGATAGGAATATTTGTTTCGTGATCAAAAGAGATAAATGCATATTCTCATTATTCTCGAACATATTTGAATAATTCTGTGTCAATTCATCATTTACTACAAATATTTATGTTCACAAAAAGGTAGTATTAGTACTTATAGATAATTTGTGACCTGTTAGGAGAAAAGTTAGTAAAGGCTTGCAATTTAGAACTGAGTGACAAGGCAAAAAAGTGCTCAAAAAGAAAAAAAAACATTGTAATTCAGAGAAATATTTCAAATGATTGGAGTATGACGAGGTTCAACTTGTTTCGTCATCATCAATCCCAATTCCAAGTGACTTTCCACATAAGTATGATTTATTAGTTTTTTATAGTTTATGTATGATGGATATTTTAATATTTCATCTTTGTGTTTTTAATTATCTTACAGCACACACAAATACTTAAAACACTCCATTGACACTCACTATTACTTATTTACCATACTAGAACTTTGTTTTGTTTCTGTAAGTTATTGTATAAAAAATACTACTTGGAATATAGCCTTTTGTTAAATTTACATTGCATTATAAGCTCACTGAAAAACAATACTGGAGTGAACGAAATACATTTAAAGTATTTAAAACTAAGTGAATTAAATTGTGTAACTATAAAATTTACTCACGGAAACTTTGATGTTAACGTCTACCTTTCATTCTAAATAATAATTTGTTTAATAAGTTGACAAAAAATTGAATTTGATTTAAATTGCTTAGCAACCTACATAACATTTTTCGATATAAATTGTTACTAGTTTACGCTTATGTTTTAACAATCAAGATGCCTCAATTACAAAACGGATTATGATCATACATTCTTTAAAACCAGTACGGCTTATACGGGGGAAAAGTTCCGTCTTAGATTGTTTTTATTTTTTTTTATTGTCATTCTTTTAAATGACAGTTTTGACCATGAAGAATTTCGTTGGAACTAGCTCCATAACTGAGGGAGATCCAATTTCCATCTTAAAGCCCTTAGAAGTGCCCATTTCATTGATGTGGAAGTTTTTGTAGCTACTAAATTAAACAAAAAGCATCTGATAACTGTAAAAACAAACCAAAGTGTTACATTTTAAACCTTTGGTTCATTAAATTTCAACCAGATTGCAGAACCCTTTCACCTGGAAAATGAGCGAAGTGAACGAGCTTGTCTTACGATATTCACAAGTTTGCAATTGCTCGGCCCCCTGGTACCTGAAAGGGGGACCTGTGCAGCGCAATGCGCCACAATTACCAGACTAGCGGTTCATCGACCCTTGATTGGTGGTAGTTTACTTTCCATAAAAAGTCATAGTGCCAATGAAACAACCCATTGTTAGTATTTGATCAAACGACTAATGACGTTAGTTATTAATTCTCAAAAATATCATTATGATAGAGTGTTTAGCTTTGGATTATTTCTTTTAAGTCTAAATTATAGTTGAAATTCACAGATGCTTTAAAAATACGCACTAAAAATTTTGTTTGATCAAACTTAACCACACATCGCCATATACAGCTGTAAGAGAAAATGTTTAAAAAACCGCAGTGTTATTCTAGGTAAATCTCAATAAAACACGAGTATCAAAACAGTTTGTTAACTTTAACCACTTCGTATACATGTGGGCGCTTCCGTTTCATTGCAAACCTTATGTTTGCAAATATATTTACCTCCATGGTAAATTGTACGCAATAAAAGTCACCATGTAATGTTTCGTTGTAAGGTAAATTTCATCAGTAAAACGACCCTCCTATATATTGGACCAAAGACATTAAATCAACCACCGGTTCTATTTTGTTTAAGTTTTCAATCACATTGAATGACTATAAATTTCTTATCAGTAAGTTTGAAAACCTGATGTAAAAGTTCTGTATGATTTGACAGTACAATACCAGTTAAACCTCCTAAGCAAATGAATGAGGTATGAATAAGCAAATAAGCGTGTTTGAAAATGCTTAATATCAATTTTATATACAGGGTGTCCCGGAACTCTCTGGAACCCTTTTGTATATTTGTTCCTTGCATCGAGACAAGAAAAAAACATCATACAAAAAGGGGTCTAAAATCCATCGTTTAGCCGCTAGCCGCCATTTTGTTTTTTTCATGTAATAATTTTTATTTCCGTAACGGATGTTTGTATTCAGTTCATATTTGGTAAGAATGTTTATCATACTAATGTACATTTTTAGGAAAAAAATTAATTTTTTCACTGTGTATTTTCAATATGGCGGCCATTTGTAATTTTCAAACTAAAATATCTCAAATTCGGTAAAATTTAAAAAACTTTTCTTTGAACAAAAAAGTTGCTAAATTAAATTATCCAACTAACGGTACCAAGTTTGTAAGGATCTAATAAAAAATAACGGAGTTATTGCGATTTTTCTGTGAAAATGGCCATAATTTGCATAATTTATAATGCAAAATCAATGTTTTTTTGGAGAAAAATCGCAATAACACCGTTATTTGTAATCATATCCTTACAAACTTGGTACCGTTGGTTAGATAATTAAATTTGGCAACTTTTTTGTACATAGTAAAATTTTTTTGAAATTTACCAAATTTGAGATATTTGAGTTTAAAAATTTAAAATGGCCGCCATTTTGAAAATACACCGTGGAAAAAAATAATTCTTTTCCTGAAAATGTACATTAGTATGATAAAGATTCATACCAAATATGAACTGAATACAAACATCCGTTGCGGAAATAAAAATTATTACGTGAAAAAAACAAAATGGCGGCTAGCGGCTAAACGATGGATTTCAGACCATTATTTGTGGGATGTTTTTGTCTTGCCTCAATGCAAGGAACAAATATACAAAAGGGTTCCAGAAAGTTCCGGGACACCCTGTATATTAAGCATTTTAGTTAGTTTATTTATTAGTACCAGGTTAACCGAGCCTTGCTCGTTGGTTTTTATTCACTTTTGTTATAGTGTCAAGGTAAAAAAGCAATTAAATTTCCACCAACAACCAACTATACCTCTTCACAGTTAACAGCTGTTTCAAAAAGTCTGCTTAACATTAATGTTTCTTTCTTTTTGTTTACATTTCGTTGTTATTTCGTTACCAAAATAGCAACCCATAAGACTAATGTTATAAATTACAATTTTAAAACGTAATTTTAGACCAAAATTAATTTTTCCTGGGGTTGAGGCTGTTTCTAAACTTATTTTTGGGCCAAAACACTCTTCAATGCAAACTTTAAGCAAAATCTAACAGCTAGATTTCGAGATCGTGGAACACACATCCCTTCAGATATTCCTCGTATTATAGTATAGGATATGCTCTTAGGTTCCAGGCATCTATGCAGTAAAGAGATATTTTCAATCGCCCATATTAAGAAAATAATTATGATTGAGTGAGAATCAACGGGTAAGATATTAAATTTTCAAGATATGCCACTTTATTAATTTTACAAAAAAAAATATTATGCTCATTATAGTTCGATTAGAAATCCATTAAAGTCATTAGTAGGTAAGAAACATTAAAAATAAGAAAAATTTTAATTTTAAAGTTTAGTATAAGAATATCAACTGGAACTTTGGTCAGCGTGCGGTTTTACCCGGTGTGCCACAGGGTCATTAACAGCCTCATATGTCTGACTCCATTGTTGCCAACCCTATAGTGCGGCCATTACACTGTAATTAATGGCTGGCAATGACGCTTTACCATTCACTATTCTACAAGTCCTCGAAATTAATTAATTACTGCATGTATACAATGTTGGGGAGTCATAAAGGTCTTTAAGGGTGGAATCATTCCTAAAATCAGTTTTAAAGTAAAATGTTGAGTACTAAATTAAATTGATACTCAGTCCATCACTAGGGGAAAATTGTAATAACTGTTAAATATCCTTTTGAACTTAATATTAACTCTTTTAAATAAAAACTTCTACATTACTACCGGTACTATACGGTATTAACATCTTTGTAATATTTATGTGTTGCATTAAAATTACAAAAATGTTTATTGTGAAAAAAAAACTGTTTGAACCCAGAGCTTGGTTTTTAAATATAAATACCATGAACACTTTTAATGGTGTTATGTAAAAAAGTCCATGTTTTTTTAAGTTAATGTTAAGCCTTTTATTTGACGACATTAGAATAGTATCAGTGGTTGTTCATAATTTCAACTGATTGCTTGTTTAACAATAAAGAGATTTTAGTTTAATGTTTCTATGACGTTTGTAGCTTAACATTTATTGCACTACCCCGCTTTTATAAAGATTTATTAAAGTGTTAATATTGCCATCATTTAGTGTATTGTTATTGAAATAATTCACTGTCTGATAAATTATTATATTTTTACACTGTACATTTTTTATTTTGAAAATACATTTAGGGACATTTATCTTATATTAAAAAATATTAAGGGTTTTCCTTTTGCACGAACATTT
The DNA here is from genome assembly GCA_030545055.2 of Neoaliturus tenellus. NCBI lineage: Eukaryota > Metazoa > Arthropoda > Insecta > Hemiptera > Cicadellidae > Neoaliturus > Neoaliturus tenellus. Next base: position 91,143,863 of record CM061536.1, read on the forward strand.
TTGCAGCTTTGTATACATCTATCTGTCATAACTGCTGGAGATTCTTCTTATGAGCTAACTATTTCAACACGAGGAAGAAAATTAACCACAACTGAAGGGTGGTCTTATAAGCATCCAATAGAAACTGTGATTAAAGAACTATGTAAGTGTGCTACACCAAAAGCAACAATAGAGACACTACGCAAATTCGACTGTCAAAGTTGCAGTGACCATGTGTTGTGTTGTTGACTTGGGAAAGAAAAACGATGTTAAATTGTGATTGCCTATATAGTAGACGCTGAAGACAGGTTTTAAAAAATTTATGAGTTTTTAATAAACAGCTTTACTATAGGTACTTTGTTAAGACAGTTGTTGATAGTTAACAAACTTGTTTCATAAATTTTGTGAGATTGGTGCTGAATGTAAAGATAATATTTGTTAAAACCTAACATTTTGGCCTTTTCTTAAAAACTTTATGATAGATTAGTATATGATTAAGCTATATTATTCGTAAAAAAATATAAAAAATGTAATTTCATAAAAATAAAATTATTTTTAATTTATTAAAATACTTCACGATATAATAAATGCGTCGTATTTTGTATGGTTTTAAAACATGTTAGTTGAAAGAGGCTATTTAGTGTTGTACTATTTTTCCTGTACTAGGTATTTCACTTACTTTGACGCGCTTTTTAATGTAACTTTTCCTCGCCAAGTTGTGATTATACACAAGTATACTTTGGGTAATGTTATAATTTCTAAATATGAAAAAATCAAGCTATTTATTATTTTAAATTATTTTCAGTTTTCAACATAGTTAAAAATTAGTTTAATACGATACGTTAGACTGTATTTTAATTCGTTTTATTGGATCTTTCATACATTTATACAAGCAAAGTTTTATAAAACTGGCTGTGGTTATCTTAATGGGAAATTTAGCCCTAACACGCCATTATGCCACTGAAACAGCTGAAAGACCCAATTAGTTTAAATTAAGAGCTTTTCCACACCAAAACACAGAGTTAGTGCATAGTTTATATCAATATACATACATTAACTGTAAATTGGTTCTAAAACCTTCTTCTATATAGATCCAAACACTTATTATCTTGTACCTAAAAAGTTTTACAGTTTATTGAAAAAGAACAATATAACAAAAATCCCCACTAATATTACAAGTGTGAATATCTGTATGTTTGTTACGCGTTCACGCGACAAATACTTAACCACTCATCATGAAACTTTGTATATTGGAGGTTTCAGAAGTAACATAGAATACTTTTTACAAAATAAATTTACAAGAGATAAAATATTTTGTTGTTAAATTTTTAAAATTTACTTTATTATTAATTTTTTGCTGAGAAACAAACTCAATGAAAACTTCCAATTTTAGGTATTTCAGCGATTTTTGGATTTCGACTCCCAAGCACCTCCGAACATTATTGATTATTTTTTACTTATTTTTTATGTTTTTTACATTTTCGAAAGAACTTTAATTTTTATGTAAAGGTTGGGTTGTGAACCATCATTTCAAAGTTTCTTTTTCTCAATGGCGCAATCCATTTTTAATTATCTGTTTTAGTTTTAAAAATATTTAAAATTTTATACAAAATATTTAAAAATACCTCATTGCAAAGCTGAACATACAATGGAACTTATTTTTATTCGCAATGACAAAGCCATTGTGTCATATATGGCCCTTCTTAGGACGAAATGTACTGCCAGGCGTCCTCTGATATAATTAAACTAAAAAATTGGTTTGACAAAAAAATTTTATCATTAAATGTAAACAAAATGTCAACCAATATATCTTAGACAGCATAGCGACCCAGGTCAGAGGATACTAAGGTTGCACTCCTGGAGTGGTCCGGGGGCGGCGCCTTCCGCTGCTTGCGGTTGTGAAATTATTGAACGCGTGGCACAGTATGAGTATCTAGGAGCCAATTGATTGTAAACTAAATTGGGTCAATATATCAAGTTAAGATCTCTGTTTTTGCTTTCTCACAGCTCGGCGGGTGCTGTCTGTGGATCACTATAGGAGTGTATCATATGGGTATGTGCATATGTGCAATCCTGGTTGCAGTACTTGATCTTGGCGTGGAGGGCGGTGTCTGCCTCTGTTCTTGAGCCTCTCGCAGTCATACAAAGAGTTATAATTAAACAAAAACTTAGAAAGGATTCTAAATATTCCACGTCCCAACTTTTTTCTTGATTTCCCCGTAATGAGTATTTGAAAATTAAATTGCAAAATTTAATAATTTACATTAAACTAAACAAAGATCAAATTTTTACTTCGATACAACATCCGTATTCAACAATAAGTAAGATCAATTTAAGCATCAACGCACTAAAATTAAATTGTAAAATCACCAGTCAAATACTTTCTATATCGCCCATACACTCTACAACAATCTTCCTTCTGATGTAAAAAAAATTGGAGTTCGGCAGCGTCGAAGTTTCCGGGAGAGGGGTGGGGCTGTGGCTGTTTAGCCTTGAGGATGATGTTGGTAAAGCTCTGATACAATACCGGTTTTGAACATAGCGTGACGGTGAACATAATGTATTTTCTTTTTTTTAAGCATAAGTAAGTCTCTGAAACTCAAGCAGACCTGTTACCTGTGGTCATTGTTTTTCTGATTTAAACATATTTTTCCTAACAAATGTACAGTTATCGATAGTTTTATTAGTTGATTATTTTATTGGGTTGAATTTTGTTTGAAAAAGTGTAAAGAGCAAGACCAGTGAGTGACTGGAAAGACTCTCGACACTTGTAGACGTGAAGTCTTTGTGGGGATTTTCCTTATTCGATTATTTTTATGGATTTTGTACTGACATTTATTTTATTTTGGAATAAATTATCTGAATCAGAGTCATGGAATCACCAACATTTATTACACATCTATCTGAAGCACTAAAAACCCTAAATATAAAAAGAACAAATGCTATAGGCCCATTTAAATTAATTTAACTTAAAATAATTATAATGTTATTTATTTAAAATTAAATTATAGTCCTTTGTGATGAATAATGAAAGAAAAATTACTAGTGTTTTGAAGCCTGGCTTATATTTTTATCTATAAAACCGTTTTCAAAACACATTTTGGCCTCATAAAATGATTGAACATATTTTCGGTTGGCCTACTGATAGATAAGGAGATCTCGGGAACTCGAGGGAGAACGTGGACAGTCGATCGGCCCACCATATGGCTCAAAGTTCAAGTTTCGGACCTCAGGCGAGAACGTGGACACTGGATCGGCCCACCATACAGCTCGAGGTTGAAGTGTCGGACCTCAGGCGAGAACGTGGACTCTGGATCGGCCCACCATACAGCTCGAGGTTGAATTTTCGGACCTCAGCCGAGAACGTGGACACTGGATCGGCCCACCATACAGCTCGAGGTTGAAGTGTCGGACCTCAGGCGAGAACGTGGACACTGGATCGGCCCACCATACAGCTCGAGGTTGAAGTGTCGGACCTCAGGCGAGAACGTGGACTCTGGATCGGCCCACCATACAGCTCGAGGTTGAAGTGTCGGACCTCAGGCGAGAACGTGGACATTGGATCGGCCCACCATACAGCTCGAGGTTGAAGTGTCGGACCTCAGGCGAGAACATGGACTCTGGATCGGCCCACCATACAGCTCGAGGTTGAATTTTCGGACCTCAGGCGAGAACGTGGACTCTGGATCGGCCCACCATACAGCTCGAGGTTGAAGTGTCGGACCTCAGGCGAGAACGTGGACTCTGGATCGGCCCACCATACAGCTCGAGGTTGAATTTTCGGACCTCAGGCGAGAACGTGGACACTAGATCGGCCCACTATACAGCTCGAGGTTGAAGTTTTGGACCTCAGGCGAGAACGTGGACATCGAACTCGGCCCAACACTCGAAGATGTGTCCCCATGCTAAAATTAAGCATTTCAAATCTTATATGATCTTCACATTACAAGCACATTTTTAGTGAAGGACAATAACTTTTTCAAACCAAAGGAATGTCTTGATTTAATCGGGGTTTGAAGTGAAATGTATGCTATGAAAGATATTATCAAAATACATGAAGGATAAAATTTATTTCCAACGAATCATTTCTAATTAAAATATTAAACTTCCCCTTTTTTCCAAAAACCGGTAAATTATTTTGTTGAACAATTTGAGACTATCTATATTTTAATATATATTTTTTATAAGAATATAGGCTATATAAAATACGTGGTGTTTTTGTTAATACAACCCTTCAATTATTTATGGACTAATTTGAACGTTTTAGGTGTCTGAAGAATGTTGTCAGTTCGTAGTTTTTCGATATGTTTTTAGATTTTTTTCCGTTCTGAAAGGCCCTTTAACTATTTTGTACTTAAAATTAACATGAGGAACTTTTTTATTGAATTGCAAAGTAAAACAGTCGTCGAAAGTAAAACAGACAAACACAATATGTTAAATTCTGAATGGAAGCAATTGAGCTACATTTACGATACTGCAAATATCAACACATTTACATGTACTACAATACAAGGAGTATTACCATTGTATTACATTTAGTTTTTACGCTTAGTTTTATAAAATTGCGTTGATTTATATATTGCGTTGTTTTACATTTTTATCAAAACGCAGCATTGAAATTTAGCTTGAAGTTTGAATTCATAAGTAGGCCTATTTGGGGGTAAATATAAGTTTATTAACTTAAGCCTAAAAAAATGAATTTATATGTATAAAACCAAGTTTGGAAATTCCAATTTTACCATAGGTCTTATGGGTTGTCAGGTTGGTAATAAAACAACAACGAATAACAACAAAACAAAAATCAAAGAACAATAGGACAGTTAACAATAATTTAAACAGAGCCCTAAACTTTCGGATATGGTTTTTCAAACTTCTGTGAAGACGGAAAAGGAATAGTTGGTTGTTAGTGTAAATTGAATAGCCTTGTTTATTATGACTAGGCATTGTTAAGGTACAAAACTTTGAAACCCTCTTCAGCCCAATGTACTGCACTCTGAAATGATAATTTTATCAAATATTATACACTGTAGACAAAACCTAGCCCATTGTTTGAAGTTCGACTAATATTTCACTTATCCGGACAAAATAAAATTTACAGTAAAAAATTGTTTATAACTGAAACTTCTTTTTCACCTGATTTGCTAACAAATGTCTAATGATTCAACCAATTTGTCTTTCATCCATTAACAAAGAGACTTAGAAAGCCTGTAGGGTGTAGCAATGAGGGACCGATGTAAATTGTAAAGCGATTCTGCTCATCCACAGGACAATACCTTTCTAACGGTATGCACGGTTTCTCCTACGATGCACACAAGCTGAGAAAATAGAACTTAAATGTAGAATACTACCCATATTAGATCACCTGTCTAAAGAGACGACATTTGACTTCATTTACTTTCAAAATGAAGTCATCACAAAAATGTTATATAAAGACAAATTTTAACCAAAATATCCATCCCACGTTCAATCAAAATAGAAAACGTTAAAAAATATTGAGATGATCTTTACTTTCGTTGTTTCTTTATTTTAATTCTGCTGAGACATGAAAAGTCAGGTTAAGTTTTAAAAGTTTTTATTTGATATAGGCCTAAATTAGGTGCTATAATTAACTTTGCCAACGATCACATTTACATATAGTCCAACAAAAACAGCCGCAATAAATGCTGAATAACGGTATCCATGACCGGGGAGTTGTAATATTTATTTTTCTTCTGTGGTAGAACATTGTGACGAACTAGTTAGATCCAACATCTGTGAATTTTTTATAAAAATCTGAGTAGTTCTAGGCAGTAGCCCTTTTAACATATCGGCATAATACTAATCAAGTCCTAGCTAATTCGGACGTAAAAGAACAACCATCAAATTACAATATTATCATATTGGAAAGTTGAAGAATAAGTGATGAAGATCGATTTATGAAACACCAACAATGTGTAAGTAATTGGAATTATAATTAAATTTTTAATGAAAATAACTTGGTAAATATCCATGGAGCAAGATTTGTTCACGAAGTATCCTACTGAAGTAAATGCAGCGCATTCCCTGAACAGGTCCTACTAACTTTTCAATGAAGACTAATTTTTTAGCCCTAGATAACTAGGTCCAGGTCTATAGGAGAGTATTTTATCATAGTTTTTACGTCAGTTAACACGGGATCCATCGTTTCGTAGTAGTTTGAAACTGTAATAAAATATAAACTGTCGTATTGAAAAAAAAAACATACCCCGAAATAAAGTTTTATTATATCTTCAGACAACATTATATTTACAACACGAGAAATAATATAATTTAAAACTTTTGTCAGAGGGGCTTCTAAATTAAAATTGTATCAGGGTATAATTGTAATCTTTTTATAAGTTGTTATAAAAGATAGTAGAATCTGTAAAACAAAATTTAGATCTCTCTGTATACAGCTAAATCCAGCACGCTAAGGCATTGCAGGTAAAGTACACCAGTCTCATAAAGTTTTACAGTATTTTCCTATCTTAAATTTTAAAACTGCACCTTTTGATTTCGGCAAGATTTTTTTATTTATTTGTGTTAGTTATTTGTAGTTTATACAATTTTTGTGTTATTTTTTATGTTACACTTTACTTCTTTTATACCGAGCTCTAAATAGTAATTTACGAACCAGTGATTTTGTTGGTCATTTTATATTTCGTTATTATTATCACAGTGTGACAATCATTATTTATTAGTTAAACCGTTTTAATTCAAAATCTTTTTTACTTTTACTTATTTAAAAATTATTAAGTGTTTACAATAAATGTTACAATGGAAGTGGTTTTACTGCTATAAAAATTATTCTTACCTAACACATAATTCGGTAGTTTATTTGAACTTCCAATTTCAATCTGTTACGATAAAAAAATTTAATAAAAGTACTACAATTCTTTACGTCTGTTACCACGTAGTCACAATAATAATTTAATTGAATGAAACAGCTTTTGAGTATTGGATACTAGATTGCAGAAGGAATATTCATAAAATATAATTGTTGCTTCTGTATTGTTCAGTTTTACACTGTTTTGTTTTGGAAAATAGTTATATAATTGTTTGTATTTATAGTTTTGTGGCTGCAATTAAAAATAATGTTAAAATAGGTGCCTGCCCTAAACCTCCGTAGTTGTTTACAATGTAAATTTCAATGATTGCTTGCTTTCAATATAATCGAAAATAATTTGAAAAAAGTCAAAATTGTTGTATTTATATAAATTTATGGACCTCGACCACAAGTTGTCTTGAACTTGGCGAGGCCATGTTTATGTACATTAAAAAAATAAATAAATAAAAATTTCTAATAATAGTTTTTATCTTTAAGCACTATAAACCTATAGCTAGGAACGTAAATTCATAACAATTTTGGTATAGATGAAAGAGTTTGTTAAAAAAACGAATAAATAAAAATAAAAAGTAAAAAACTCATTTTTTTATTATAGCTTGGCAAAAGCCTTTTTATATAGCTTTGCCTGAAATAAACCTAAATGTATTATGAGCAACTCATGAAAAGTGGCCTTTTAGACAAGAATAAACATCAGTTATAATTCATATTACATATCAAAAATTCAACAAACTAGAATATCGTCGGAAATGTTGTTTTTAAATTCATCAAACCAATTTCACTTCATATTGCAGTCAGTTCATGATAACAATTTATGCGAACTTCCCTGAACGGAAGTGAACAACACCGAAAGTCAATACGTTTTTTTACATCATCTATGGTTTACATCCATTCCAGTAGATCAAATGTATATTTTTTAATCATCTCAGTCTATGATTAGATGTAATTTGTTTTTCTACGGTAGGCTTACACGGGGAAAACGATCAGATTTTCTGTATAATTCTACGAGAATTACCCTTTATGATACCATGTGTAAAATTCTACAGTATTACGTAAAATCTATTATTAACTTAAATTTTCTTCCCCCCACATTGCATTAATAGAATACTGTATACCATGCTACCATATTGTTGGTCTTTACCAGATTAGCCTTTTATCAAATAAGTTTATTGATAACACTATTTGTTCCTCCCGAGCTGCTATGGTTCTGTGAAATTAAAAACTAGTGTACTACTTAATCTGAAAAACGAACAGCATTAAAAATAATACTTCGTATAATAATGCAGTTGAAATCACTTAATAAAACATGCTAATATCAACATAGGTTTTTTCCAAAATTCAAGCCCAGAAATGTTTCAGGAAGTGAAAAAGGTAAAATTAAAGATAAATAAAAGTCTAAAATATACCAATTAGCATATGATGATTAAATTTTATATTATATAATAGACGTAGAAAAATAGAAACCCGTTTAAAAGACACACAAGACACGTCAATTTCAATCGGTCAGAAAAATCTGCAAGTGCAAAACACTTTTTATATACTGGACATATGTTCTCAAAAATTAAATAAATCAAGGAAGTTAACAGTTAATATTTGGATGCTCAAGGAATTAAAGAAATCAATAAACGCAGACTTCTAGTTGTACATAACGATCCTGGACCAATTAAAATTCGCCATTAATCAAAATTCTATAAATTGAATATTTAAAATTGTTTAAACATTCACATTAAATAATAACATTAACTTTGACACTTTCTGTTAAATCACCAGATGTAGGTGTTGCGGCTGGTCACCCCAGAGATGCTCTTGTACTCACACACATTTACAAATCATACATAACTTAAATGGTACACTTACAATGTGGGTGTTTAATAAATATATATTTATTAAGAAATGTATCTAGTGTATCAATAATCACTAAACTTCCCACTGTGATAGAATGTTGAAATGTGACGGATTTCTTTTTGGCCCAAAATTGCGTGATAGTTTTTGTATGCCGACTGGCCTAGGTCTATCGCCTATTACTTTCCGAAACACTCTGCCCCACAGGACTTTAAAACTTCTATCTAATGTTATTCTTATGGCAACCACTAATACAAACTAAGGAAAACCGAATCTGAAAAACTAAGGGACCTATGATGTTGAGATTTTGGCAAGGGCGTTATTCTCTGCTTATCAATCACTCTACTACTCAATATCACTCACTAAGAAACGGTTTTGCAAAATATCAACCGTGCTCCACGGCACGGGATGTCAAATTTGATATAATTTTATTCTTATGGCCAATTTTAACATGACTCTAGGCAACAGCGAATCTGATAAACCAGCCAACCTAAGAGATTGTCATTTGCATTGAAATTCAACTTTGCCCAAAGGAGCTAAAAAAAAAAAAAAAAAAAAAAAAAAAAAAAAAAAAAAAAAAAACGCTTTTGGAAAGCCCCTTTAGGACTCAGACCCAAAAAACTTCTAAATTACTTTGGGGCCAATGGGTTTGAAATTTGGCACGGCGTTCTTCTTTATTCATAAGTGCTCACTTAAAACATAATTTCTTCTTAGCTCTGTCCCATATAGGTCCTCCAAATTCCAATATAACATTATTCTTGAAACCAATTGAAATAAAAATTTAGAAAGCATCGAATTTCAAAAACTGTAGTTTCTGCAGGGTTAAATTTGGAATTATCTCTTTGTCCATAAGTGATCAATAAAAACTTTTTTGAACATTTCCTTATTCAGGGCTTCACCCCACATGAAAATTATTACCATGTTATCCTTGTGGCCACTTTTATAATAGGCCTATATACAAATATTTTTGCCATATAGAAACAAATGGTTATCGTATAGAAGTCACTATTTATTACATTATAAATATGATAAGATGTATATAAGACACGTATCTATAATTTTTGAATTTCAATATTTCTCTTATTGAAAGAAAGAGAACTATAAACATATAATAATTCATGCAGAGTAGGTACACAAAAGATAATTAAAAATCTAATATTTCTCAAAGACTTTGTTAACCCAAAACGGAAGAAGACAAAATCTCATAATAACTAATTTCACACTGATGATACATTGAAGATGAATTTTAATACATATTTCCAACACTAGCATAACTACGGCATCTTAAATAAACATAGCATTTTATGGTCACCACGGAAATATTAGAATATAATAACTACAGTAAACTTGACGTCATTAGATCAGCAAGTCTTCGTAAAGGCTTTTTTCTGCCTCTTGAACTAAAAACTCCACTTTTTAATTATTAGAGAAACTCCCTAATAAAGAAGAATACTTTAGAGGTCGTATTACACGTTTTTGTTCTGTGAAGACACTTATATCTTGTTTTTCCCTCTCTTCAAGCAATTATTTCATCCCATCGGTGTTAGGTATAAATCATGAGGAATAAATCTTCTCGCTAAATAACAACCTTGAAGCCGTGCTAGTCATTACCGGGCATTTGATACTCCATTTGCGTTGATTCAAAAGTAAACAATTGAGGGCTTGTTGGGAGTTTTTAGTATCGTATTAAACACTTCTTTATTACTTCTTCCACGTTTCTTTTTCAACCAGAAAAATAAATAGTGGTGACTGTACCGTATGTTAACTTTGCAAAGAAAAAAATCAATAAGTAAAATGAAACTTTGTACATTTTATGAAATATGTGTCTTATGTGTTTGGAAGTGAATGCGAGGGCTGTACGTATTTTTGTGGTACGGTTCATATAATGTCTGATTTTAGATTAAGTTAATTTGAAAAATGTATAATTTTAATTTGATACAAGTATTTGCTATATCTTAGAAATTAATATTATAGTTTAGTTTCGACAAAACGTCAAATAACTCTATAACCTATTTTTGTATGAAGATTTTAAAAATAAAATAAAAAAAAAGATTTTTAAAATAAACAATTTAGTAGCCCTTTAAAATTATTGCAAAATGGTTTATGGTTACAAATATCTTTACTAATAATTAGAATATAACCTGTACTTTATAGGCAGATATATGTTGAGTCTGTTAATTCAGAGTTGTACAAAAGTGTCTTTCTACAATGTCTGTGTTTCATAACATTGATTTAAACATTTTGTTGAAATTTATTCATTACTTTTGGATGAAAAAACTGTAAAGTGACTGTAAAAGACTCAATTAGCTTACAACATCACTTTGACAATACAACTGTAAAAGAGCAAAAATTACCAACATGGCTGCCACCCTGTCATTGGCTTAACTGCCGTGATTTCTTTCCCGTGTTTCATTGCTTGTGTTGTGTTTCAACTGAAACATCACAATTTACCTTTCGTAATAAACTCTATGTTTCATTTCAGCAGTGCCACAGTTCACTGTATTTTTATATTGGGATGTCTTATGCATTTTTTTAAGTTTGTTTGCTTAGATGGGTTACAAATAATTGAAAAAAAAACAATAAAAAACAGTTTTCCTAAATTATTAATTACAACGAAATAGCTTATATTTGAAATCAAGCATTGTAATAAAACATAAAAAATATTTTTTATTTATGTATTAATTTAGTTTAAATACTTACAATAAGAATATACTGTGAAAACTAACAGTTTACAAAGCACACCATTTGTAGTGTTTGTGGATGCAAAGGATAAAATTTAGCAATATTTTGTGAAATTATTTACAAATTTATTCATTTATATAGCCCTTCACGATTGAGTATTTCAACTTTTTTCGCAGGTACGAAAATAGTTGACAAATACCATTCCTAAAATAAGATCTCTCAGTGTAAAAATTTAAATTGTATCAAAAATAAATAAATATTTGTTTTAACATATATTTTTAGGTAATGACCTTTCTAAACTGTGTGACTTGCTAAATTTTCTGATAACAAATTAGGTGAACTTAACTGTAATAAACTTTAAGTAAAGTAAATAGGCCTATAGAAGAAATTTTAATATCAGAACAGAAGAAAACAGATAACAGCTAAGAGGAGAGTAAATTTATTATGTTAGAGAAATGACAAAGAGTGTTAATAAATATATTTGTTTTATTATAATCCATTTAATTTGAAATATGTCTAATTTTATACAATAAGGCTTTAATTTACATTCGTTGTTCACTCATTGGTGAACTTCTATCTCATTATGTTCTCATACTAACTTCTCACTTCTATCATAAACAAATAATAATAACTAAAACTGTACAATTCTTTGCTCTTCAAGCTTATAGTTACCGTAAATTTAATGTAGATTAACAAACCTATTAATACGGTGCATTATGTTACATGTATAAGTGTATTTTATTTGACCCTAAGTGAATAAATGTTACTGTAAGTATTAAAATATTTCATCAGCGCCACAATATTCAGTAGAAAATTATCCGTGGACAGTAAATTATTAAGATCCCTTACGGGATAATTTATTTTATTGTGCTGTAATACATTTACCGTCTTAGTTTATTTCATGCTATAAAAGTCGAAGTTTTTGTTTTCTTAAATATAGGTTCTTTGATATGACTGTTAAATAAAACAAAGCCACCAAAATAGGTCATATAAAATAAAGTCACCACATGAATTGTAGGGAATTGGACAAGCAAGATTTATTCTTGTAAATAACTGCAAAAATATTAATTTTTATTTCAATATGTAACTTTTTTATTATCTGGCAGATCACACCATAATATTCCACAATGTGAAATTTCATATCCAGTGGCACGGTCGTGTCACGTTGCCAAGTCCCACCCAACCAACAGACGACGCGTGCCTATATAGACACGAAGCAGAATACGGCCAATTTTCACTTCTCAAAAGGTCACAAAAAGGCTACAATTGACCCTTTTTTCGTTTTCCATCCATTTAACTGGGTTAATGAACACTAAAAATCACCAAGCTTACTTTAAAAAATCTCAGTATAGTAAAATATATGCGTTCAAAAGTAGCCTAAAAAAGTCAGAAATGTGGTTTCCTACGCACAACAAACTTTTTTTAATTTTTAAGCAAAGCTACAGCCTTTATCACTGATGGGAATCACACGAAACTTTGCAGGAATCTTCGTATTTGTACGTAGTACAAACCTTTGTGTACAAAGATAAAGTTTATTCACTTTAAATATCACAAAATAAAACAAATATGAGATTTCTTAAAGCACTTTGTTTACATTTCGTAAATTTAAAAGGTAAACAAATCAGACATTTGACATTATATTTTGATTCGTTTAAAGAAACCAAGTAAAACATCTGGTATTATATTCGTTTATTTGATCAGCTGACATTTATAGATTGTGTTATACAGAAAATTATTTTACTTAAAATCGTGTTGGCTTTCGTCCTAGCCAACAAATTGATTCAAATTATCTGTATGACTGAATTTAAAAATAAAATGTTTTGATCTTCAGACCTTTAGTATCCTTGACCTTGAGAATCTTTAGTATGCTCACTGTTGTAACTTAATTAATGTTACAACTGTGTAAGTTTTTGTCGGTTAAGTTACAACCCGAAAATTAACAACACACTCAATCAAAACTCACATAACTAAACCAACTAGGAAACATTTTTCTTCCAAAACAGTTTTAAAGAAAATTTTTATTTTAAATGTTGTTAACTCTGCAATGCATAAAGTAAAACAAAAAATGAAGACAGAAACATTTATCTAAACCAGTGAAGAAGTGACTATACGGTGCCAAAAAAGATTGATCATCCTCCTCCACCTATGCATCAATACCGATCTTCACGATTTATGGGTGAAATAAGGAATTATGTTACATTTGACAAATCTTCATAAAATTAACAGGCGTAATTTCTCATAAAGTTACGCTCTATTGCCCTTGGAATGTTTGGTTTGGACCAACGGGTTCTTGGTCAGGAAATAATACTGGTAGGCCGCCCCCTAATGACAGTGTTGATGTACCAAGTTGTATGGCTTTATTTGCGTAGTGTTCAGAAAATGCATGGTAAGCCTACTTATTGTACTACCTGAACAATCCTGCTAGCGGAATTTTGGAACTAGAAACTGAGGACGTTTCATAGATCGCAATGTACAGGAGTTGGTGCGGTGAATTATAAAAAAAATTCCAATATGATATAATTCTAATTTATTGGATTGTTTCGTGATTGACTAATGTTTATATTAAATATGATATAATATTCAAATAGAGTGATATTATGGTAATGATGCGATAAAAATCATATCCGTAGCAACATTGCTTCATCCATTCACTTAATCAGATGTGCAATGTTATATCTTTATAGCTTGACTTACGTTTAACGCTTTACATACAGAACCCAAAAAGGTTATGGAGCAGAACTGTAGTAGAAAATAATTATTCTTAGGTTGTCTTTATTTAAAAATAGTTCTATGCAGTCTGAAAATTTCGCTTGCAGAGTTATTCAGAGAGTAAAAGTGCAGTAAATATTTTGAACACTGCAGATGGAGCAATAAAACTTGGTACATCAACACTGCACAAACTTATGACTTAAACAATATTTGTTTTACATCTCGATCTTAAAGAGGAATTCGGAGGCGTTGGTGACCAAGACCTCCAAATTAATAACTCCTGGCATATCCCTTACGAATCACGGGTATTCAGCATGGGGCCATGCATTAGTATTTTAATCTATTACAGCAGCTAAATAGCTAAATTCTACCTTATAAACGACAACAGTGGTTCCTGTGTAAGCCAACCAAACGAATACAAACAGTGTTCTGGTCAACTTTAAAGCTTTTAATTAAAACTGTTTTGCTACTTAATGATTTTATTGTTAAAACCCAAATGGCCAAACATGATAAAAAATAATGATATCATACCCAAAAACACAAAGTGTTGAGGGATTGCCAAGTCCTAAAAAGGTATGATATCAAAATTTGTTCCAAGTCAATGACGTTGTTTTTAGAATAGCTACTAGACAAATCGATTCGATTTTTTTATTGCTTGGTAAAAATTTCTTAAAACATTGTTGTTTTATTTTAAAACCGTACTTGGCTAGCAGATGTTTTAGCAAAATTAGGCCTATTTACTAATGGGAATATACTATATACCCATGAATGGGGAAATGCTGAATTTACGAACAGTTCAATAAAAATTAAAAATAAAATATCATACATCTGCTGGCCAAGTGCGGTTTCAAAATAAAACAATAATGTTATAAGAAATTTTTACCAAGCAATAAAAAAATCGAATCGATTTGTCTAGTAGCTATTCTAAAAACAATGTCATTGACTTGGAACAAATTTTGATATCATACCTTTTTAGGACTTGGCAATCCCTCAACACTTTGTGTTTTTGGGTATGATACAATAAACAAGGGTCATTTACTATAGAAGTATGATCTTTTTCATAGAAAATAAAAAGTTTACTGGTTGATGTATGTAAATGTTGTATACATATATATTAAATATGTTAATCATTATTTTTATAAATTTCAAATTTAAAAAGTCTAAAACTTTTTAAAACTCAGAAAAAACACTGTTTTCATTGATATTCCTTTCAAATCCAAAATAGAGGCTTCAAATATTTTCATATTTCGTAACTATAACATATTTACTCTGACATTATGTTTTCTCAGTTGGTTGCCACCCATAAATAAAAGGTCAGCTGTAACCAAGCCAACTATTACAGCGCACTAGGCATAAAAGAACATTGGAAAGATCGAGCGGTTGCCTACATTATAATAAAATGATCAATAAAATGTTACAAAATTAAGTACACCATGGATTACTTGATCAATAAAGTTCAATCGTAATGAATATATCACCAAATCGCCGGAAATACATATTTTTATGATATAATAATTTTAGGTAATTTATATTAAAATAGGATTAGTATTTCATGCAATTAGCACCATTTAGTTGGAGATTGTAATTAAAGTAACTAGTGCATAATGCAAAGCTATTTATTAAAAACTAGACTAAAATAACTTCGAGTCTACCACAGGCAGAAAAAAATTCTAAGGAAGAAAATATCTGAAGCAAACTTGTTGAAATCTCCTAGAATAATAAGCCGTGCTGTTTATATCAGAGTTTGAAATAAAATGGCCAAAATGTCATTAATAGACGGAGAATCGTGTGAATAAAAGGACCAATTACCAACAATCAAGCACTCTCGGTACATCCAATACGGCTTGTGTTTGTTCACTGTGCATTTGATCATTCGAGGTTTTGGTACGAGAGAAATCATTTCAGCAAGCAATGTTTTATCAGTTAGTTTAATTATTTCGTTTAATCTATTAAAAAAAGGAAAAAAAAGAATAAAAACTAAAACAAACAGACAAATGAATATAGTTATATTGTTTATTGTTGCTCCTTCAAGTAACTATTTACTAGGCAAGTAATTATTAAAATGGGATTTATTATCTATGTTTATTTTTATGAATATTTTAACATCTACCGTATGTGATAGTGATAGTAATTATAAGGCTGCGATGGACTCATTTCCAAATATAGCCTGTTATAGCGAATTTCTCTATTAAAGGGAATATGGTATTACGGTAGTAGTCTCGGTAAGACATAAGCCCGGGACCATGATTTTGATGAAATTTGGTATAGAGGTGCAAAGCATCATTTATCATATTAAGTTCGAAAACCAGCATGATTGGACCACGGAAACGGGGTTTTATGGTTCCAAAAGTGTCTAAAGTGGGTTTTTGGGATTTTGGGCCTCAATTTTCTAAATTCAACGATTTTAACCAAAAATATTCCAAAGAACATGGTAAAAACAAACAATGTGCTTTCTTGAATTTTTATCCTGGCTCAACATATCACCGAAGAAATACAAAAGCGTGTTTTCCATGTTATTCTTATGGAAAATCAACTAATCCTTCTATATCACTTATCTATTAAGATATTTTTATGATGTTAGCCAAGCGAATCATTGTAATTAAATAAATACCTCAACTGTCATGTGATTCCAAACGTAGTTAAATATTACTGCAGTTTCGATTCAAGTTTAACCTTCTTCAGGTGTCAAGGACTAGTCAAAATTTCATTCAACTGAATTTGTCAAAGTCATTAAAAATAGACAACATACATTTACACGATAACACGGACACTAATGAAAAACACTTAACATAAACAAACATTTTGACCGGTACTGGCAAAGGAACGGACGGCGCGGACGCATGCGAAAGCCTAGTAAGACTTTGTTCTCAGATTTTTAATGACTGACGAATTCATTTGAATGAAATTTTGACTAATCATTGACACCTTAAGAAGATTCGCCTGGGATTGAAACTGCAGCACTATTTAACTACGTTTGGAATCAAATTGTCTATTTGCTTACAACACTAAATGACAGCAAACCTTCGTCCTCAACCGCATGGTGTATATGGGGAAATTAAGAAATACCAAATTCCAATGTAAGTTCTCTGAGTACGCAGCTCTGCTGCGAAGGGGGTATTTTAAACATGACCCTTCATGGAAAAGGCAAGAAATGGAAGAGTTTTTTATGCTTGCTAACATTCTATTTGTGTTGTTGTTCTATTGTTTTTGACAGAATATTGTGTATCAGTTTTACAAACATTTTTGGTAACAGTTGGTTTTAATTAGTTTATTTTAGAACTGCTACGTTCTAACAAGACATAGGTTTGGCTTAAAATATTACAGCTGACGAGGGGTCACTGAAAAACATCATAAATTTATTAAAAACGTTTTTTCAATAAATCTAGTACTCGAACATGTTTGTCACATGTCAAACTTATTTGTTTACAGTTTAAATCCCTTCCCCCATCCCAAAATTCTGTAGATGGATCAAGTAAAAAAAACTGATTTTTCCCTTAAGGAGGATTTGTTGTATTTTTTTTTTTTTTTTTTATTTCGTTGCCTATTGAATTCTTTTTTATGGAAACCAATATATCTCTATTTAATTTAAAATGTTCATTTTACTTTTTAGGAAATATATTTATTTTTCGTTCTAATACTATATGGCGTACACCGTACCGTGTAATACTAAAGGCGTATTTATAACTTGATACATGATTTTGGGTTGGCCTGAATCACATTATTGCTATTCTACAAAAGTTTCTTTCAATAAAAAATACTCTTATTTGAAACTTGAAATGGCTGTATTACCATTATACTGTAACAAAGTCCCTTAGTTATAAAATGATATAAAATTTGCTTGAATTATTGGTAATTTCTTATAACAATAGACAATGATGAGGAGAAATTATAATATAGCAAAGGGAAACGTTTAATTTAAATTACATTCCAAACTTATTATTGTTTGTGGCAAGACAAACTATAATAACTTTTTATTTTCAATTAAAATTAATACAAAGATGGAAAACAAAAAATTAAACTGAAAATGATACTAAACTTATTTTCAACCTTTGACCCAGCAACAGAATTCCAGAAATTTAAACAAACTTTTATTGGTTTTGTGTCAACAAGTGTAAGCTTTAATTTTATTTCTTACGTAACTTCAAGAGGATTAAAAATGTAATGTAAATGCATCAGTGGATAAAGTTTTGTGGTAATCTGCACAAACAGTCCCAGACAAATTTGTATGAAATATTTAAAAACCTCATATCATTTATGGTCTGTTATCTGATACCTTTCTTGTTCCGTGGGTGGCAAGGAATTCGTCCAACTTAATCTTTTAGTTTATTTGGTCTATACTAGACCAATGTACGCATTATGAAATGTTTATTGGTGAAAAGGGTAGGTGAAAATAGAAAATGGAGGAAGGTAGTTGAACATTTCTTGTATTGTAGGTCCAGGGGTTATGCGGCTATGTTGCGGCAGGTCAATAAAGTTAATTATAATCCAATGATAGTTTATCATCTATAAGATATTACCTAAATGTATTCTAAAAACTTATTAAACCATCCAAATTGTAGCGAATTATTCCCTATAGGGAATACGCTTTTACGGTAGTAGCCATGGTAAGACCTAAGTTACGGGACGATGTTGCTTTTTTCATTTTAAGGTCCCCAGAGGCCAAAAATACCATTCGTTCATTTTCATATCACAGGTTTCGGAGAAAATCCAAAAATAGGTTTTCCATGTTATTCTTACGGGGAATTAAGAAACCCCTGTATCTCACTTATTTATTGATATAACTTGATCAAATTCGGTATGTACATTCTCTAGGTAGGGTTTAACTTATATTTACTTACAGCACCCATATAGTGCCAAACCTACCTACTCAACCCCAAGACCCCTATGGGGTTTACGGGGGAAATGAAAAATATCAGAATTTGATGCAATTTAATTGCATGGACTGTGAATGGAGTTTCCTATATCGACTTGCAATACCCCCAAGGCAGCAAACCTACAGCCTCTTTCCCATGGCGTTTAAGGGGGAAGTTAAAAAAAAAAAAATTAATAATTTTGGAAATTCCCTGAGAACGCAGGTCTGCTACGACGGGGGTATGCAATACCTAGAAGAATTTCTGTTATAAAATACTCTTCCAAATAATTACATTTAATTTTGAAAACACACAAATCCGTACAGTTTCAATCATACACATAAAGCAACCTACAAATTAGGAATTTCAATCCAAAAGTTGTCACCTCTTCAAAGAAGCATTTCGGCCTGACTAAACCCACTCAAAGTGAAAGCACCGCAGGTGCCCGAAAGGGTGATTCCGAGGGCAGAGAAGGTGTAAACGTGAGGATCATTACCTTGATAGCCCCGGGTGGGGGGGGGGATGGGGCACTACCCCCCCCCCTGGTGTAATGTGCCCGTGGGATAATGTCAGCTTTGTCCGCCACCGTGACGGAGTGACGGTGACGGTGAATAGCTAATCAGGAGAAACCTTTGTGTCACGGCGTCCCGGGAGTCCGGACCGAGGAGGACGGCGGGGAAGTGAACATCGAGGTTTATGATGGGAACTGCCGGGCGGTGGTCGGTCAGAGTGTGGGATGCTGATGTGTGTCAAAGTTGTGGAAAATATCATGGAGTTGTCGTGTGTGAAGGTTCTTCAAAAACGTGCTAGACAGTAATCTTACAGCTGAATGCCATTTGTAGTTTGCACATCAATAACCGATGTAGGCCTAAATATTTTTCAAACGTTTATTATAATGTATTTAAATCCCTTAAACAATCTTAATTTATTTGAAATCTACAAATTTAAAGGGAAATGAAAATTTTGTTGAATTTGTTTATTGGAAAACAACGGAAATTGGAATTAAAATGTTAAATAAATTAAATTGGCTACACAACTTTCCCATTCCCGTGGGTTTAATTAACAAAATGGTTATGACATTCCTGAATAGTCTGTTACCAATATAACAAACACTGATTCAACAACTGTTTCATACTTACAACGTTACAGATAATACACATCTCCAATAACAGACAAAACCAAAACAACAGGTTTTTAAGCAATGCTCAGTCCACGTGCTACACGCATTTTGAGTTTTGTTTTTGGTTCAATTTAACGTTTTCTGTCGCTTAGGATATGGTATTCTAAAAATTACCGAACAAAAATCCAATGCGGTAAAAATTGTCGAAGCATTTTTTTTTAGTGTCAAACACTCTGAAGAAATAAAATTTGAACACTCAATATACAAAAAATATTTTCCAACAACAAATTACCATCACAATCGAACATTTAATAGCTAGTTGAATACATGGATGACACGATCACTTATAAACACAAAGGAGCAAAATAAACTCCACCTCTGACATGTCTATTCTGCATTAGAGACAGAACTATAGCGATAATTGACGTCCGATGGTAAATGGAAGCGTGAAACGGACACAGTAATGAGAGTCTACGATTCTGCGAACTCTTCTTCCCAGGGTAGTTCGTTAGTCTTTGAGCCGTAGGCGCCGCGCAGTTCGCTACTCCTCTCATTTTTATAAAAAGCTGTCGCTTTTAAAGTGTTGTATATTTTCCCCCGCCTTCCTTGTGTCTTCTCCCTCGTCTAGACAGCTTCATTGGGGCTAAGTGGTGCCTTTATGTGGTTTTGTTGTTTGGGTGTACAAATATTCCACATTGTAAAATTATGATCTTCAGACTAAAGAAAAATGTTCTGCAAAAAGTAAATCTCGGCAGTTAAACTAATTAACATACATAACTTTACAATAATATCCTTTTATCGTAACTCTATTTTATAAATCGGTAAAGTATAGTACGAATGATTCCGTGTTTTTAGGTGTTAGTGATAGTAGTGTGTTTTGAAGGTGTCCATGAATTAAGAGCCTACAGTATCCGCCATCTTGAATTTTATTCCCATAAGACTAATGTTACATTTTAAACGTTCGCTGCGCCTCAAACGTTGGTCGATAAATATCCATCATCTTTGTGTTATTTTAAATAAAATATTAATAACTAGGGGGAAAACATATTATTGTTTAATTATGCAACAAAGTATTCTCAACATTTTTGTTCGAAGATGGACAAAGTTTTTCAGTAATATAATCTCATAATCTCAGTTCTACAATCGTGAATTTTATTTTATAGTCCCCTAGATATTAAAGTCCCCTTTAAAGTCACATAAAAATAAATCTTTTTTGGCCAATATTAAAGACGTATCGGACGTTGCAAAGGAAGCGGTTATTATATACTCTTTAAGAGAATATTTGAATAACAAAGAACCAACAATAAAACTTTTAAACTTTCAATATATATAAATACCATTAGTTTGGGGTTTGTCCCAAATAATTAATTGATATAACATAAAATAGTGTTCAATAATAATGTTTTAATTTCAATATCACACATAGTCCAGGCTCTAAACAGGTTGAGCATGCACTGAGAGTCTAACGAAATTTGACTTTTGATTATTGTAGGGGGCATTTAGTATATGTAAAAAATCGATGTTGCAACATTTCAAGGGTGGGCATATCACGGGTGTCTCCTCATAGAGGAAGTGTAAGAGGAAACTGTATCAAGTTTTCATTACCTAATCAACCTCTGACTTCCTAACCTGCCAATATTTTGGGTGGACGATAATATGTGTGCAACGTAATGAAGTAATTCCATTCTTATTGAAATGTTTCTCGACATTTGCGCTCACAATATCAAATTTAAGATTTTCTTCTAAATCGACTCAACTATTTGGTAAAGGGAGAACCTGTAATAATAAACAGGAGAATTATTAAATATAATATGTTATAGTTTATTTTATCTTCAACTTAAACGGTTACGTCTGCACTAGTTATTCTTGTAAAACAAAACAAAGAAGGCATTAGTAATGGCAGTTTCCCAAGCAGAATAGAACCACCATGAAGACACGATTATAAAACATTTATAACTCATCGTTGTATTTGAATATACATATATCTTGGGTAGGCAACACATTAATATAGCCTATCGTAGTCATAGTCCAGATGGCGTACGTATAGCGTAGGCAGACTCCTGGATGATGCAAATTGAAACCCAGGAAATACGTTATCTGATCATCTGATCACATGATTGAAGGAGAATCGATGAGTACATCTGGCCACTGGATTGTTATTACGCAAGTTGTTGAGGTTTGCAATATCAATGATTTCTCTTCATCTGGAAGCCTTTCCAGTACAATGGATTTATAAACAAAATGTGGAAAAGTGTTGCTTAAGTTAAAGTAAGGAAAATGTAGAAAGGTCATCAATAAAAAGTAATGACATTTTGTCATGATTGCCCAGGTAATCCTATTGCAGGGGCGAGCCCAGGATTCAATTTCGGGGGGGGGGGGGGGACATTTTTTGCGGAGGCGTAACACAGCGGGGTTTGGGGGGTATCAACACGGCGGGTCCGGGGGGCCTCCCCCGGAAAATTTTTATAAAGATAATATATAATTAATTAATACGCGCAGTAAACAATGTATTTCATTTCCAAAACTAAAATGATCTGTTTTGGATGTAACTTTACTGATTTATCTTTTTGCATTGTGCAATCAAAATCCTTATCATTCATTATATAAGCTGGCGTGTTTATACCTGTTTATAAAAGTCTGTTATTATTCGAAAATAACATTTTGACCATTTGTCATATTTTTGTTTTTTAGCTTATTTTTTTTATCCTCCAACATTTCAGGGGGGGGGGGGTATATTCATCCCCCCCTGGGTTCGCCCATGTCCTATTGTGAAATAATAAAAAAATGAATACCCTTTTTCCAGTCTAAGTATAATTGAGGTGTAAGCCATTTTCAGTAAATGTTAAGTCCTAAAATTTCAAGATATAAGAAGATGCACTTTGACTCTAGAAGATTAGGCTATATTGACTAAAAACTTAAACGGATTTTACATCTTCAGTGAGTCTCTAATGTATATTTTATTTTCCAATCTTATAAACTACTTTAAGCTTTATATAGAATCCAGAGAATTGGTGGTTAGTTTTGGTGTAGCTCAACGGGGCCTACGGAGCTCAAGGTTAAACTTCGCAATATTTTCAAACTTCTTAAATATTTCCGTAGAAAACTAATTATTGCCTCTTTCACTCCCCGAATATTTGCCTGATGGTGCCTGGATCACCACAACCTCCTTAACACACCTCGCCACAAGATGTCTCCCATATCAAAAGCGTCCAATCCTCCCATGTTCTTCTTCTTTCCACGACAAGGCTCCAGCTGCGAGAGGCGGCGTGACGAAACCGGGTAATTTATTCAAGAGTGATCGGCCCAACGTAAATACACCGCGACCAATCAGGCGTCCCTCCGCTCCGGGCAAACAAAGCAGATCCCAGATTAAGCCACATTTTACTAACCGGCGATAACGCAAAACTTGTAATTTTTGGTTGCAAACTTATAATGGCAGAGCCACGTGATCGTTACAACCAGGAGCTCAGCAATCAGCGCTTCCGATTAAAATAGCCGCGCGGTTATTAAATTCTGCCGGGAATTAATCAGAAACCGCTTACCTATTATGAATTAAGCCGGCGTAATTTCTAAACTAGTTTCGACTTTTGATTGGACACGTTTGTTTCGTATTTTTGCACATTCAAGAGGGGCGTTACTCAGTACGAATTAAATTATGTACAAGGAAGTGGGTAGTATTATTTTAAATTGCTATAGATTTTTTAACCAATTTACAGGTCTTGAGAATTTTCAGTTTCCGTTGAATCCTTAAAGTTGTATTGAATAAGTTTGCTTATACGACTTAAAGTTTGAGCATGTTTTTTTCTTTAGATGTATGGAATAACAATGCATAAAATATTCTTAACGTTCAAAAGGTTTTTTGTTCGTATTATTTTAACTGCATTATGATTTTTTATGTTTATTAAGGATGTCACGGGATACTTGCAGGTAATCCAAGCCAAAAAAGGTTTAAACAAATTGTAAAATATTTTCTTAAATTTGGCATAGTTCTTTTTTTCAGACGAAGTGATAATATTTGTCTACAAACTTAACGAGATCATATTGAAGCAAACTTTTAATATAATAGTACCAACGAATTCTACTCTTACTACTCTCCAATAAAACACAGCAGCTGATGATACCCGAATGAAAGTGCATCCCTAATGGAGACACCTGCTACTGATGATCAATCATCAGACGGCGATATTGATGTGGTCATCAGACGGAGGACCGCACTGCAGCCATCAGTAACCCACTAGCGTACCACAGTAATTGAGTCATATGTTACTGTAGCGTTTGCTATACTAATGTGTAAGGGGTTGAAATTCAATTTAAACAAAAAATAATTATCAATTTATTGCTTTTACAACTGCTAAGGGTTTGGCAGTGTATTTCTTTGGCAGTTTGTTCTGTTTTCCTTTTGTTACTATTACTCATTTATTTACAAAGTTTTTTTTTTGTATAACACCAAATAGGTATACCAAAAGGTAGTTTGAATTCTGTCAGGGCATACCGATTACCATGGGGGTAATTGTTTACATTAACTGCCTCAGCTCCAAATTATTCCATACTTCTGATACTAACTATTCGGGTCCCAAATATGAATAAACAAACCATATTAAAATCCGCTCAGCCTAAACTATATTGTTAACAATGTAATTAAGGTTACCGTAATAATCAGAGTGAGAGTCGCCACTGCTGTTGCCTTCAGTAGCAATTTCGGGCTGGTCGCTTGTTTTTCGGGATCGCACTATGACCATATAATAATTTAAGTTAGATTTCGTTAGATTAGGTTAGGTTTTAGTTTTTTCGTTGGGTTTCCGATTGGTAAAGCACAATAAAGGAAAACAATTAAAATAATCTTGAGTTTAATGTTAGGTTACATTATGTATTCCTTATATTCGTTGGGTTTCGTTATGTTACCTTAGGTTTTGTTATTTTAGTTGGGTTTCAAATTGGAAATACTCTATAATGGAAAGCAATACAAAATTCACAACCATCTCTAACTACCCATGGTCCTTCCGTACAATTTTCCATCACCAAGAGGAACGACAACGCCAGCGTTATTAGTTTGAACTTTACCCACTTCCTTATCAGTAATGTCTATTATTTACTCAAAAAGGGTAAGCGGGCTTTAATATTGCTTGTTTATTCCTATTAAAGACCCAAATAGTTAGTATCAGAAGTATGGAAGATATTGGAGCTGAGGCAGTTAATGTAAACAATTACCATCATGGGTAAAATAAATAGGATTGGGCCTGTTATTATATTTCTTCTATGCTATTAACACCAGTGAAGAACTAGATTATCACATAAACATCTGCTGTGCATAATATTAGGGCTATTAATTCACTATTCATATTCATAGCCAATGAACTTGGGGACTTAAAATTTCAGAATATATAACTTTATAAGCTAAAGTATAATGTAGTATAAAATATATTTTATTTAAGGTGGTTTTGTAGTCGCAACTAAGTTCACGATGTTCCCGGCATTGCTGGTTGGTCCCCATTTACTGTCTCCTGGTTGCTGGTTGGTGCAGTGTATTTTTTCAATTTCATTTTTGTGCTTTGTTTTTGACTGCTTACACAGTTTTCTGTAAGCTATGTGCATTTTCCGTGTTTTATTTAATTATTGTGATTACCTTTTTTGTTTTCAGGTTTGGCTACTGACTTCTTCAGATTTGCCTGGTGTGTTTTTACAAAGAATTTATCTCCTAGGTATTTCTTTCATCTGAAGACACGCGGGATCAGATTCCAGATCCCGAAACGTCGTGAATTGGTTTTACTAATCAGTGATGAAAAATTTCCGCAATAATTCAGCAAATAATAACATACACTTACCATAACCGACAACGAACTTAAAACAAAGAATACCTCTCATGATGACCTAGATAAAAATAGGTTAAAAAATTCTCAAGATTGTAATTAGTATTTTTAATAAGGGAGCCTGTCTCTTGCATCGATGGTCTCCAATTGACATCCATTTCCAAATCTATGCTATATTTAAAACCAGCTAATAAAAAAAAATGCTATAACCATATCACTCACACATATTTTGAAATAAATTATAACCCATGATAACAACATAAACGGGGCGATAATGCAAATGCAAACCTCCGATATAATATTGGTCATTGTGCCCTTATCAGTGGCTGGTGGTGATAAGAGATGAGGTGCGCGAGCCGACATTGGTTATAGGCCATAATTGCAGTGCGGCGGCAAGGCCTCTGCCACCCACCAGCTATCGGAATTTACTGCTGTTAGTTAACTGTTATCTAAGATCTGAGGCGGCTCGACGGCAAAGCGGGAGAAAATAACAGTGCTACCTGTTCTAGGATGCCTCCCGTGGTGTGAAATAGGTTGGGACAATGCTAGAGAGTCAAAATTGTAAAAAAAATTCAAGGTAGTATGTACTGAATGGAGTGCGAAGTAACAATATATATTATTAACATTTTAAGATTAATCTAAGAGCGATAAACTTTTTATAACAAAGTGTTAATGTAAAGTGGTAATGTTAATGTAAAGTGTATTGGTCAGGCCACATTATTTTTAGATAAGTGTAATGGTTGTAACGATTGTTTTAATTAATTATTTACATCTTATAGGCCTACTCTAAAACAACCTCTGTTTGTCCGGGGAAAGTTTTTTTTCGCTCCAAGGATTTTTGATTTATTTTGTTCAATATGGGAGTTTTAGCCACTAGAAATCGATTGGAGCTGGTCCCATAGCTGGGAAAAATCCGGTTTTCGCGCTAGAGTACTTCAAAGTTTCCATGTTATCCTTATGGAGATTTTTTAAATTGAATAAAAATCAGCTGGTAACTGTAGATATGAACCAATGTGTTACATCTTTAACCTGTAGTTTATGAAAATTTATACCAAAGTGCATCACCCTTCGGCTTGGCGAGTGAGCGAAGCGAACGAGCTCGTCTTTAAAATGGAAGAGGGCGAGTGAGCGGAGCGAACAAGCTTTGTGTGAGAAGTAAAGTAATAATTTTACCGAGCTTAAGCTCGGTCCCCCTGGTACTGTTGTATTATATAGTTTACTCTCGATAAGTTGACAATCACGGACTATGACTTATCTTCGCGTTATTTATAGTTTGATTGGTGAATGATTCGAGTAAAGATGTATTTTTATTTTTTTATATTGGTAAAATGTAACCACCTTATTATATCCAGTTACGTTTGGTCTTTATTTGACTTATGCCGATTATTAAAATTATTCTTAAAATGCTTCAAGTTGTAAAGGTTCGATTTAGCAAGGGTCTTTTAACTGTATCGTGATTTATATTAAATCACTCTTTTACATTTTACTGTAGTTTTATTTATTCTTCCTTTGTATGTACCCTACATTATAGCGTTATAACATTGGAAGGATTCACTTTCGCATTTAAAGTTTCCAGGTATAATATATGAGAGTGTTTCATTTCCAATTTGAGATTTAGGGCTTACAGTACAATACTAATTCTTTATCGCCTACCACATTGTCATATACAAATGCTCATTAAACTTCAAAACAATTATTTATCTTGAAAACTGGACCAAATAAAATGATGTGATGATGAGACGTCTGGAGGGATGTGTGATGGGACGCTAGGTGGCAGTATTGTTTCAGCCGAGCCGGCGGCGACTCATAACACAACACTCGGTAACGACACGAGCTCGCCGGTCTTCAAACACTGCTGTGACTCACTTTAATTAACCAACGCATGTTTGTTTGAGGGATTTTAGCGGATCCCTTTTAGAATATAAAAATAGAAAATATTTTGAGTAATTGCTGTTATTTTATCCGTCTAAATTTTATGATTTTTTCTTTATTAATGTAACATGTACTCACTGTTTTTATTCTATCTGCTCAACAATCACTTGAATATACTACATATGGTCTAAAATCCTAATAAAGTAATACAAATTTGTAGTATGGGAACTAGCTTTGTAGTTATCATAAGGATGGAAAAATGTAACCCACGGGTGACTTGATTGCTTGGGTTTTTGCACATAAAAAAATGTCAACGGTAATTTAAAGTCTTATCACCGGAATTTATTTTATAGTCTTTTAAAATATTAAGTCCCACTCAAACTTTATAGAAAGTCTTGATTGTAGATACAGTATTAATGTTTCAAATGGTTAACTTGGAATGGTATTGTTGGGCTTCAGGTGGATGCAGGTGTCCGAGAACTAAGTGGAATTAATAATTTAACAATTTAGAAATCATTATAAAACAATTATTTATTTTTCTTATTTTAATATTTTTAGAAAACCTGTAGAAACCTGTGTTTAGTTTGTATATTGAATCCTACTATCTAGATACGCCTCGTTTATATCATATTTTGAGGAGTTATAAGGCATGAAGAAATAATATTGCCCTATCCTTAACACCTCCATGTAATTCCCCTCTACTACCGTAGCACCATTTTAAAACGCGGATTGATAAAAATATGATTTTAGAACAACATTAATAATATCACCAAAAGAACACCAAACCACAAACGTTGAGGAAGAATATAACATTAATTCAGTTTTGTAGAAGCAAATATAAAAACCCTCAACCCAAGCAAATTGAATTCCTACCACTTCCAATCCATCCTTGTCAGATTAGGTTACACATTGGTATAGCAAACGTCACAGTAACATATGACTCAATTACTGGAGGATGCTGCCATCAGCTGGCTCTGATTACTGATGACTGCGGTGCGGGCCTCCGTCTGATGACCGCATCAATATCGCCGTCTGATGATGCGTCATCAGTCGCGGGTGGCTCCATTAGAGATGCACGGGCAGTCAGGTGTCATCTGCTGTTGTGTTTAAAATTGAAGAGTCGTGGTTGCATTGTAAGATTAAACCAATCTTGTGACCAAAAGACGAAACAATTTACATTATCATCCCCTAAAATATCTATACTTATTAAATACGCTAAGGGTTTTAAACGAATCTACTATAGGAAGGAAGCTGTTACCCATTATTCATGGTAAGAACTAAGCCCGGGGCCATGTTACTTTTTCGTTTTGAGGTGAACAGAGACCAAAAATAGTAGTCATTAAAATTTATCCTTACTAATATTATAAATGTTAAAGCGTAGATGTTTCTTACGTTTTCGAGCAAAAACTACTGGACGAATCATCATGAAACTTTGTACACATATTCTGGGAGGTACTAGAAGTACCGGTAATGTAGGATACTTTTTATTTTAACAGTTATTTTTTACAAAAGATTTTAAAAAATGTGTTTATGCATAATCTGCAAATAGATTTTATCTTTTTTTAATGGTTGTTAAGAAACAAATGCAATGAAAAATAATTGCATTTTAAGTATTTCAGCGATTTATTAATAGGGAGAGCGTGACGGTGAGTGAGCGTAGCGAACGAGCTAAACTTGACGAGTAATGCGAGCGAAGCCGTGGGGAAAAGCTAGTATATTTATATGTATATGTATGTGTACCTAGACACGATAACTCTCGTAAAAACGGTCCAAAAGAGACCAAATTTGGTTGAGATGTGAAATCCTACTTTTATTAGGATGAGTTCATAAACCTACCGGAAGGAGTAGTTTTGGGGGGTTTTGTCCCCCGAAAATGGGGTTTTTGAGCTTTTCATGGGTAATTTTAAAGAATTTAAAATTTTTTACTTTTACTACTGGAATTAGTTAAAAAACACACAATTTAGTATTTTGGAGCTCTGCTATATCTGTATTGGTTACCAAGACATCAAAATGTCTAAAGACAGTACATTGTATTTTGGGGCTCCCAATGTTAATTTTTTGGAGAATAAGGAAGTGTAAATATTTCACTTATTAACCAATATTTTTAAATAAAACTTGGTATTTAGCTGCAGTTGGTTGAGCTCCATCCATTTATGGTAAAAATCTTGGTTTTTCTAATGATCATGGCAGCAAACCTATACTTAGCATTATATTACTGGTGATTGTTCGTAAAACTTTCCATAGTGTGGGAAATGTCACTTACCCTATAGATGAAATACATTTACTATCCAGTTAAGATTTAAATAAGATTTAAATATTAAAAGTCAAATTACATTGTTTTGTGGATTAGGATTATTGCCGGTACCGCAATTTTAATTAAATCAATCTCCTTATTCAGGGTTTCTTTACGAAATAAACCTTTGACAATTTAAGTTTCCGAATCCTTTCTACTTCTAAGTAACAAGAGTGATTCTCGTGAGAGGTGGAGCAAAGCAACTCTTTAAAAGCGTAGAAAACATGACTGAGCTGCCAGACCCATCACTCACCGTTTATCACGCATCCTCTGTCCGTCTGAGGTACGGTAGCGTGATTGACTACTGGGCGGTGAGGGTCAGCCCCGGGCGAGCCCCCGGCCACCGCGCAGGCGCAGCGCACTGCGCAGTCGGCGGCTGGTACTACGCATGCGCAGAGCCAACAAACCGGTCACGAGGCGCGGAGCAGCGCGCATGTCGCAAAACGGCGCCAATAAACACCACTCCTGCCGAGCGGTTGACAGAGGGCCGGTGGATTTGTAATTGTAAATAAGGCGTTGAAGTTGTTTGCACGACTAACAGTTAGAGATGGTGAAAGGATGCTTTATAAGGAGTATTTATAAATGTTGACAGGAGATGTCCAAACGACATTTGGTTTTGAGATAGGTGGTTTAGTTATAGTGTAATATTTTTTCCGGGACTGTTAATGTGATCGCAAGATGAAGGAGAGTGTTAACGTAGAATCTCAGACACATTTTGGAATTGATTTAATATTAACAAAACAGTCACAAAACGTTATAGCAATGTGTTACGATACACAAAATTTCAACTAGCATAGGCGTAAGTATTGCAAATTTAAACGAGAGTGAAGTTGACTAACGTTTAAGTTGGTCACAATGGTGATATACAAAATAAAGTTTAGCATATAAAATTGAAGATAAATGTGAAAGTGACTTTTATGGATTCATAAATTATAAATTTATGAATTAGTTGCTTTAATTTTATGTTAAATTAATAATGAATTTTTTTATAAGTCTTAACGGATATCGAGACATCGGTTTTTGTGAATTGCCTCACAATGGTTTAAATTGCATACTATCAGAAACTTTGTATTGAATTTTTGTTTAAGTTACGTTGAAATAGTCATAGCAATATGAAACCTTTGCTGAAGGTAAAACTCATAACTGTGAATTAAAATATTACTAGTATACGTGTTGCACGAAATCTTGCAATTTATTTTAGTACAGCAAAAATCTTTATTTAGCTCTAAATCAATGACATCCGACCAATCCAGTATTGTGAATATCTGTAATTACCAAAAATTACACGTATTTACAGCTGATTATATTAACAGATGTTTAAAATGCTTTATTCAATTACAATGTTATGTAAATGGGGAATTTTTAGATTTCAATGGTGGATAGCGCCTTTCCGATTCTCATTACTTTTTGGCGGAAACAACTACAGACCAAGCCCTATCCAACGACACCAAAAACTTGAAAATCGGTTGAAAATTGTAGGAGGAGTTCTCAAGACATAAAAACCCTTAGGGTATTAAATAAGTATAGATAAGATTAACTGAAGATGTAGTTAAAGTATCACCTTGGATTTCCATTTTAAGCTAGAAAGTATCCTAATTGTCTTTAATTGCTATGTAAAGAGAAGTTTTTATTTTCCATATATAATTGATAATCACACCTGTGGCTACATGACAAAACACTCGCTATCCAGAAAGAGGCACATTAAGACGGCCAAGGTGAACGCATTAAAGCCACAAAGGACATAACCTAGGACAAAAAATTCTTTACCACAAATGATTTACAAATCCACTTTACCACCGGTGAATTATATTTCATTTAGAGGTTCCAGTTCGAATGGCGTTCTCCTTAACTTACCATCTCGCTCACACTTATCGCCGACGTTAAAGACAATATAGTGGGGAGATGGAGACAAAAAGATGTGAAAAAGTGGTAGATCAGGCGGGAAGAAGGGTTTTTATTACCTGCATCAGGAGTGAAACTTGAGAGTTAGGAACAAAAAATAAACCAGAAGGGCTCGGGGCAGCTGTGGCTAGGCGGTCGGGTAATTACAGACTTGTTTTGAGCAGAGGGGCATCGGGTCAGGTGGAGGATACTGATTTCATTTATATCTGAGAAGTTGCCACAGATTTTGGCTTGGTTGATTGATATAGGTCAAATGGTTTCCCTCTTGACATTGGGAAATTTCCAGCTTGTCATAAACAGAAAAATAATAAAGTGTTAACGACATTACTTGCATACCAAACATATCGAAGTAATGATTAAGCCGATTCATTTACATGAAGATTTTCAATTGTGGCTTTAAATACATTTTTTATTTTTAAATTTTTATTTGATGATGGATTTATACTTTTGAGATCTTAAAAGGTTTTGTGTAATACATCTCGTTGTTGAGGCTCGAAACCATTATAGTAGTCCAACCAAGAAGCAAAATCATAAGCCAGGTAATTTTAAACAACTTTTTTACAAGAAAAAATTATACTGCCTTGATCAAAGAATATTATGCTATAAAAATCGTAAATAAACCTCCTCAACAATCTATATAAGCGAATTCTAAAAATAGATAGATAGAACAGAATTATATAAGCGAAATTTCTTGAGCAATATTGTGAACGTTATATAAATCGAGGGAAGATGGGAGTGGTCTCGAATTAGAGGTCTCGGTCTTATGCACGAGGGAAAATTATCAGGGAATCTATAAAACTACCAAGAGACGAGGAATAACTTAAAACGTCCTCCATAATAATAGCATGGTGATTCGTAAAACGTCCGTTTTGTGTACATTAAAACATGTTTAATGGTTTGATCTTAAAACTAGAGGCAGTTGATAACATTGAGTGAAGAACTATTAATAACCAACTGACTAAAATATACCTATAGGTGGCAATACTATAGTAAGATTTTTCTTGGCATTGGAGCGACCAAAAATTCTACTTGGAGCGTTATCAACCTTACAAACTATTACAAATTAACTAAAGAAAAAAAAAACAAAAATAAAACATAAAATTTACTGATTTGCTAGTTTGGCATTAAATTATATCAAACAATTTAGAATAATTTGACTTTTTGATTATCAATTCTTATTTTGCACTATAAACGAAGCCTATAAATATCTGCATATGAAATAAAAGTCAATAAATTAAATTTCCGGTACTAGATATGTAAAAAAAAATATTCTTGGTAGATCACAACCGTGTATTCGCGGTTTTCAGACATAAGGGAGAGATAGTTAAGGACTACGAGGAAAGTTTCGAGGCCTGTCTGTCATCTTGATCGAGTTTGGAGCGACCCAACAATGAATAGAGCTAGTCATGATGAATAATAGTTAATAACCCTTACACTACCAGGCATCTATGTACCTTTGTCGAAATAGCATGATGGTTCATTTTAACAAACATATCCTGATTATTATTTTAATTTTTTAATATTATAGTTAACAATTTCAAACTGAAGAGTCATGATTGTAGTGAGTCGTTGATGTGTTGAAACTCTAATTGCAATTACAATTACGTATTCTAGAGCAATATCAGTATTGAATGTTATACTGTTGGAGCAGTGTTCGTCATGTCAACTTTAATCTATTGATTTATAAAATTTTTAACTAATTTTAACCCTTAAGTAGGCGCGCCCCTATTTGTAACGTAAGTGGGCGCGCGGGGTCATCTAGGCCCCCAACATAAAAAACATTGTAAATAGCCCACTATTACATTGAAAATGTTCATGGTTCGTATTGTTTTTGTTAAATAGATGTTTAATAACAACAATCTGCCATTTTCATCATCATTCATATTTTATAATAATATTTAAATAATTTTTGTTTTATAAAATCTTATTGAAACTAAAATTGTATTTTTATTTTAAGTACTAAAATGCAATTGTGTCATAATTTGTCACCTTACATATATAATATGTATATATATATATCATTTATATACTGAAGTAATTTATACAAGACACTCTACGTAGTCGTAAACTAAATCTTACCTACAACATCCTTGATTGATAAAGGCAACAACACTCTCAAAATAAAAGGTATTATTTTTATTCACGCAGTAACTGGTAATGTATTGCTAAAAAATATAAGTAAACAATGTAGAGACAGTTTTAAATTGTCAAATATATCATCGTCTTCTTCGGCTTCAAGTAAAAACCGTCTAATTCGAGCAGTTTGTGTGTATTCTGAACTCATCACGCACTATACTTGAACTGCTGTATTTCAGTATGATTTTACCCGTCTACTTTAATTTTGTAATAAACTCAAAATAAAATAAAGCTCAATAAAGCACGCATAAAACAGAAGTGGGCGCATGGGGGTATAGATGACCCGACCATGCAAAGTCGGTAGGTAGCGGGAGTGCGCGCGTGGGGGTATAGATGACCCGACCATGCAAAGTCAGTAGATAGCGGGAGTGCGCGCGCGGGGGTAAGAACGACCCGGGAGTGACGAGTTTGATTTGAACGGACTGTACACGACATTGTCGAAGGTCAGCGCCGAACTGATCGTTGCGATCGATAAATCATAGACGTGCCGGAAGGTACCTAGGTGCTCCGCAGTGTTGTCAACCTAAAAAAAAATTACAGGCATTTAAATTCGCGTGGGGTCGTTTAGGCCCCCGCGCGCGCACTTAAGGGTTAATACTTTGAGTTTTTAATGTCGAATTTGATTTACTATGCAATAATTCTTGTCAAATTCTATATATTTAATCTCTTTTGCAAGAAATGAAAATGAAACAAGTGCAGTTTGACTTTAAGTTGTAAAGATCAATGTTTATTAAACGAATATATATATATATATATATATATATATATATATATAATCTTTTTCAGAAGCCTTTGTTGTAGATGCATTGTAAATGTAATTAAATCAGTGTAAATTGAATATAAAAACATTGAACAGGTTTTGGTATTGACTCACAGCTGTTGATCTTCTATTTGTAGTATAATTGAATTAGTAGCACAATAACGTAAGGTGGATCTATTAAAATACAAAAATACACGAAATGTACCTTTTTAGTATTCTAAGTCGGAAAATGATTCGAATGCGTCAAACACCAAAAATGGTTGCAGTCAAACATCCAAACCTTCCAGAGATCTCTAACCACTAACAACTATCCCCAGTACATAAATCCATCCTAGATAACACACATCACAACCTAGAGGTAAGAATCAATAAACAAACACCCTAAAGCCCTCGCCCGCTCGTCTGCTCACGACCTGCCTCTGGTCAGCATGATCTAGATGAGTCTTCCTCAGCCCGCAGCTCTCGTGCGTCAAGGGTACTGATGGGAGAATCGATATAAAAATCACCGATGCATCGGTCCTTTGCCTACAATTGACTAATCGATTATTTATGAATTTATTTTTAAAATCGGAATAATTTCGGCATCTGAAGTACTTTGTAAATTATTATATGATTTTATTACTTACAACAAGTAATCAAATCCTTTCATTAAGATAATCATAGGCCCTACTCTACGCAAAACACTTTACAGTATAAAATACTCCATCTTATTAGTTAATTTTAAAAAAACCGATTTTAATCGTTGTTCTATTTGTTAGTGTTGATCGTACACAGAAGCGAATCAATAAACATCTTTATGGGGAAGTGACAACGCCAACCACGAATGCAGATATCACACGAGTTAATTTTTTGTGAATTAATCTGATTGGTTGAATGGAAACAGATGGCTGGAATAATTTATTAGCACTTGTTATTGTTTTATGGGGTTTTTAATATGCTGTTTTTGACATTTCAGAGGCGGAAAAAAGTTCTCCCCATGGCAATTACTAGAAGTAATCCTGACTTCACACTTTATATTAGTCTGATTTTCGAGGGCAAACTAAAATATTTATCATGGTATGTCCCTACCCCCTTGATCTGTGTACATTCACCGTACACAGACTCTAAATTGCCTTCTTTCTATATATTTGACCATCGGCAAAAGTAAATGGCTATTTTTATGAGACAAATATCTAATTTTCCACAATGAAAATTTCATAAAAATGTATGCTCTTGCATTCAATCAAGGAGAAGAAATGAGGTCAACAAAGACGGAAAAGCATTGAAATGCAGTGAAATGAAGTTTATTCCACAAAACCAACAACAATCTATTCACTCAAACGATTATTTAATCTCAAAATAATCGAATGGAAAGAATCGATTCTTTTTCCATCCGATAATCCCATAACTACTGGGTGCTTCCCCAGATAACTCATCTTCTGGACCAGTGATCTGGATCGCAGCGTCCACAGTGGCTTCCGACGCCATATATCCTCGGGGCCGAGATATATTAGGCTAACTGGCCACTTAAACACGGCTCTCATGTGAGCTGACACTAAAGCGCCTCGCAGCTCCGGCTGTTTGTAGAGACGCCGATAAATCTGATCATATTATGATATCGAGTTGTTGAGCTAATAAATGTCTAATCGGTGCAGGGGTTAACGGTACTTGGCTGGAACTGAGACTTTTGAGACTTTATTTGAAACACCGACGCACTCTATGGTGCGTATTTTAAGGCGAGTGTGACTGAAGGGGTGAGTGATGATTGAGATGGATCAGATGAGGTGTAGCTTTGTTACTGACAAATATCAGGTGTTTCATTTGTCAGGATCATTAATTAATAGCCCAATGACCAAAGGCAGCTGGGTCCAGTATCGAACCATCAAAAAGCACTAACTTTTCTCAGGATCGAACCGGCAACCTTCAGATTCAAAGGCGAGCTCTTTAACCACTCAGCTACCCAGCCTGATGGATATTGTAGGGGTTTTCCGGGAAATGTTAGCAAATAAAAATTGGTGAAAAAATTTATCGAACATTAGGTGATTTCGTAACTGGAAAAAGATTGTTGCCCAATGTGTAATTAATATTACTTTTATTATGAAAATGTCTCACTCAAATAACGTTTTATATATGAAGAAGAAGTAACATATAGAATGAAAAGAACAATTAATTTATTTAGTAGTGTATGTATTATATTTAAGAACTGCTGTGATAAGTCGTTTTAAGTTAAGAGGTGTATATATTGCCTAATATTTTTCCATGATCTTGTTTGTCCTAACACATCTAGGCCCTAAACATTTACTTTAATCCAGAACAATTAAAATTTACTATCGGTTCATTACTGGTTTTTTGCACTGAAAGAAAAGTTTGTTGAGTCAACCAAAATGTTTGATTAAATGGTAGCTAAATGGATAATTTGTTTGATTTTAACTTCTTCAACAACCTTTTGAACTTTCCAACAAAGCTAATTTATTGAATCGAATCGTGGAATAGCTTAACTAACAAAGTTTTAGTTAAACCACCCAAATTCTTAGGTAAAATGATTTAACAAAATAATTTTGTTGGATTCAGCTAAACATATTTCTATGTGTGTGATGAAACTGCTAAGAGTAATCAAACCAATATCCAAGCCAAACTGGTTATACAAAATTGTCTACTTAGGTCCACAAATGTATGTAGTTTAATTTAAAATTCCGTATATTAGAACTAAAATCCAAACTAAATCATTATTTAAAAAATTATTAAAAAAATAGAACATGAATAGGTTTCTTAATGCTCTGGGTAAACGACCTCGTTAATTGTTTACTTTGAGAGGCTGAAGATAATTCCAAGAGTAAGTTTCTAATTTTGTACTACTTAGAATTCCTTGAAATTAAACCCTCGTAGTTATATTTTGGATTGATCATTGTGTAAGCTGTAACCTAAATTATTTTTATTCAACTAAATAACTTTATATATCTAATAAGTATCTTACTCGAATTTCAATCTCCTACATTTAGAAATAATTATTTACATATTCGTTAAGAGTGTGTAATATTAAGCTATAAATGTTCATTTTAGTTCCAACTGCACTAATTTGAAAGACCTTTAAAAATATTCCCAGTATGGTAGGAGGAAAGCAATTTTTATTGGTCAAGACTATACATCCAAGCTTTAAGGGAAACAAAGCCATTACATTTTGTTGCGTCCACTGTGAACAATTTATTCACTGCAGAACAGCATTCTCCCCACATTCTTCTCTTGAGGCGTTAACAACATCCTTACAAGCAGCTGCTGAAACAAACTGCCATATTAGCAATGTGGCGCCAACGCCCACTAGACCTACAGCAGTAATGGAGGTGATAAACACAGCAATAGCCTTTGACTTTGACACATGGAGCTGCAAGGGAGAGCAAAGAGACAAGACAAGGCCAGAGGTACAGAGCCATGGTGGAGAATGACAGCGGGAAAACAAGGGAAAGGTCAAGCGGTGAAATATAACGACGATTGTTCAGTCGGCTGTTGTGTAAATCAGTGATTGGCTTATCAGTAAAAAGTGTCAACCCAAATCAGAGTATTGTTAAGTACGAATTATTTTATTTCAAGATTATGAACTTTTGCTATTGCTGGAGTTAAATTATAAACATTGGTTTAATAATATTTCCTTGAAATGTTTTATTTAGTCTAATGAAATGTGCAAAAATAAATCTAAGTAAATAATTTGGTGCATAAAACAGGTTGGTTTTTATGTTATAAAAAACATTTATAATGTTATAACATTGCCAGGTCAACAATACGAACTGTACTACTTATTATTACCCAATGTGACTTACGGGATCTGGGATTCATTTCTAAGGTAAAATATAAAATTTATTTAATGTCTACAAACATTATAATCCTTATTGTTCCCTATGTTTTAGGTAACAAAAATTTTAGAAGTCAAGTTTTTCATATCAACATTCATAAGATTTTCTAAACCCCCCCCACACTTTAGATGTTGCAATTTATTTGGACATTGCATTCAAGTTTTTCTATTACTTAATATATATATTTTTTAACATTTTCATTGAAATACGTTTTACTTATTTTGTGAGCTAAAATTGCAGCCAAAGGTTTATACTGTTACTCAACTCACGTAGTCTTTTTAATTCGAGTGCCGGACACTTTACAGAGAAGACACGTTCGCCCAAACATTTTTCAACCTCCTTTCCGAACAAGACGTTGCTTGATTTAGACCTAGCAACAATACTTTTAGATTGTACAAAGTACAATATATATTTTTATTTTCCTGTAAAATTTTAAAAATTGAAATTTTTATAATAATTCAGTTTTATACTAGCATTTTGGTGGTTTTAAATACAATTAGAACGTCACTGGACACTCGGTGTCCAGTGATTAATTAATTAATGACTAAAATAACCTACTGATCGAAATTCAAACATAACTTCAGTTGATCAGGACCCAAGAAGTGAAAAATCCTATGCTATAATAGGAGCACTGTCTGAAGGATGTGTGTTCCACAATCTCAAAATATAGCGGGTAGATTTTGCTTAAACTTTGCATTTAAGGGTGTTTTGGCCTAAAAATAAGTTTAGAAACATCCTCAATCCAAGGAAAAATCTAATTTTTCTAAATTTAAGTTTAAAAATCGTTATTTTTAACATTGGTCTTATGGGCTGCCATTTTGGTGGACAAAATAACAACGAAAGCTATACAAAATAGAGAAATATTAAGGTTAAGCAGTCTTTTTTAATCATCTGTTAACTGTGAAGAGGTATAGTTGGTTGTTGGTGGATATTTTATAGCTCTATTACCATGACACTATAACAAAATGAATTAAAACCAACGAGCAATAATGGAATTCTGTTCATTTACGGTCTTTCTAACGGTATGCACAGAATTCTCCTACAATGCACACAAGCTGATGAAAAAAGGACAGGAATCATGCTTGCCTATTATTATATAGAAGATTCTTACTAAGTTAAATTGAAGT
Source organism: Neoaliturus tenellus (assembly GCA_030545055.2). Lineage (NCBI taxonomy): Eukaryota > Metazoa > Arthropoda > Insecta > Hemiptera > Cicadellidae > Neoaliturus > Neoaliturus tenellus. The sequence goes on from CM061536.1 coordinate 91,183,607, forward strand.
TTGGTCAAAGATGTGAACAAAAATGTATAGCTTTGTAAAATGTTGATTAGGTTAATCATAGATTGTTTAGAAGTTGAATTTTCTTTTATATTTCTATTAAGAGTCATCTTCACCTTTGGCCCAGTAGCCCATTGTTGCACAGTCGGCAATGTTAACCATGCCGCTTTTAACGCAAAAAAAGTATATTATTCCTTTGTTTCGGACGCTGTTTTCCAACCGATTTTCTTTAAACTTGGTAAGTGTTTAGTTGAATAGTTATATTAGGCACCTCATACCTCGAAATTTGAAAAATTAACAATAATTACTAAGGAAAATCGAGTTACTTTGCGACATCACAGAGAGTAATATTTGTTAAATCTTCAAAATATCGAGGTATGAAGGGCCTAATATAACTATTCAACTAAACACTTACGCAGTTTAAAGAAAATCGGTTGAAAATAGGGGAATAAAATCGGTCCGAAATAGGGGAATAAAATACCATGTTTTGCATGAAAATCCGCGTATGTTAACATTGCCGACTGCGCAACAGTGGGCTACTGGCACAAAGGCGAAGATGATTCTTAATGGAATATGGGTCCATATAACACATTTAACATTCAACATTATGTAAGTTCTTTATTTTATTTACTTTTTGTCTTGATTCTCGCCTGCCCGGTGTTTTATCAGATCTCGCCGCCTCTCCGGGCTTCGCATGTCAGCCACGCTGTTCTGCCCCCGCGGCCTCTGCGTCCCTCCCCCGGTACACGGCACGCTGTACACCCGCTACGCGCCGCAAGATTTATGCCCTGCGGCTATCTTATAAACTCACTTCCTCGCCTCTCCCGCCACTGCGTCACTTCCTCCCCCCCCCCCCCCCGTTGCTCTCCGGTTCCCCAACTTCACCCTGGGGATCGCTGAGTTACGCGTCCTGTTCCCATAATTCCCTTGTATCCGGCGGACGAGTTGGAAATCTGGAGGAAATTGCGCTCTCGATTGTGCATGAGGTGGTGTAGTTTCGTTACTATAGCATAATATAAATAAATCTATACCTACTCATGTGAATACGTTGTGTACAGTTTTATTTAAGGGGAATTTTACAGTTAAATTTTATTTTGATGGTAAAAGACAATATTATTTCATTAATTGTTTATTATTAACGTATTATTCAACTTATTTTAGTCTAAAACTTTATTTTTAAGTAGGCCTATACTCATTTCACACCAATTTTTTGGAAATATTATGACAATTTCTCGTCTGTCTATTTTTAACTCACAGTAATACGCTAAAACTTCAAAAAAGACAATATTACATGCAGATAAAAACTGAAATTTAACAAAATAGGCTTATCCACATGGTAATACAAAAATAAATATTGACACCTTTGCAGCGCAATGGGCGGAATTTATCAGGTCGGGTTGATATTTCAGTGGTTTTTAGTAAATCGATTGCTTCTAGTGTTATTTATTTATTGCGGATACTCAATGCTGATACTATCTTTCTATTAATGACTGTTTTAGTTTGCAATTGAATCAATAAAAATAACCAAAGTTACGCTCTCAAAGCTCAAAGCAGTCAAAGCTGCCTTAACCTTCAGATATAAATACCTAAAACCTTAAATTCAAAACTATAATATAAAACGTATTCTTGGACACCTCAAAGCTTATAGGGTTTGTCAAGAAGTATGTGTTGTCAAAATTTAATAACAAATATCAATCAACTTTGTCTATTAGACTAAGTAATGCATTCAACAACAAAAAACTGATAAGAATGCATTCCTTTAATCAATACCGTTTTATTCCCCATAACCATAAACATGTTACACTTTACAACTCGCACTCCAAATCACTTTGTTCCGATGAAACCGAATCCCGATAAACCAAACCAGACCCGCCGCATATTTTGTTTCATCCGAATGAGAAACGGAAACGAGCTCACGAATTTAACATCGTTCCTTTCTTGTTTATAGAACCAAGACGTATGAGAGAGCAGTCAAGTGCGTCCCTTGAGCGTCGTAAACCTCACTTACACACGCGCACACACGCACAATCGCACACAGACCAACGCGCCGCAACGGAACTTATGACTTACACTGGTATAAACCAGCTTTACTCATCTTCTAATGTCTTTCTGCCCGGGGTAACCAACGAGCGCTGTGCCAAGTTCTTATTTGGAATGCGTTGAAATTTTAGTCTCGTGAGGAACATGTGTGCGCATATGTATCGTATCCAAAGTTGCTTGTTTTCTTACAGATACATTTTGAAACTGTTTTGTTTGAATTATTCATCGATATACGCATACGGGTATATAAACTTTTTGGAGAGGTTTATTTAAAATTCATTAAATTTGTCAACTGAATAAATTATAATTTTAAGTCTTTCGACATAAATCTTGGTCTACAGTTACTAGTTAATCAAACATACGAAATTAAGGACAATTTTAAAATTTCTCTGTACTGTAGGCCTAATTGTAAAGACTTTTAATTGAACATTTTTAAGTAGTTTAGAAATTGACTTATTTTACTACTGTGGAATATTCATTTTCGCATAAAAATAGATTTTAAACAAAGAGTAACAATGATTTTTTTTCAATTAAAATTTATAATTACTCGATTAAAAGACCGACCAAAGAACGAAAGAACGAGTTCACGATGTCAATTTCTGTGACCAACAACATTTAAAACAAAAACCACGTAATCCAAAGCTCTGACTACAACCCGTTCTGTTTGCTGATTGCTTTGCTTTTACTCCAATCGCCACAGATAACCGCAATCTCAGAGTTGTTCACTCTGTGTGGTTCTATTATTTATTCTCTTCGACCTCCAGGGTGGGAGATAGCCTCCCAGGAGCGGCAGGGTCGTCCATGGGTGACGCCACCTGTTGGAGCGAGAAGGAGAGGAGAGGTGAGAGGTGTCTGTCTTCGTCAGGCACTGGTGGCGTCGTCGTCGGCTTGTTTTACAGCATTTGATTACATTACATAAAGTACCTGAGGCCCGAGCATTTGTGTTCGGTGAACCTTTTGAAATTCTTTGTGGTAATAATTTCAGTCATAGACAGTAAACTAAAATGAAAATCGAAATGGCTTCTTGTTATTCAATACGAGCTCGTTCGCTTAGCTTACTCGAAAAGTGTTTTAATGTAGACCTACGGGTTCTTCACTCTGGTAAACATTTGTTGAATAACACGTGTATATTCTTCTATACGGTTTGCAACTGTTTTAAAACAATTCTACTTTTTAAGTTACAAATTGCTTATTTGTTTTCCTTTTAATTTTATTGATCCACATACATGTTCATACTGAATCACGTGGTTGGTAAATTGACGTTGAGTCAGCTGTTTTCAGCAACTCTTTTTTTCGTTTTTCAACTCCATAAGGCCATTGTTATTTTTTGGGAATTAAATTCAAGATTTTAACGAATTAAGATTCATCCTATTGAGCATGGATAAATTTTTAAGTAATATCCTAGAAATAAGTTAATTGCAAAGTTTGAAGAAACCATTAGAGACGTTTTTGAGATCTGTTTTGCATACATATACAAATACGTAACATGTTAGAACCATTAGTGACTGACATCCCAGCCGAACTGTATTAGCCTACATAGTTTCACTCCTAGCCCCTAGCCACCTTCTGGAACCCTATCGTAAAAATTGTATCAACTCTAATACCTTATGTTTATGCAAGTGTTAACAAAGATCAGTAATTTTTGAGAATGTGTCACATTTCGTTGTTTTCACACCTTGTAACCTTAAAATAATAGTGGCGCCTATATCCTACAAACATCCACATTTCATATGAGATATAATTTCATATCAGTTTGAAAGTAATATACGCACGTGGATTAGATATAATTTCATACCAGTTTGAAAGTAATATACGCACGTGGATTACTGTTCATATTTAATGCAGTACGTGACTCACTTTACAAATCCTGCTGGCTATAGCAAATAAAATTTCAAATAAAAGCTATGAAAATTTGCATGATAATTGATAAACGATATATTCGATTGTTGATCATACGGGAGAATTATTGAATAAAAATTCATGAATGAACCGGTGAGTATACTAAACTGACTTTTCGTACCTTTTATTTGAAAATGTAAAATGTATTATATTTATTTCAATGAATTGATTAATGATTAAATGAATTGATTGGCGCATTTCCCTCGCCATTGCTTGAAAACTCGCATACTGTTTGCTACATTCCCAATTCTCTACAAGCTCACCTATTCCATCCTCCACAATTCGTGTCAGTTGAGCCGAGACATCTAGGTGTCGTCACACATGCCTCGCAGTCAACCTACCGTTTCAGTTCTACATGCATTGATTGTCTGGGGGCCGGCGTTACGTCCAAGTTTATGTTTCCGTCCGCCGATTACAATAGAATGCTCCATGAATGCTCCGTGAATGCTCCGTGAATGCTGTACTACCGACAGGTGGACGTCTTGATCCAGGCCATCTGTCGCTCTGGGAAATGTTTATACGGGAATTTGAATTCCTCGTGTGTAATTGTTGTATGCGTTCGGAGCAACAGATGCTGGAGACATTTAAAGTGGAAGATTATGCTCGAGTCCATTGAAATTGTTCGATTTGGTTGTGTTCAGTTATGCAGTCCGCAATTGCTACTCATCGTAAAGTGTATCATTTAATTCAATCAAGAATGGCCTGTACTAAACCTCTTTCTGAGATATGCAGTTTACTTTAGTAGCACTTGTATTCACAACACTGCCATTGTTTCAGATAATTTGTTTGTGGTTTTAATAATTGAATATTGAGGGTTATTTATGTTTTTTTTCTTTTTTTCGTTTTGGGTATAAATCTTGTTGATATAAAGGTGCAGGCAGTAATAAATCCTTTTTTCCATTTTGTGTTCTAAATAGTATTTCCTATCCGTCATCAGCCACTTTAAAAAATCACCATAAACATCCAATTTTTCGACAAAGGACCAATGTACAGTCAATTGTTTTTCCATATCAGAATACCTATTTTACTGAATGACTTTCTATACATGTCAATTATCTCTGCATTTAAACAATCGTAACAGGAGTAAGGTAGGTAATATTTCATTTTTGTGGCCGAGCAACGTGCCCTACTAGATCAACAAAGTGGTCTAGGACCGAGATGACTGTTACAGATTAAATATCAGGTTGACATTGACAGATAGACAGGTGCCGGTTGGACACCTTAAGTGACAAAGATTCTTTTTATTAAGTGAACAATAAATTATAGATGGAATACCTGTAGAGATTGTTATAATGTGATAAAACTGGTTTAGATTTGAGTGAAGTAGATGTAAAAGCCTCAACGTTTAAACATATTTGAACTGGAAATGATTCCAGTGTAAATATTCTCTTTAATTCTTTTAAAAATTCCTTCCTCCTTACTACAAATACTACAAATTTATAATCATACAAAAGAAGAAAAGTGTCTCTGGAGCAAAATAATTGTTCCGAGGCAGCATTTAACCTCATCTCTCTGTTATGAAACAAGTTTCTAGTCATAATCCTTGGGTCTGGGTCGATGAGAAATGACAGAGGTGGCCTTTGCAACATCGCTGCTCTCGTTAAATTAAGTGGTTTTCAAGACGGTTAATTACGATTTTTGATAAATTGATCTTGTACTTAAATTGGATCGATAGACTGTAACATTTATCTTCTCTATTGAAATCCTGACAGTGGAACTTGTAATTGAGAATTGCAAATTCTCAAATTGCGGTTACCGAAAATTATATTTAAGGGCTTGGTTATAAAAGTGCATTTTTATGGTATTGCGTTAAGTTTCACTGTACTAATATGTACTTGGAATTAAAATTTTAATTAATTTCGTATAAATCACACCTTACTACACACAAGAAAGTCTTATTGTAAAGGCTGTGCAAAATGTTTTATATATTTGATAGGTTTGGTAGACGAATATAATTAAAAATTCAATTTAAATGTCTTTAACATCAGTAAATTTTAATAAACTTCCGACACTTCGAATTAAATTTCTCCAATTCGAGCAACAAGTACAATCGTTGAGCTTTAACCAAATGATATGTTAATAACATAATTTTAATATTGCTTGAAGTTCGAAAAAATATAAAAATATAACTTTGTCATTGTTACGAAGATGTTTTTGTTTACATTATCCGTAGTTTACAATATGATGTCAAATGATACGAAGAAAGAACTACGGGATAATCTGCAAAAACAACATAGGATCTTTATTATAAAATAAAGTTTACAATATCATCTTCAAAATCCAACTTTCTACTTCATAATTAGATAAACCATTTCCATACAAAGATGAAAACAAGATCTCCATCGGCCGTAACTAACCGCCCGGCGCTGCTCCAGTATCGTCAGATCGAGCAGCGCCCCTGGCGATCGCCTGGGAAACTAACCGGTTTTCGGAACCGGTGTGTGACCCTCACCCCCCTCCACCGGCAGTCGCGTGGCTCCACGCGCCTCTCTCCCCCCCTCTCACTCCCCCTCTCTCACAACCGGTTGCCCCCGGCTACACGAGTTGTCCGTTTGATTGCCCCCGACCTGGTCATTGTTAGACCTTTTGTTTTACGGCGAGCGATTCAGTATCGAAGCTGCTGGGTCATTTCGGCTCTCTTTTCTTGATGTATTAACTAAGGCGGGATTCGGTTTATTGTTTGAGAGCCAGCTCATCCTATTTTATACAGTATGGGGTGTATGCATTAATAAATGGATAGAAAATAATTAATTATGGACATTTTATCTTAAAACTACATTGCTCTACCGAAATAAATATTTTTTTTTGTTTATTTAACAATTTAATTCTGTATAGAAAATGTTATGAAGTTAAAAATTGTCTCATGGTAAAACTACTGTTTATTTATCACTGAGTGTAAATTGTGAAAAAGTAAAATATTTAATGGAACTTAAAAGGCAAACAATGATCAAGTAGATTCTTTACTTGTAGACGCATGAATACAGAGGCAAATACAGGCTACTATTTCATGAATATTTTTTATGACGTATACAATTCATTTTAAGAAACAAAACATGGTTTTCTATAATGCTGAAAAACTAATAGATTTCTATATGTTATTATTTAGTAGTGCGTTACCATCAATTGTATAATCATTTTGTGTGGTTACAGAAACTCATGAAATACACATTTTAGTGCTAAATAGGTAGTGTATAATTGTTTAATCCTCAATATAACCAATCACGGTTTTAAGCCGTATGAACTTACATAAATTTGGCAAAAAATAATAATAAATATTAAACTGCAAGTCACTTATGCACTTTATTATGATAAAAAATATTATTATGTCATTTCAAATGATATTTTATGGCGTTTAAGACTAAATGTCACTTTTTCAGCCTATTTTATTTATTATTATCAAATCATAAACAAAAGCAATTTATCTGTATACGCGAAAGGGCGTAATTTTAAAATGTTATAAAATATTATACGGCTGACACTGTTACATAGAAAAGCTCTTTCTACTTATACATCACTTTGTAATTTGAAACGTAAAATAGTAATTTTAATGTAGCCGACTCTATGTGTTTGATATTTATTTTACTTCATTTTTATGTATTTGGTTAGGATAATAATTTATAAAATTTGTAAAATACACACTTCGTTCTGTTTTCTTAATTGGATTAATATACTATATTTATATAAATATCATAAATAAAATTCAATTTTGATTCTCCCTCTTTGAGTTGTTACCATGTATGTAAACCGTTAATTTAACAAAAGAATATTTTACGTCTCATTTATGTCAAAAAAGGCAATTTAAAAGATTAAATTAGTTTTCATCTCAAGATATATTTTTTTCCAATAAGTTTGTTTATAGTCAAGAAAATAGATTAATTAATATTTAATATTTAATTACTCCAGCTGCAATTATTTCAGTACAATATTAAATACAGTATACACATAGCCTATTGCTACACAAATAACTTAGCATTAATAAAAATGTAATGTATTTAGGCCCATGCCAATTTACTAGATGTTAATTTTATTTTTAAGTATATAAAATTTCATAGTCAAAGGCGACTTTAATAATATTAGAGTGATCTAGCATGAAACTACCTTAAACGATTTCCATATAGTTCATAAATTCACACACAAAGTTTTACAACACACACTAAGATTCACTAGCTGAAACATTTGTTGCAAGTTATCTGAATTATGTCTTTTAGATATTTTTATCCAATTATTTTTACCAAACAAGTGAAGTAAAACATAATATAATGTAGAAAAATGCAATGTAAGACTGGAGATTTGTCCATACTAGCTATGAGGTCAAAAATAAAATGTAATGATAAAATAAATGAGGAAATTTAGGACCGAATTCAAACGGAATTTAGGAAAGTAGATGGAGCGAAAAATCAGGGGATAAGAGATGAAATTAACAGGAAGAGTAAGAAAAATAGAAAAGTGGCGAGTAAGCAGTGTTTTAAAAATTGAGGTGGAAATAAAATTGAAAAGGCTAATATCACATTATAAATTGAGTTAAAAGGCAAAGTAATTCTGTCTACGACCCAGATAGAATAGCTAATAATATTGCAAATATTTGAGATGGTAGTGACCGCTGCAGTGGGTGGGAGGGAGATGGGAGATGTGGGCAGACACCAGTCACTGACCCGCCCGGCCGGTCTCCAGAACTGGATCGGGACAACTGGAGCTGGAGCTGGAATTCTGGAGATCACTCTCGTCGCTTGGCCAGTCAACGAGTGTTGAAATCTGGAGACATTGTCGTATGCCGAATATTAGTATAAATACACTATGGTTTGTCATACTGCGAGCTGGAATAATTTTATAAACATTAGAGGAAATGAGGTGCAAAATATTTTGTCAATGTTACCGTACCTATAAACTGTGAAAATATTCAGTTATTGTTAAGGACATTTTTAATACTATTGAAATAGTACAATAAATATTTCAAATGATTACAATAAGTTACATAAATTAATGAAAATTAATGGCACTTGTAACTAAGCACTGCATGACAAAATGAGCTTACGACTTTTTATTTTTAGATTGTAACATTAAATATTAATTTTTGATTTGTAAATACATAGAAAACCAATGAATTTTTCATTAATATAAAATAAAAATTCAACTTTATGATGTTTGGTATTTAAATTAAAAGGAATTTTATCTAGCGTCATATAAAAATAACAAAAAAATACATTTTAAATTGTAGTTTGTTGTTTATTTTTAACGAGAATCCAACTCCGACCATCCTAATGTGCATTTTCTCTACAATATAAATGCTGTCTTATTTAGTTCTATCCAATATTTGAAGTGTTTCATTGTAATGAAGTTATATTGCGCATCCAAACTAAAAATATTTTTAATTGCTACAACGTTACTGAGAAAATTTTTTTCTAGTCGCAAGGTTCTATCATGAAATATAATTTTTCATCAATGGTTCTATCGCCTGTAAGGCTTGAAGAGAGTCTTCAAACAGCACACGCCCCCCATCTAGCGGCCGGTGCTGCTACTATACCCCGTTCAAAATAAATGTGCGGTCGAAATCCATATTTCAATCCCCCCCATTTTCTCCCGTTCCTCCCACTGAAAACAAACCAACCAATCGAAATCACTAACAATTTGTACAGCTGTTTAGTATCTTAAGTCTCTATTTTGCTTTTTCGTAAACAAATATTCTTATTTTGACGTTTGAGAAGTAAAGAGAAGCGCTTGCAACGGCGACGAGGTGAAGTAACATGTTCATCAGCTCTATTTTCTACTCTGAATTTCAAGAGCGAAATTAAAATAACATATGATTTTGAAGAAAATCGGGGAATTAGGAAAGGTATTTAGGGGATTTCCCTTATGGTGGGAAATAAAATTTTGTCTTTCGACCGCACATTTATTTTGAACGGTTTATAGTCTAGGTCTGTAGAGGATAAAGCATAACTTCTTCCTAAGGTCAGCTGAATAGCTATTTTTTGTATTCCGGATATGTAGCGTCAAAACTAAAACGGAAGTCAAGTTACGTCATAATATTTACCATTACACAGCTGATTGAAAAAGAGAATAAAAAGCAGTCTTGCCACTGGTACGATATTTATCGTAATGACACCATATTACTCTATTTTACATTTGGATTATTAGTTAATAACAAATCATTAGGCAATGATCAAATTAACAATTAATTATCAATCAAGGTAAATCTAAAACCATAAATTCTACCCTAGTTTGTTTTGAAATTCCTTATTTTAGAAATAGTTGGGAAATCTCCAACGCAAACTAGAACGATTGTTGTTTCTTGCAGCGTTGGCAACACTTGCAGGTAACAAAGAGCAAATGTTGGTTTTTTAACACTTTTTCAACCGACAAAAACTCTGTTGCGACATCCACGGATGTCACAGAAACTGACACCATTGCTCTTATGGGATGCAGCTCACCTGGCACTACAGTCATCTTGGCTACTAGTAGCCTATCTTTTACCTGTCTGATATGCTACGTGGTAAATATACTTTGTTCATACAATGTGTTATTGGTTCTAAACAATCCTCTCACTTCTAAAATGTATATTCATGAAATTTATTCTTTGTCACTTTGTTTTTGATGCTTTTGTTTTTTGAAAGTTATTTTTTGTCACTTTTTTCACCTTCATTGTTGTTGATGCTAAGTTTGTGTTATTGATAATTATTAAGGGCATTTTAATATAAAAATGGGTAAAACTAGCTTATCATAATAGTACATGTTGACAATACAAATAATACTCTTAAAACGGCTAATTGCAGGAAATCTCGAAATCTCAGGACTTTTTCAAAAATATCACTAGAATACAGTACATGAAAGAATATTGTAAATTAAATGGTATAAAGATAACTACAGTAAAAAATTTCGAAGAACTCGCTAAATGCCTTTGTATGGATGTTAAGAGATAATTATGTCACACAAACATTAGAAGTACTGTATTCTAATGTGTGGAGCGGTAAACCACCGCTGTGTCGCCCCGAATCGGTATTGTACCGATTTCGCACTCCCTCTGTTTATCGAATTCGCATCAAACCCTCGTCAAACGGTCATTAAACATCTGTCACCCCAAGCTGTACTGATTTGTCGCATGTACCGATTTAGCACTGTACCGATTTATCATGCATTCGGTAAGATGATGTTTTATATGACATATAACATTGTAGTTTTGTCAAGTGACTTCTCAAGTTTTTTACAGCTTTGAAAATACTTTATACAAGAGGCAATAAAAATATTTGAATCTACCGAAGGACTTGAAATTTTTTATAGACAAAATATTTTTTCATATATAATTTCGTAATAAAGTATAAACAAATTATCGATTGCTATAGTTTTCATAGTTTTGTCCATTGAAAATCAGAAATCCTCGAAGAGTTCCGCCTGCTTCGTGGTGTTAATTTCTTTACAAAGGATAAAATAAATTAAAAACTACTTCAAACACAGACAATCTCATCGTTAATATTTCAAACTAAAACAAAACACCAATTAAACACCACACTGTGATAACCACGAATCAACATCGTTTATAATCCAGGACCGAACAAAAGTAATCTCGTACCCCAGGAGTAAACGCGTTGCCCTAATGGGTTCAGATAGTCGCAAACCATATATCTTCATTGGGAATAAATCTCCGAGATTCGTTTAGCAGATAAAACGCCCAAAGTCTGAGAATCGTATTTATTCAGACGTTTGGACATTAATAGAGATATCGTTGGCCAATTGGGGTCTAATGAAGCTCTAAATTCGCCGCCGGCAGGATACCGATAGCGGTAGTTATTGACTGCTCCTATATTATTTATCCGCGGATACCGTGCATTATCGGTCGAACCACAACCGTTTTTATACCGGTTTATCAACCGTGACAACCACCAACCTGGGGTTTGTGAAATGCTGTAGTTTGTTCGGTGGGAATTGTTGTCAGGTTTGAAGTTGGTTTTGATTTGGAGTGTTTATCGTTGTTTTATTTGTAAATTTCCTAAATGGATAGATAATGTTAGTTAGGGCCGTCCATAAATTACGTTATCTGAAAATAGGGGGGGGGGGGCTCGAGATTGAAAATGACGGTAGGGTGATGTGCAAGGGGGGGGTTGGCTTTGATATGACGTCTTTAAAAACGATGTTTTACATCAAATTTTTACAGCAATTCAATAATAAATTCGTACACAATTCAAATATTATAAAATAATTATGTAAGAAAATAAATTAGACTATTTTTAGGCGTCGTTTTATAGTATTTTAATTTATTTTTCCATTAAGAAAGTCTTTTTTTACTTTATTTCTTAAGCCAAATTCAGATTTGATTGGTCACTGTTTTTAGTTTATCAGTGAGCAGTGATGAAGCATATCCGACGAGGAGGATATTGAAATACATTGTATTTTTCAACAACTTCCAATCCTATAAATAATGTGGTACTACAGTGGTTTGCAATAGAAAATAACCGGTTTGAATAGTTCTTTTAATAGACTATCGCCAAAATGATAGGTCTTTTAACTTTTGGACAAAATGACAAGTCTTTTAAATTTTGACTACCGTCAAAAGTTAATTGATAGTCTTTATAAATTAATAAAGAATAGAACTGAAGTAGCTTTGACGGAAAAACATTATTTTGACTTAAAACGGAGGTTATTTTAGAATGACGTAATTTTTCTGAGAGGTAGGGGTCAGAGAAATTACGATGGTAGTATAATTTTAAGAGGGGGGGGGGGGTCCAAAAATGGCCAGAAAGCGATGACCTAATTTATGGACGGCCCTTAAGATGTACACATTTTTAGTTTTTATGTAGTCTAAAAACTACTTTTTACTCAGTTTTCAGTACAATTAAAATTTTAAACAGTTATCCTTACGAATATTACGTCAACCTTTGATAATCGTACGCAGTTCGATACTTAAATATAATGAGTATAATAAAACATATCAATTCGGGTATTTAACATTTCGATAATCTTTTTAACCTTTCAATAACAGATGTTACTAATACGATTCCATCGTAAGACAACTTCCTTAAAAAATTATTAACGTACATAAAAAAAATTCATGTAAATCTTATATACTGTAATAAGTATGATAGAACATTCGATGATGGTTCGAAGAATTGAAAGAAGAATGTCTAAATTCAGTACTTACAAAGGACATCAAAATAAACTGCATAAGTTATATTACATTAACTTAACCACATATGAAAGTTTTTACTAATATCAAACAAGTAGTTTATTTTTTTATTATGAATTTTGTAAATGGTCATACGACAACTAGTTGTCTATAATAATACAGTTAAATATACATATAAAATTAAAAAAAAAATGAAATAAGTCTAAACGTTTCAAATTTTTGAAAAAATCCTTTGACCTGCCCGCATTTTAATTTTAATTATTTATTTTGCTTTCAAGATTGAAACATGTGAGTGCTTCCTTTTTGCTTCAAAACTCTCCGAGCATTACCTGAAAAACCGGGTTTATCAGAAGGTATAAATTGCAGTATTTATTCAACACCCCATTGAAAGACAGGCGTGGCAGCCTGCCCGGTTCGATATGCTGTGGGTTTTGCAAAAACGGGTTTTTAAGAGCTTCTGGCATCTGCCCTTGGAAGATGCCACAAAAAGCCGCCATTCCGGTGTCCCATCAAGCCGGGATATTTGATTTGCATCAACAAAATGGTATTATTCTGTCGTTCAGGGTGTAACAATTCGTTTACGTCTTTCCGTTTATAGTCAGGTTTTTTACGGCTTTGAACACCTTGATTTGTTGATCACCAGAAGCTCTCTATATGCAATGTTTTTTTCCTGTTGCTATCTGTTTCAATTTAAAGTTTGATAGTGCAATTCCATCTGTTGTGTTAGTGTATAATTTTCTGTAGGTTATTCTTCATTAAATTTAAGACTTGTTTACGTAACAAAGTTTGTGCTACTTTACTACGTATGAATAAATTGTGCTACTAGCCACTATTTTCAACTGGTTTGCATTCTTATTCTTTTTAAAATACTTTCAAGATGATGTTTTGACGTACCTCGTCAAAACTATTTAGATATCAGTAGGTCGTTTCGTTATAAATTTTTCAGCGGCCACAAAATAGAACAATTTTTATGTTCATGGAGTGATAGTATAGATATAGTTGGGAGATGACTTGTTGGCCAGCTAGGGAAAAAGGGATTGAGGGGAGGTTACCCCCACCTCAGTGATTTCTAGCTCTCCTATTGGTTAATTTTTAATGTCTTATTTTATTTCAATGATATTTAACAGCTGATAGTGGTGGGGTATCTTCCCCTTCACTAGCCAATAAGTCATCTCCCAACTATAGTAAAATTAATCCTTACTTAACAAGTTTCCCTAGTTTATTGCTGTAAAATATAGCAGATTTGTAAAATATTTTACCGCAAGCTAGATCAAACAGATATTTTAAATCAGCTGTTATTACAAGCCATGCCACAGCTGTTGTTCATTGTTGTCGTTTAGTAATTGCTTCTTTTTTAGTTTGAGGTTATGTTTGATAGTTAACAATGTGTTCCAACAGAAACAAATCAAAGATAATCTAAATGACATTTTGTATACAATAAAACATGTAATCTGTAGCAATTATGTTGGTAGGAAAAATCTTGTGTGTATTACGAGCGCAAATAGTCATTGCCGCTCTCGAATCGTTTGGCCGCACGAAGCGTCAGCTGAGTGCGGCCAAACAATTCGAAAGCGGCAATGACTATTTGCGCTCGTAATACACACAAGATTTTTGTATTGTGATGAAATAGCTATTTGTGTAATAAGAGCGTGAAGTACGTCATTGCCACTTGAGAATTGTAGATGACTCAATTATAAAATTAAGTACAATTATCAATTATATGAATTATAATAAATAAAACTCAGCTAACGCTTCGTGCGGCCAAACGATTCGAGAGCGGCAATGACTATTTGCGCTCGTAATACACACAAGATTTTCCTACCAACATAATTGTTACATATTACATGTTTTATTGTATACAAAGTGTCATTTAGATTATTTTTTATTTGTTTCTGTTGGAACATAATGTTACCTATCAAACATAAACTCAAACTAAAAAAGAAGCAATTACTAAACGACAACAATGAATAACAGCTGTAGCATGGTTTGTAATAACAGCTGATTTTACATTGCTGTTTGATCTAGCGTGCGGTAAAGAATCATTGCCGCTCTAGAGCGGGAAAGGAACGGAAACCGGAAATAAACTGTTTTGCATGGGGGTTACAGGTGTGGCAATGCAATTATTTTCATGCAGTGGCAGGGAAAAAAATTGTTCATAAAAAACAAAACATATAACCTTAACTACCTACCGAGATGTACTGCTTGTGTTTATCACTACCATTTTTACCTACTTGCTAGAAAACCACTTCACATCAGCTAAGGCCACCGAAACTAGAATATACCAACGCTAGGCGACAACTACAGATGATTCCAAGGTAAAAGCACCTCTTCCCACATGTACGTCATATATATTTGATAGTTGCCATCAGCTAATGTACCACCTACGTCTCTGATTTGTTATTTGTTGTTGTCGGTGTTCAATACGATTTGTACGAACTTCAAGAAGACGCCTGAGTTGGAATTGGAACAGTGGTCTTCAGAACGGCGAATGCCGCCACCCAGAACTTCTGGTCGCCCCAAGACCCAAATCTGGAGAGTGTCTCTCATAGGACCATCGGGTCAGGCCGGGGTGACGGAAAGTGTGCTCGGGAGTAGGGTGGGGGCAGAATTCAGGAATTCAGAATTCATGGCTGCCAGAAGAGGGCAGAAGGGCATGACAGAAAGTGGATTATTATATAGTAGGTAACTAGAACTGCACTTTTATTACTGCTTAACTGTTACTGCTAAGTCAATTTATTTGCCCTATGTGAAGTCACTTTCCGAATTGAATATATACTCCATTGTGATTTTGGTAAGTTGGAGACCGGGGGAGCCAAGCCAGACACGTAACTTGGGACCCAAGTGAAGGAGGATGAAGGACGCCGAGGATGGAGGATGGAGGTTGGAGATGACGAGGAGATGGGTGAAGATCGGGGATTAGTAAACAAGCTAGTGCCAGGGGGGTGGTGCGCAAGCTAAGTCCAAAACACCCAACCCCCCCCCCCTCCCTAAGACTAAAGGGACATGGCAAGGGCTAAAGTGACTTTTGGTACACTTGGCCAAAAATTTCTTACAATATACAATTTTTATTTGAATCTGAGTTGTTGTTGTTAATAATTTAAACGTGTATGCAAATAAAAAAAGAAACCGCAACGTAAATTATTAGCCTACAGTAGGTAGCTTCATTTAAACTGAGAGCTTGATAGTTAAACAACATTCGATTAATATATATATGCAATATCTCAATCAAAACGCATATAACTATTCATGCAAACGCACCACCGTCAGTGGTTGATGGCCTAACCACAAATACCTATTTGACGCGTCCATCATTCAGTAACCCACCACAGCTTCGCCAGCATTCGCAGATAATAAATAACCATGTGTGAACGTTGTTTAAAGTGTTATAACATGAGCTATAGCAGCGTTAGTTAGTCTAACAGAAAAACACAAAACTATTAAATTATTTGTTAACCAATACAAGGCATTAAAAAATATAATAGGCATAAAAGGTAGTCGATAATTAAGACCAAAACTTCGTTAAATAAAAACATTTGGATCGCTCTTTGTGTTCATTTAAAATCTGTCTATATTGGCCTTAATTTAAAATAGGAAAATCAGCACTATTAAACTTGTTAATCGTTATTGTATTAAAATATTTCGTGTATTTATGTTAACTTTTGATTAAGGATTTATGTGTTTGGAGTTAATGTTTTACTACTTGATATGATGGGCAAAAAAATTCTAATTTCGACCAAATTTGTTGGCTTTTAGTTAAACCAATTTTTCTTAAATAGTTTTTAACTGATCAGTTCATAATTTTATTGTTGATATATTAACATACAAAGGTATTATAAGGTATTTTATTTTCTAGAATTCAGCAAGAAACTTACTTTTTGTATCATATGGATATGTTATTAACTATATCTGGTTTCTTACGAGTTACAGGTTAGTTTTAATAAAAGACACACCATCCACAGCTATAGGCCTACAGTGTTTAAAATGTGAAAAAAATACAGGAAAATAGAATTTGGCTCAATATATAAATAACGTTTATTGTTTGGTTATTTTATCTAATACGTAAATAGTGTGTGTACATTCCGTGTTTGATTTTAAATGTTAAAAATGGTTTATCAAGTAAAGGCAGTTTAACACAAATTTACCATTTATGCCATATAAATTTATCACCTTTCGCAACAGTGTGCTGGGAAATAGTATCGGGCATGGTTATTCATAACTTTAAAGGGAGCCGACTCTTCTTTAATCATCATAAAATAAAAGAACGACGTGCTAAATTGACGTTGCAGCGGACAGTTGGGTAGCGGGTGCTTAAAACCACTTCCCAGCTGCTTCCGACCATTGGGCGTTTGAATTGCAAATTCAAGTAATAATACCGATTTCAACAATCTCAGTATATTTAGTTACAAAGTCACCCAAAAAGCGATTCATGCGTGAAAGACGTCCGACAAGAAGTGGCAACCTCTTGACAGGTTTGCTGCATATTTTCGCTTCATTGAGAAAAAAAAATTCGGAATTTAACCCAAGGGACTTGGCAATTTACAAGATTTATGTCTTACTTGAAGGAGTCTAAATTACCATAATTGCGTGGCGGGATGTTTCGGCTTACATATGTATGTGGCAAAGTTTTATGTCGCTTGTATTATGTAGGGGGCAAATTGAATTAAAATTTGAGTAGGGTGGTCAGTTATTAATGGGTGTACCTTTAGAGCTTTAATGACAGATTTACTTTCAGCTCAGTCAAAAAATACCAATTACCTGTTTTTTTCTCAACATAAATACCAAAATATAACAATTAAGTCTACAAAATATATTTTTTCCACAACTAATCATTTTAAATTATAGTAAGGACGGTCTTTATTTGTTGACCATTTGACCAATATTGCTGATTCTGATAACCTAAATATTTTATCTTAAAACATTTTAAAATGTTTTGAAACTTTTATTGCACTTCATCAGTTTATACATCAATATAAGCATGGATAAGCTGAATATCTAAATTGCCCTAAATTAAATATTGTTTTTTGCTGCAATGGCCCATCATGGTGTGATGAATTTCAATGACATATTTACATCCAAACACAGTGGTAGGAGGGGTTTGCTAATCATATAGTTTGTAAACTACGAGTGTTCCATAAGTAGACGATAATTTAACATGCATTCAATTCAAAAGTGTGGCTTTGCAAAAAGTAAAAAATACCATTAGCCAGCAACTTGGTAAAATTTGAAAGATGAATACTTAATTACTGATAAGGTATGAAAGGTTGAAAAAATTTATATATGGTAAAATAAATCTAGGATTTCTATGTATAGTTTATTTTCATTATTCTATTAATCATATAATTTCAATTGTAGTTAATTTAAATCATAGCAATTTCAATCACGCTTACCACGATGAAATTTCCAAAATTTCGGAAAACATTGCATATTACAAACTATGAACCATAAGCAGAAATATTTTATCTTTAACAAGTAGTTTGAGTAATTTCTCAACTTTTGGAACTTTTCTTTTGCTTAACATTTTTATTAGGCTATACATTTGCCCTGTATACGTGTGAGTTCACCTTGTCCAATTGAACATATTTAATATTCGCATATAATCATATTGAATATTACACATATTGAATATTGAATATTCACATATTGAATATTCGCATATAATCTAATGCGAAGTTAATCAGATTAGTGGGAGATGATTTGTTGTAAAGAATTTTTAATAAGGGGATGGTTGCTCTAATCATGTTCCACCTCTCCAAGGATATATATGCCTAAGACGGCAAGAAAACGTGTACTGTGTAACAATTGTGACTGGAAAACCGATGGAAGCTAAGGACTTTTAGCTAGTTATTGTTTTACTTTTGTTTCCCAAAAGTGGTATTCATATTTCATTTTAATATTCGTAACATTGAGCTAATTAGTTTCACTTGAACTTAAATAAAAAAGAGCAACCTTTACCTAAATCTCTTTTAATCAAGTACAACGTAATGATAACGTTGTGGCAAGGCGTACCCTCATGTATCTCCAACCTCAGTAGCCACAGCGTCGTAACCACACCAAACCGGAACTCCGCTTGTTCCCAACAAGATGCTCTTGTTTGCCATGGGAAGTGAGAAATTACATCGGCCGAGCCACCCAGGACAGTAACTCTGTTGCGAAAATGAGGGCCCCTACAACACTCAATTATGGCTGACTCGTTACCGCTAGTAATGACATATGCCACATGTTCCTCCGCCGTGGTTGATGGGCTACAAGACAGCGACGATTCATTAGCAGCAAGAATGCTGACCAGGCTGTTAAATGCCCGCCAAACAACTTTTTGGCAACCGGATATTTTTCATTAGCCCACACGTAACTAGTTCTCATACACATCAGTCTGTTTCGCTGGACTTGACGCTTGTCCGTAGCTTTGACGTGGTTGATGGGAGGTACAAGTTGACGGGTAAAAGAAGGCAACATTAACGCCTGACTTTTTGACAGAGAACCCATGTGAAGGGCTAAAACACTAATATAATTATCACAACACCTTTTAAATCAATATTAAAAACATAAGTTGGAGCAAGAATTGTTGCAGGCGCACAAATAAAAAAAAATTAAGACTAAAAACAATTATTGGATGGTTTGATTTGGTTACTTTATTAATCTCAATCAAATTCATATCTCAGTCTATGGTGATCAACTAGTAACTTCTTAGATGTGACACCCTCGTTGGGACACTAGGAAGCAACGGATGAACTTTCATATTACTGGCGTTCAAAAGAGAAAATATTTTGTTTCCCAAATATTTTAAATAAGACATATAATTAAATTCAACAAATAAAGACTCGCTGGCTATAAAGAGGAGTGTATGAGTTAAGTTGTAAAATACCTAACAGTGGCTATTCTAAGGATTCCTGCACAATAAAAATGAGCCAAGTACTTTATGTATAAGCAATTATTTATGCTCTGTTTGTTTTACAACTTTAAACTCCTAGACTATTTTTTATAGCAATATTTACCGGACTAATTGCAAGGCCATTTCCACAGCTGCATTAACGTTCGTAATTTATGTCCAAGGAGCTGTCTGGAGACAGGTTAATAAACCAGAACAAATTAGCCAGGTTTAAGACGGCGGGGGCAGGCGTCTGGGTGACCATTCACTAAAACTGGGGAGACTTGAACGATCTGGGCCCAGAGTGGCCCCTCTGGGACTTTATAGCATCCGAATCATGAAGGCCCTAATTGGAGCCGATGCCGTGATAATAATTAGCTCTGCCGACGGCATTCCTGCGTCTGGGTATCATGACCCAGGGCGGCCGGCTGAGTCAATGTAAATCAAAGTGTGATCTAACCACACAGATTTCGCGTCACGATACTGTTGGGCTCGTCCAGATTATGCAAACACCTTATTAAATTATCAGCAGCTCCAAATACAAGCTCAATGTCCTCTTTTTTGCCGATTTCGATTTTGCCAACCCCCAGGGGTGGTTCGGGCCCAAAATTATTCGCTGTTTGGTGAAATTACACACTTTAAAAAGATGATATGTAGATTTTTAATGGTTTTCAATCCTCGCACCACCTTAAAGAGCGGTTTCAACTTAGGGACGTGTTATCTTTGGAATTAAAATGCCGTTAAAATTTTTGGATAGGATCTACCTGCGGATATAGATAGGGTTTGATGATTGGTTAATGGTGAATTCACACTTGTGTTTTTCATAACTAACTCTACACACCTTAAAAGCTTATTTGGTTGTTAATAAAATTTAGTTGAGGGGCTGTACAGCTTCTAAAACAGGTAATGAAACCAGGTAGGAATAATGAAATAATAATAAGCTGTGGATAGCTCATAAAATTAATTATAAAAAGATGTTACTGAATATTTATATTTTAATTTATTTTTATAAGATCGGAACTATTCTAAAGAGTAAAAACTCTCTGAAAACAACAATTTATTGAGTATTTATTTATGACCAATATAATTTTTCAAAAAATCGTCCACTTAAAAATAATTTTTCAAGGGTTTCTTTTAATTACAACTATTACTAAAATTTTTAACCAGTTATCAAGTGTTGAATGAGGTTCAGTCTGTAGTTGTTTCCGCCAAAAATTCGCGGTAGTCGAAAAATGAAGGCGCTATCCATTATTGAAATTTGAAAATTTTGTATAAAATAACATTGGGATTGGGTTGAGAATTTCAACCATATGTTAATTTATAGCTGTAAGTATGTGGTTTAATGTGATTACTGATAATTACATATTGGATTAGAAAATTAATTGTAATTGATTTATTTATTTAAGAGCTGTTTGCCCGTTCTTCATATGGGGGTTGTGTGTAGTTTTTTTTTTTTAATAAATAATATAAATATATTATATGTACTAAATAATAAATATATGTACTAAATAATATAAACTATTATAATGAGATTCAAAGAATCTCATTATAATAGTCCGTAGTAATGTTAAAATATATTTTTTATTTTAGTTTAGTTCATCTTTTTTTTTAATTGATTTGTCTCTTTACCCTTCCTTATACCCTCCTCTTTACCCTTAAATATACTCCTTAAACACTTCCTTATTTATTACCCAGATAGTACCTGGATTACTTGGGAGGTTTTTTGAGAACATGTAATAGATGCAAGTAAAAATAGAATTATTTTAAAATTTCCGCAATAGTAAGGATTAACAAATTTAATATTCCTATTTAGAACAATAAACCGAGTGCACAGCACTTGCTTTATTTTGGCTATGAAAAATTTGTAGATGGTTGAAAAATTGATGGATTGGTAGATGGTTGTGGGTTAGATATGAATTAGCCTGTATTTAAACATATAAGTGCTGCTGAAATCTGTAGTGAACAAGACAAACTGTCTATTACAGCTGATTAAAAACACGTATTTAAAGCTAGAACTGAATATTTCGATAAGATAAACATTGACTTTCTTCTTTTTCCCTGAGAATGTTGGTTTGGATTAGATAAGATCCTTCTCAAAGCACGATATGAAAGTAATACAAAGTTTCAAATCATTGACTTCAGAAGTGTTCGTGTGAATTAAAGGTGAAAATTGCTATTATAGCACGAAATGTCTATTTTGACAGAATATGGGGCAAACGTCTAATGTCGCGCATGCTTTTAAAGTTGCTATGAACCTTCACACCACTCTATTCCATAACAGAACAAAATTTGAGAACATCAGATAAATTATTTGTCGCGTGAATCGAGGACAAAGTAGGACCCTTGAGCGTCTCAGACATGCAGAGAGAGACAGGGGGAAAAATTTTTTTAAAACACCGATTTTGGGTTCTGATATGCATAAAACGTAGAAAAACAATCAAATCTAAGTAATGTACAGACAAAACTCTAATTTTATTAATAATAAACTATTTATCGATTTATTTGGTTTTATGTACTAAATGTACTTCCAACCAAAATGTATTTAGATGTACCAAAACTTTGTGTACATCCAAAATTTTGTTGGATGTACTAAATGTACTGTGGTGCCTACACTTACCTACTTACTAAGAACTTACACACAGGACGCATTATCAAGTGAACTAGACTGATGAGAATTGATTACTGTAAATAATAGTATTACTGTACTGGCCACACTACTGGACAAATGGCCAGTTAATTTCAAACATTTATATAGTTTTGGTCACTTATTTTTAAGTAATGGAAATAAATCATTTAATCATTTCATGTTATATGTTGCTCGATTTCGAGAAACGTTTACACTAGTCTTATTCTATGTAGGACTTAGTTTAAACATTTAAAGTAATTTGAAGAATTAAACAGTTCTGACGTAATAAATCACTAACACTTTTATTAAAGAAAAATTTAAGTAGCCTATAACAATGTAAAAACGTTTCTCTTAACTAACAGGACATATATTTTTTCATACTAAATAACATACTGTATACTGTATCAATTTGGAAACAATGTAGATATATAATTGAAATATCAAACTCGCAGGTCCATCCAGATAGTTTAAGTGCACTTTTTATTTTTACACTTTTATTTCCATCTCAATTATTGTTTTTCCTAGATTATTTTTAACAAAATAGCGAAATCCCATTACAAATAGTAAAATAGATAATAGAACATTATACAATATATTATATGAGAGAATTATGTATTAATTATGCTGCTACAAAAAGTAAGCAATTACCTAAACATAAACAGCTCATCTATTCCTATAAAAATCGTCTACCAGAAAATATTAACTACAATAAACAACTATCCACCATAACCATTTCAGATTATAGATATTCAACAAAATAAATCATTCGCATGGACATTTTAACCAGATTATACCTTATGTATTGATACCGGTTACTGCCAAGTAATGACGTATTGTCACTGTTCATTTCGTAATAGTACGTATTTAAAATAATTGAGAGCTGTAGAGACTGTAGTATGTAATATTAACTGCACTATTAGGGTAGTAATCGGCGACTATATCACTGCAAGTGCTTTGGTTACAAGTGCACCTGTGTCTGAAGTCGTCTGCATATATTACCTATTCCTGGCTGCAGAGATGGGAAATTTAATCCGCGGCATAAATTAAAAATGTAAATATAATTATTGGCATGATGACAGTCGTAAAGTTACGTGCTTTTTTAAATACGGGGAAACGGCAAACTTGTTTACATAATGGGAATTTAAAACAGAAGCTGAAAGTGAGGAATATTTATTTAAATTTTAGAATAGTATTTGTTCGATATTTGAGGACTTTACTATGCGAATATTCTTCATTTTATTATTTATTAATAAAGGGTTTTTGCCAATACGTATAATTTGTAGGTGATCGACTTGTCTCTTCTCAACTGATATTTTTCGTTGTAATTGGCCAGCTGCTGGTGAAATATTTATCCAAAACCTCGCTGTGTTTTTTTATTTTTTATTTCTTAAGTGTGCTTGTGTGAACAGCCATGATACAGTTATCTATATATTAAAAGCCAATCATGATTCTTTTCCTCTAAAGTTTGTGGGCCATCTTAGGAGAAATCCGTGCATACAGACAGGTAGTGAGTGTCCTGTACATGAGCAGAAACCCAATGTAATTCACATTGGCTCACAGGGCTAAACCCTACAGGATTTTAAATTTTCAACAATATTCTTATATGGAAGAAGTTTATTTGATTGAATCATTAGACAGCTGTTGCAATAAATGCTAGAAAACAGGAAGAACTTATGTTTTAGTGGTAAAATATTTCTTCAAATTGCAAAATTGCAAATTAGCTAAAACTTTGATCAAATATTAGACCAGTGTTGATCCTTAGTAATCTTCAAAATAATCTTTTTAATTTGACATAACTCAACAGTGTTGGGTCCTACGCTTATATACATAAAGTACTATCGTACTTTATGTACGATATTTAATAACTTTAAAATTGTTAATTCCTTCATTCTTTTTTTCTATTAAGCAATATTATATGTTGAAATATTTGTGGACTTTACTATGTGAATATACGAGTGATGACCGGAGAGTTTGGTAGAAATTGATTGCCATTTTAAATCTTTATGTCTATTTACCGTCTGTATTATATGCAATGTAAGTGTAAATATATCTTTGATATGCAATATATCTTTGATAATATATCTTTGATATATTTACATATAGTTACGTGTTTGCATATAAGACAGACGGTAATTGTACATGTAGCTAATACTAAATATACTCGGTGAGTACGGAGCTTCTCCACTCCTTGGGTTTTGGGCGGGCACGACATGAATTACGAGGATTGAGTCAAAACGGTTTACCCTCATTTAGTTTCAAAATGCCCTTTTTCATTTAAATTGAATGTGCAAACTGTAGGACTATTTTGATAGTTTTACTGAAACTTTAATGCAATGTCAGGGAGATCCTTTTCAAACTTTCACCTTCCAAAGAGTATTTTTTAAAGAGAACATAAAAAATATAACATTCACAAAATGCACTCAAGTGGCCGGTTGTTGATATCTGAAACAATAATATTTAGTTTCCTAGTAATAAGCCTGCTCAACAGGCTTGAAATTGTATATTAAAAAATTACTGTTTTATGTTTTTATTTGCTGTTTTATAGTTATCAAAGACAACCTTAAATTGGCTCAAATGCGCTTTTTCAATTAATATAGGCCTAACAAAACCTTTTAATAATTATTACTAGCCTATTATGTGGGAGACACCAGAACCCCTTGCAAACAGTGGTTTAAGTCCATTTCGCGTAGCCTCCTGGGTGTTAAAGGTGGCGACTCACTACCTGGACTTTCCACCGGACCGTGCATCGGACCGAGCATAGTACCGAGCATTACACCGTACTATGCCCGTACTAGGGACGTGAATTTACTCCGAACAATTCGCCGAACAAGACATCGGACCGATAAACGTACTGGACAAATCCACCGAGCGAGGTGAAGGAAGTTTAAGAGAGAGTGAGTGAGTGAGAGCGCTAGAGGGTGTGGTGGAGAAGGGAGGTGCTTTCCATTACGAGCGTTCGGGGGGACGCTTGGTACGGCGTTCGGAGCAAAATCGGCCCTGACACACTACCGTACATTTTACCTACACCGGACCGATCTTTTCTTTGATGTTTCGCCAGAAAACCGCCTCCAGGGCGCTCAGTACGATGCTCGGTCTGATGTAAGGACCACATAGGACAAAACACTACCGGACTTTGTACAGGTTTTTGTTCGGTACGATGCTCGATCCGGTGCTCGTTCCGGTGAAAAGTCCGGTAGTGTGTCGCCGCCTTTGAGCACCATAGCCCCAGCACGGCTCGAGCCCGGAGCTACCTCACTCCTTTTATCTGGGCCGGACACGACATGAATTACCCATCAGGCGCTCGCTCGACTCCCAATGAATGAACTCCGCTCGCTTTTTGCTGCGAGCGCCGCGCCGGGTAAAAACTTACTTGCGATCGGTTAAGTCCACGATTAATATTCTGGTTCGTGGTTCGTTTCGGTATCTGATTTTTAATTGGTACTCCATTCATCACCGTGTTCCCTCCAAGAGGAAGGTTAGTCTTTGTTACGATGATGACCGATAAACGTACTGGACAAATCCACCGAGCGAGGTGAAGGAAGTTTAAGAGAGAGTGAGTGAGTGAGAGCGCTAGAGGGTGTGGTGGAGAAGGAAGGTGCTTTCCATTACGAGCGTTCGGGGGGACGCTTGGTACGGCGTTCGGAGCAAAATCGGCCCTGACACACTACCGTACATTTTACCTACACAGGACCGATCTTTTCTTTGATGTTTCGCCAGAAAACCGCCTCCAGGGCGCTCAGTACGATGCTCGGTCTGATGTAAGGACCACATAGGACAAAACACTACCGGACTTTGTACAGGTTTTTGTTCGGTACGATGCTCGATCCGGTGCTCGTTCCGGTGAAAAGTCCGGTAGTGTGTCGCCGCCTTTGAGCACCATAGCCCCAGCACGGCTCGAGCCCGGAGCTACCTCACTCCTTTTATCTGGGCCGGACACGACATGAATTACCCATCAGGCGCTCGCTCGACTCCCAATGAATGAACTCCGCTCGCTTTTTGCTGCGAGCGCCGCGCCGGGTAAAAACTTACTTGCGATCGGTTAAGTCCACGATTAATATTCTGGTTCGTGGTTCGTTTCGGTATCTGATTTTTAATTGGTACTTCATTCATCACCGTGTTCCCTCCAAGAGGAAGGTTAGTCTTTGTTACGATGGCTTTGTTATTTTACTATTTATATTGTGAAATATGGTATTCAGCAAACAGTGGTTCTTGATCGGTATGGTGCAGTATGGATTGTTGAGCTGAGTTGTTAGGTTTTAAGGATGGCAATATAACTAAATGTAACTCAACAAAAATATTTTTATTTCACCTAAACATAAACAGCAAAACAATTAATGTTCCAAGATAAATATTCTTTGTTATAAAACTTAAGTCTATATTATGTTATTCTTAAAACTTAACTAATAATACATCTATTGAAAATATTTTAGTAAAACTTTTGTCCACTGTATTGGTCAAAATATCTTTAGTTTAAATCCATCGAAGTAATCATTCAGGAGGCCTATTGTTAATAAAAAATAGCCAACACGATGTAGTATCTCCAATAATATAAACTTTCGTTTTCTCACGATAGATTTTCCAATAGAACATTTACAGATTGGTTAAAAATCCTAAGCCATCGTATTAAATATATTGTTTAAAGGTTTGTAATTTTATAACACTGTAACTCATCTGAAATATAATTAGGGGCATTGAATTTTATGCTTTACAATTTTTACCGTGTGAAATTTTAATTTGACACACATCATGCTATGCCTATAACCGAGATCTACTCCTATCGCTAATTATGAAGTGTTCCATTTGAGCTTATTTCAAGAAGTTGGATAAAATTAATAAATTAATTCCAATGCAGTTGTAAGAATTGTCTATGTTGCTGTGTAGAGAACGAAGCAGATGTAAAGGCAAATTTATATAATAAACCATATGAAATATTAGTTTAAGGATTTAAAACATTAATATAGAAACAAAAATTTGTTTATTTATTTACAAGGAAATAAAGATTTACATGAAGTACGCATTGTATTACTACTCGTAAAGATATTCCTTTGTCGAATATATACAGTGCTTATTATACTTCCTCTTGAGAGAATTTTTATTGAATTTTTATTTTTAAGGAGTGTTGTGTCATATTTGAAATTAAAATAATCTATATATTAATAGGCAAGCATGTCTCGTTTCCTCCTTTTTTCTCAGATTGTGGGCATCGCAGGAGAAATCCGCGCATACCGTTAGACAGGTATTGTGCTGTAAATGAGAAGAATCACATGGTCATTATCATTGGACCCCAGGGTTACGCCCCACATGCTTTCAAAGTTTCAGTGTTATTCTTATGGGAAAAAGATAAATGATTGAATCTATAGTCAGATGTTGTAATAACAAATGCTATCAAGACAGGAAGAACAGATGTTTCAGTTATATAACAGTGTAAAAACTGGTTCAAGATCAACTGAAATTTTAGTCGAACTTTGACCAGTGGACGAGCTCTAGTGTTAAATAAATATCTCTACTACATTAACCACAAACCTTCAATTAATTCCGGATATTATACTTTTGCATATCTTATCCATTTGACAAATTAGACTACAAGTTCCCCGGGCTACTTCTGGGGGAGGGGGAGGGGGCTCACCGACACTGTTCGTACCGAAGCTGGTCACATAACTTAGCTCCAAGTTCATAACAGCCCCAGCCTGTCAATTACTTACACTCGGCACCGGTGTCTCTTCGATATATTACTTAAGTGGGTCTAATTCGAGAACGTTCGTTACAAGTGCCAACGGCCACCTTAATTCTATCACAGCGTTCGCTAACAGTTATTTTAAAATTATTCCGAGATAATTGGGTTGGAAGATGTGTTGAGATAAAAGTGTAATCACTGATTCGAAATATGAGGGGCCCGAGGGCAAGATTTGTTTATGTTTCAGACCTGTCAATTACATTTGGATTCTTTTGAAGGTTCGAAGTGTGTCGTTTGTTAAAAGAGACACGAAGCCATGTGCAAATTAAATTTGTTCAACTTTAGTTTACTTTTGTATAACACTATTTGATTAATATTTCGTTGGGTGTGTTGCAGGTTTTTTTATTGATAACAATATTATTTTCATCCTTGGGTTGAGTTAAAGTAATATCAAAGATTTTCATTTTTCATTTTGTGTATGTATGAAGGATCAGAATAATTGAACATTTACTTATTTTAACAGTTTTTAAAATAGTGATCCATGAGTAAAATCTGAATAAAAATAAAGATTTAACAGTATCATATCGAAATTAATATATTATTGATGTGAAAGAAGTCATATTCTTGATAATGAATCTCTTATTATCATCAATACACATTAATAAATAATGTTTTCCACAATCTACACCTTCTAAATATCAATTTAAAAAAAAATACTTTGGTTAATTGTGTATCTTGAATCTGTTAATTATTTTGCTAAAACATTTTAAGATTTAATTATCACTGAATAACATAAAAAATGATTATCTAAAGAACAAAGACATGCTAAACAGTTCTAAGATGTCTTTTTTTCTTTTGTATGTATCTTGGATGAGTACAATCAACAATTTTGGGTCCCACAGTGCTAATGGTAATTATGAATATACCCATAGAAATCAAGGTTGTAGGAAAAAAAGCTCAAAAATATTTAGCTAGCAATGACAGGCATGTGTTAGGTCATTGACTTGTAACCTGTAGGGTACACTGCAGATATTCAAGGGACGGTCCACACTCTATTCATCTTAGTGGGACATCAATCTCAGAAGACATCTATCAAGAGCTTCTCACCCAGTCGCCCAGTCAACACGCACGCAAAATATCTACTCCTTCGACGAGTGAAGAAATTCAAATTTTATCTTGGAATTCAATAAAAATTATTTTTCCAAACCTTGTTAAGAAAAACTTATCAAATTTATTTGATTGGGAAGAAATAAAGAAAAAGTGATTAAGAAAAGTTCTACTACGAATGCATTTGCCTGTCAAGAGCTTATAATATACAGCGTTTTCTTAAATGAGATGTGCAATTATAAATTGTTATAAAAATTTACTGTGTGACGTATTACTCGGTATTTATATAGAAATTAGTATTTAATTTTTGTCTGAAAATTCTCAAAAACTTAAATTTTGTTATTCTGATCTAAAAAAGGCTAAACAAAAATGGATTTTCAAGGTGGCATAAAAACATGGCCTTTTTGATTGGCCCTTATTAATTTAAGGGTTTACTTTTCTTTTCTTTTGGGGATATGTAAAACATCGTATACCATCCTAGGGTCATTGATTTTGCTCATTTAAAGGAAATTATTTATGAGACACTATCATTGATTACAAGAGACATGCTGGATTGACTATAGATTTCATGTCTGTGGGCTATCGGTGGTAGAGACGTTGAAATTTACTAAATGTATCAGTATAAATCTGTTTTTAATGAGCATTTTAATGAGATAAACATTTGTAATGCATTATGTACGGTTCTATTTTTGTTTGATGTTGAAATTGCACCATTCATTTAAAACTCCTTTAATGCTTTTTAGTTGGTTTGTCCATTTTTGTGAACAAAAGAAAAGGCGATACTACGTGAGGCCTGTAAATAAATTGAGTACACCTGAGTTAAACATTTATTTTTTACCTTAATGTTGTTTAAATGTCTCAAAGTATTAGAGTATATGTCAAAAAATATTTTTAGTATTTTTAAAAAATTAGTTAAAACACAGTTATTTTTAGGATACAATGGGTTGATCGTTAGATTTAGTGCTAAATGTAAAAAATTACTACTTAAAAGGGAAATAGGAAAAGAGGATTTTCAACCGGATTTGAGTTAATAAATTAAGCAGTATTAGTATAAATTTTTTGGAATGGTCTCACAACATACATACTGATTGTTTTGTCCATATACATCGCATATAACGTTTATTTTGTGTAACTGTTTTTGGTGAGTTACAATATTTTTGGGTTCGTGATCTATCTATGGTATAGGCATTCGTAAATATAAATTATATCAATCATGTATGCCATTAATTATCAAGCCCACCTAACCATCTCATAACACATGTTATTTCACATGAATTACTATCTTGATATTTAGAGTTGTTTGTTTCTACGATGGTCCGGGTCTTGGGGCCAAACAGCAGTTATAAATTGTAGAGTCGTCGGAACTTGCGTGGGAGAAGATAAATCTAACAGTCAAGATCTTAGAACAGGCAAATAAACTAGCCGCAGCGAAAATAGTAGACCACTTACAAATGACAGTCATTTAGGACTACCTATAAAACGGGCTATTATTTAATTCTGGTATTCACGTTTTGTATAATCATTTGCTCAACTGAATAATTATTAAAATATTTAACTGAGTTCAGACATAAATTATGAAGTTCTTCTAATTAATTAATTTTGACATATATTCTTTAAATTCTGCATTTCTTTCATATTTTGAAATATTACGTGCTATATGCATAACAGGTATATAGGTGCTTTAGGTTATAACAAAGGTATATCCATACTCAGAACAGTTTTTACTTCTTACGTTCATATCCTTAAATATTTTAATTGAATTGCTGAATTCTACATTGGTTACCTTATATTTTCTTATAAATAATTCATATTGAAAAAATTTTACTACTATGGATTTTTCACTATTTCTACCTTTATCACACTTTTTCTGCCATAGATATTTTATTTTCAACTGATTACTTACTTTCAATTAAGTTTAAACAAAGAAATTTAAATATTCATTTTTTTACCATTGTTTCTGGTCGAATGTTGATTTTAACATTAATTCGTTTAGTTCGTAGTATAATATTCTCATCCTAATCAATACCGATTGACTTTTCCAATATTATTTGAGATTTTGTAAAAATGTATCAAAAAGAGGATTTTTGTGTATACTTTTTTATTGATTATGTTATAATAAGAAGTGAGTTTAAATGAACTTATTTAGCTATTGGTTGCATAGTATTTTTAATTTCTTATTCATTTTTAGTATTTTTTAGTATTAGTAAAATTTCCTTCTCCACTAAATGAAAACAGTCGAAAACATTGAAAAATACCTTCACTTTTACAATTACTTTAACGTTTAATTATTACATGGTGATTTAGTATGAAGTCAAGTCTGTGTAAGGTAACTTAGATTTTCATATGTATTAAATTATAGAAATAGTTTCAAACTAGACAAAAGCTCACCACCAAGCCATTAACCAGATGAAGTAATAGATCAATGGACAAGGACAATATAATTGTAGGTTCATCAATAGTTGCTTTGATCTCACAATTACAGTATCATTATCCCTTGTTTGTATGATTATTACTCATTAGTACTACTCTTAAACGTTTAAAGTTTGATTTTCAGTTATTTTTATTTAAATAACAAAAATTCCTTTTAAACATTAAGGGATTGCCGTAAGTTACCAAAATATGTAAATAAATATGTTTATATATCATTAAATAGGTGTTTTATGTTAGATTAAAATTATACACATGTTACAAATGATGATCATGAATATTTTGTTAATACTATCTGGTTAATTTGTTTTAAGGCTACTTTAGTTGGTGACAATGGAAATAAAAGCTCATAAAGTTTTATTTACATTGGTTTGGGTGCGATTTAGCTGTATTTATTTTGTTTTTAAGTTAATTTTTTCCCACATGGAAAATTTATTAATAATAATACAATTTAGATACAATTTTGTTTTCTTTTAAGATTTAAATAGGGAAATCTATTAATTTAAATTATATTTGGGATGCCTGCCCCATCTTCGAACTCCCTGGCTGATCGCCATTTTCTTCTTGACCTTCGGATGCACATGCTGGTGGCTCTTAATATCGAGCATGTCACCCTTACCCTCACCCAATTCATTATTACACTGTAGGGTTTGTTCCATTTTTCACTTAGTCTTTCTGCTATAGCTCTTAAAAGTGTATGGAACTCTTTTCCCAAATATCCATCAACTGATGTGATGAGGGGGGTAAATGAAGCATTTCTGTTTTCACAAGCTTGGAGATATTTTCTTTTTTTTCTTTTTCAGCGTTTTCAATGACCCTCTCGTAGGGCATGGAAATATGAGACGGAGCATCAGTGTCTAAGACACGTTAATTGTTGCAATTATTGTGCAATGGCTTAATTTGAAGACAGGAAAGCTTATTTGTATCGGATTATCATATTATCCACACGATAAATGTAAGAACTTTATGGGAAATGATGACGGAAGAGCTTCTTCCGAAATTAGATCAAGATTCTGAAAATTTCATTCTACAATAGGCAGTACGATTATGCACTTCATTCTAATTGCAGGTTTTAATGGCACTTAGGCTAGAGCTGTTAACCATCTGGTGCATGTGAGATGGAATTTGGCGCTAGTCCGAAAATGATTACGTACTCCTGATCTGCCCTCCAAGATCTACAAACATCAACCCAAATTCTTTTATTATTATTATTATTATTATTATTATTATTATTATTATTATTATTATTATTATTATTATTATTATTATTATTATTATTATTATTATTATTTTTAATACATCAAAGATAAGGTGTAAGCTACACACCACAATTAACTAACATATATCATACCTGAGAGCAACTGATATATGTAAAAATACCATCCAAACAATCGATCAAGACACTCTTACCAAAGTATGACAAGAGTTGAGTACAGAATTTAAATCTGCAGTATTAAAAGCGGTTAGTTGAATTTTTATAGTTCTAAATACATGGAAGAAACATTTGGAATAATTCTTAAATTAGACAATTTTATTTATTTGTGTGACAAATACACCTATATTTTAAGTACGCTTCAAATAATAAACATTATTTTCAGTAACCCTGTATTATATTTATCTCAGAATCTATAAATAAAAGGAACACGTTACAACACAATGTTATGATTTGTGATAAACTATTATATATTTAATTAGGTATATGAGTATATACGTTTGGGTAAAATTTAAAGTCACATTTTCAACCAAATACAAATTTCGAGAGCCAGTAAAAGATGGAAAAACTTTGTGATGCATGGATGTAAAGTTGTTCTTGCACCTCCCAAGCGATATCATATCTAGAAGTGATCCGAGTACATTGATTGATGTGAAAAACCACCGTGATGCAAATTGCCATGGAAAACTAAAGTAAAAGTTAGGGACCTGCATGGTTGAAAAGTTTTGTAGGTGTTATGTTTGTAAATGTTTATTATTGTTAGTGTCAAATCTTTCTTTAAATATCTAAAAAATTAACCTCACCTATGTTTTATTAACTAAACCTGTCATTCCATTTGGTCCATTAAAAAATTATTTTTCAAGATACATATGTGTTGACTTTGACACACTCTACATATCTTTCGTATTACATGATAAAATCGTTATATTTGAATCGTGTATTTTGTGTTTCTACTTATACTAGTGATCTCCCACTGGTTAAAATTCAACCAAAATAACAGCCTATTTAATATAAAAATATTTTATAACTAAAATATCTGTTCTTCATGGTTTTTTAGTATTTGTTATTATAACAGCTGTCTAATGATTCATCAATTGCCCTTCTTCCATAATATTGGAACCTTAAAAGCCTGTAGGGCGTAGCCCTAAGGGCCATCATCATAATGGAATTCTGCTCATCTACAGAACACTAACTTTCCAACGGTATACGCAGATTTATCCTACGATTCACAAAAGCTGAAAAGAGGAGGAATTGAAAAATGCTTACCTATTAATATATTGGTTTTTACAGTTTTAAAATTTATACCGCAATGTTTGCTGTTTGTTAGTATGATACTATATGTAGTTTTTATTGTTCTTATATCTATGAAACTGTAACAATCCTTTAAATTTTTCTTCAACAACCGTTTAAACATTTCATAATTGTTTTAGTTGTTTACGAAATAGTTATAAGTCAAAATGTTTCACAGTATGTAAATTGGATCATATAAATAAATTATATTCATCTATGAAAATGTAAATTACTTCTGAATTGAAGGACAATAACATTCTGAATTCCAATTTTTATGTATGACATTAAAATTTTTATTGTGTAGAATTGACTGTTGAAAATATAAAAACATCTTTGCTTTAAAATCAAAGTAAACACAAAATTGAAATGAAAAACATAGATATTTACAGCCATATCTATAACCGACCGAGCGGGTGATAAGTGTACCTACTGCGGAGGGATTTATGTCATGACATGTATGCAACAAGATAACAAGTTGGGAGTTGAGATTTACGGGGGAAGTAGAGTTGACTCGCGCCAGGCTCACTTTGTATGAGTTGAAAGTTGGTGATTAAAGAGTATCTGAGTTATTGAAAATTTAGGGCTGTAAGGGATTAGCTCTAATTATTACTTCTAAACGATAACTTTTCTACGAAATATAAGGGAAATGAAGTGTGAATGACAACTTTTTATGGAATTTACAAATTTACTTTTTTATTGGTGTTTATTTCAACGGTCATGTATGTAAAATAAAAAAATATTTAACTTAAAACCTTTTAACTATAACATTACCAATAAGTGTTGTTTTGATAGGTAATAAATTAAAATGTATAATTATTTTTAATTTAACGGTTATTTTCTCCTTTGGTTTGATGTTGTAATATTTTTATTTATTCATTTTAACAAGTGACCGTTAAGAAATTGAAATGCCTTTTCAATAGAAATATATCACAATTTCCGAGTATTCTATTTGATTAATGTGGTCGGTTCGATCCATTGAAAGACTCCATGACCCCACGCTGGTCACGCGACAGACAATAAGACGACGCCTAAACGAACCGACTAAGATTGATCGTTCACGCTGAATGAAGAGCCAGAGAAGAAATAAACAAGTAATACAATTTTAAAACTATTACTAATGTACTAAGTTTTTACTTTAAAAGTATATTTTCAATAACAAAGTGCTCTTGATCTTTTTAGTATTTGTTTCTTCTCGTTGAAGTTTAAACAAACATTTATAACCACACGCCATTTTAAATTATCCATGGGGAAATTCATAAATCGTAGTCTTTACTTATTTAATACGCACAAGTTTTTTTGCGATTGAAATTCCTCCAAATATTTTCAAACGATTTTAATATTTTGTTCTTGCTGGAGAGGCATTGACCTGTGGTTGTTTCCATCAATAAACGTAATTCATCGTAATTGTACTTAAATAATATCACCAACAATACTTAATTGAAATTAAAATTTATGCGTTAGAATAGCAATGGGATTGGATTGACATTTTAAACATCTAATTAAGTAAGTTATAACTGTGATTAAGTGATGATTAATATTGCAAAAGGATATACATATGTACTATATAATTTACTAGTGTATAATGTACTAGCTTACCCGACATGTTTGGCAATGCCAACTTGAGAAATTATTTGTCCTTCAGGTTTAGCTAGTTTTCTGCGCTCACTCCCCGTCACTTTTAGCTCGTTCTCTACTCTCACTCGCCGCAAGTCTATAATATCGTCCATTTTTATTATAACTCTTCCCTCAATAATTTAAATGAGAAAAGCTGTTTGTAAAATTAATGATTATTTAAGTAATTATATGTTAGAATAAAAAAATTTTGCTTACATGGTGAATTTGAGGACATCTAGGGCGTTGCCCTTTGTGAATATTAATATGAAATGATTCAGAAGTTTCTTTTTTAAAGCTTGAGAATGAGTATACTAAATTTCAGCACTCTAGCTAGTCGGAAAGTTAGTAGTTTAGAGATAAATGAGTGAGTTAGTGGAGTGAGTGAGGGCTTTCCCTTTTAAATGTTTAGATTTTTAAAATTTTTTTAGTTTTTAAGTCTAACAGCTGATCATTAGGTGTAAACATAGAACATTAGCGAGAGTATCTGTCCATACCCAAGGAGGTTGTGAATATAATTTTTATTGTTCTTACATTCACGAAATTTTAACAATCCTTTAGTTACTTTCATCAACCACCTTTTACATATTTTGTTATTGTTTTATTTATTTACAAAATAGTTGTTAGATGGTCCATAAGTAAAAAGACTTGTTAGTATAAATCATGGATAATATTACTAAATTATAATTATTTATGACAATGTAAATAACTTCTAAGTTCAAAGACAATAAAATTATCAGTTTCTATTTTTTACGTAAGACATATATATTTTTTACTGTAACATATTGACTACTCAACATATATATAAGTATCTTTGCTTCAAAATCAAAGTAAACACAAATTTGAAATGAAACACATAGATAGATATTCATAGCCATTTCTATAACCGACCGAGCGGATGATAAGTGTACCTACTGCGGAGGGATTTATGTCATGACATGTATGCAACAAGATAACAAGTTGGGAGTTGAGATTTACGGGGGAATTAGAGATGACTTGCGCCAGGCTCACTTTGTATGAGTTGAAAAATGGTGATTAAAGAGTATCTGAGTTATTGAAAATTTAGGCATGTAAGGGATTAGCTCTAATTATCATTTCTAAACGACAACTTTTGTTCAAAATGTAAGGGTAATGAAGTGTGAATGACGACTTTTTATGGAATTTACAAATTTACTTTTTTATTGGTGTTTATTTCAACGGTCATGTATATAAAATAAAAACATATTTAACTTAAAACCTTTTAACTATAACATTACCAATAAGTGTTGTTTTGATTGGTAATTAATTAAAATGTGTCGTTACTTTTGATTCAACGGTTATTTTCTACTTTGGGTTTATGTAATATTTTTGTTTATTCATTTTAATAAGTGACCGTTGAGAAATCGGAATGCCTTTTCTATAGAAATATATCATATTTTCCGAGTATTCTATTTGATTAATGTGGTCGGTTCTATCCATTGAAAGACTCCATGACCCCACGCTGGTCACGCAACAGCCAATAAGGCGACGCCTAAACGAATCGACTAAGATTGATCGTTCACGCTGAATGCAGAGCCAGAGAAGAACTAAATAAACAAGTAATACAACTAAAAGATATATATATATATATATATAAGTAGATAGTACTATGGGGTTCCTAGGACACTTTTGGAGACAATCAAAAATCAAACAAATTCCATAGTTTTTCAGTACAATTATGCAATATTTTTGCCATTTTTTGGCCAATTTTCAGCTTTTGTCAAATTGTCATAAAAAATATGCAATTTTAATGAAATTTTTAACAAATATGCCTAAATTTTCTACAAAATAAAATTTTTTTAAAAACAAGTAAAATTATCACATTTTATAAGTATTTTTTCAATAGTTGACTTTTCATAAGGTAATTTAAAATTTTAGTAGTATTTTTTCAATAAATTTGACTAAAATAGTAATAATATATTCTAATTAATTTCAGTAATATCATTTTTGATTATATTATATTCAAGTAATTTTTCAGATATAATAATAATATAACAATTTGTTTTACTAGTAGCTACTATATCATAATCAAAATCTGCATTAATAATAATATCATTTTTTGAACTTGAAATATTTGTTGGATTTTTTGTAGTATCAATTACATAAATTGGTCTATTTTCTAGAAATTCTGTTGGATTATAATACATTTTACTACTATTATAATAAACTTTTTTATAATCTTGATACATTTCATACATAATTCTAAATTTTTCATTGTTTATATCAAAATTTTCTAATTCATCAGGGTAATAATGACCATTTAGTTTTACTCTTATATTTTTTACATACATACTATCAAATTTAGAAGTATCAAATAACTGATCATTTGTTCTTGATTTTTGAAATCCAATTATAATAAATTTTGGATTATAAATATTTCTATAGATATTTGTTATATCAAAACTTAAATTCTTTCCTGTAATATTTTTTTGTTCAATACATTGCCAATGATTAAAATGAAAATTTACTTTTTCAAATTTGCTTAGTTCATTAATTAATTGAATTTTACTTGTTGTTTTGTATTCAATTATAGGAACTCTAATAAAAAATTCATCAATTGTTATTTTACCTTCAGTTGGTAATGTAGCATTATCATAAGATCCATCAGCCTTTTTAGTTTTCCATCTAAAAATTGCATCATTATCTTCTGATCTAATAAATGTTATATTAAAACCTCCTTTGTATATTGGAATATTTACATTTTCAAAAAATCCTAATCCAAAATGAGATAAATTACCAATTGCTTCAAATTTATTTTTAAAATTTGATTCAAAACCATTATTTATCTGATTTATTTCTGATTTTGAATAAGTTATAGTACCTTTAATTGTACTTAATAGACCAGGATATTCAATTTCATCAATCAATTTATTATGTTTTCTAACTTCAATTTTTGAAAATAAAAATGGAACAAAATTATCAATTAATTTTATATTAGCACCATTATCATATGCATTTCCATCAGATTTAGTCAATTTACCAGATATATAAAATTGAAATTTAGAAGTACAAAATCCATCTCCAAAATCTATATTAAATTCAGTTTTTTTATTAGGTTCATTTAAATGTAATTTAGATAATGGATAGAAATTTTTGTATTCAGCTCTTTCAATATCATTTATATATTTTTTGTAATCAGCCATTTATTAAGGATAATTTTTTAAATCGAAAGCTTTTTTAAAACAAGTAAAATTTTTATAATTTTTATGATGTCAAATTTTATAATTTTTATGTATCAATTTCATTTTTACTTTTAAAATATTCAATTTCAGTAGCATGATCAATTATAAATTTTGCTGATATTTTTTGATGTTCTAAAATTAATTCCCAATTTAATGTAAATGCATAATCATGAATGAAATATTCAGTTAAATTTTGATATTTACAAATCAAATCAATATAATCTTTTAATTGATAATTTATGAATTCAGTAATAAAATCTATAGTTAAATTTTGATGTTGAGCAATTTTTTGCCAATTTAATTTATTTTGAAACAATCTCATCATATTAATACTCAACTCATATTTTTCAGAAATATCATCCCAATCATCTTTGTTTAATTGATTTTGGTTTCTGATAATGAATAAATCAAATAAACTGTATAGAGCCATTTATTAGGGAGAAAATTTTGTAAAACAACTTTTCTTTGAATTATAAATACAACATTTTGATTTAATGACATTTATATTTTTCAATTTTATTATCTGAATATCTTTAGAATTAGTTTTTTGTTTACATTTAAGACAATAAATCAACTCCATTTATATAAAATAATTATTGTAACTTATCTATATCATCTTTAATTAGTATTATTTCAGCATTTAATTCTTTTATGGATTCATTGACTCCATCAAATAGAAATTTTAGTTCTTTTTCTAATTTTTCTTCTAAATTTTCAACATATTTTCCAATATTAATTAAAAAGTCTGTAATTTTATTTAAATCTTTTTTAGTTTCTGAATGATCATTACCAATTTTAATAATTGAATCTAAAACTTCATCTAATTCTGATTTTATTACAACATCATATTTATTTATACTTGGTTTAACATTAACAATTCTTTTACCATTAATACTTATATAATTTTTTGATAAACCAATAGCATTTACTAAATTTTCAGTCTTTTTTACATGACTTTTAAAACTTTTACTAAAATTATTAAAAAATATATTTAATTTAGAATTTATATAATCTTCTTTAATATTAATTGGATGCTTTTTCTGTCTTCCAAACAGATCAAATATATTTTGTGAATCCATATTTATTAAGGATTAATTTATTTATTATATTATCAAATTTTTTATTATTATTTAATTCATATAATATAAAAATACATAAATGACCACAAATTGGTGGATCATTATAATTTTGAATTTGATTATCATTATAAAATATATTATCTTTTCCTAGATCTTTAACTAATTCTATTGGTGGTTTATTAACTATATTTCCATATGAATCAAAATAATATTTAACTTTATCTTTTTTATAATAACAAACCCAATGAGTTCCATTTCCATCAAATGAATCTAAATTTATAATTCCACATTCAAATTTATTAACTTTATTAGGTAATATATCTCTCATAAATACACCTCTAAAACATTTTATATTTTTACATAATTTTTCTAATTCACCTAATGTTAGTGGTTCAAAATTTTTTTATAATTTTGTTTCATATATTTTAATGTTTTTTTATCTAAACCAGATCCTTCTACATTTTTTAATTCATGATAGTAGTGGGGTTTTGCCGGTTCTGGCGCAGGTCAAGGCCAAGCTGTTCGAACCGGCAGTTGTGGTTGACAGTGATGGGTGTGTTTTGTAAGTGGGTCAAGGCCATCCGGAGGGAGTTTTAAAAAAGTGGGAGCCGCAGGGGCTCAGTCGGGGCGGGGACTCGGGACGGGTCGGATCGGAGCGGGAGCGGGCGGGCCGAGGGAGGGGTTGTTTTTTATTTTTTCGTTTATTTATTTTAATCGAACCCCATCAGTGATCGTAGAATAGCCTCCACGTCGTTTGCAGCAGTAGTGGTCACCGCATCGCTCTGTACCGGGCGGGAGCCGGCGTTCGTTGTAGGCGTGGCGGAACCGTCTGTCGGACGTGCAGTAGTATCCGTAGTGGAAGTCACGTCAGGGGACTGCACCGGTGAACCCTGTTGTGTGTCCATGCTTGCAAGAGAGAGTGAGAGAGAGAGACGAGAGGTCTTAGGTGTTTACCGTGTGAGGCGATAGAGCGCAATGAGACACGAGTCGGAGGATGTCCGATAATATAGACCCGGTAAGACGGTGAAGAAGAAGAATTGG
The DNA here is from genome assembly GCA_030545055.2 of Neoaliturus tenellus. Lineage (NCBI taxonomy): Eukaryota > Metazoa > Arthropoda > Insecta > Hemiptera > Cicadellidae > Neoaliturus > Neoaliturus tenellus. Next base: position 91,224,788 of record CM061536.1, read on the forward strand.
ACGGGGCCGTCAATAGGCGTGACAAGAGGGAAATGTTGGTACTTCACCATTTCAGTCAAGACTGTCTGTAGAATAGTATCAATAGTGCAAGCGTTGTCAAGTTGAGGTGGTGCAAAATACAACGGGTGAAACCTGAACCGTTTTTTAAGTCTAGCCACCGTACTACGCGGTTTTGAAACTGCAGGTGTAGAATGCTGTTGTAAAATATGTTTTGTGCGCAAAAGTTTCAGCTGTAAAGTGTGGGAAGCCATGATTTTACATGTGAACCGCTTGAGAGTAAGCCGGCAAATGGTCAGCGGCCGCGATTGTGTCTGAATATATAGAAACTAATTAGCATATAAAGCGGAAACACATTTTAAAGTAATAAGCGTTAGTTATAAAAGCGTCAGAGACCTACGGATAGTACCTCACCCGACCGATGCCGCCACCGAAATGGCACGCGCGCGGCGGCAACCCCCCTTTTTATGCGATCGATGAGTCACGTGCGACGCCCCTCCAACCCCCTCCAACCCCCTCCCCGAGAAAACCGCATAAAAGAGCGAGGTTTGCAGGAGCTCGGTTATTTGTCAGTCGGCCGCGGCTACGGTCACAAGAGTCGGAGGAAGAGACGGATAGTTTAAGAAAAGTATCGGTAATAGCGGAAGTTAATTAATTAATTATTCAGTTGTAGGATTGCGAGTATCGGCCTGTGGATAAGCAAGTGGGGCCGCAACTGTGATTGAACAGGTAACTACCGTATTATAGCAATAATTGTAATATTAGACGGTAGTAAAGTGTATAAGGTGCAGGTGTGCAAGAAATGCTCCGTGCACGATGAAGTAGGATTGCATTAGCCATGTGTACGGTTTAATCTTATGGTGTAGTGATAACTATAATAGTAGCCGGTTGTAAAGTGTATAACCTGCAGGTGAGCAAGAAATGTCTCTTGTACTGTAGCAATAATTATAATAGTAGACGGTTAGCAAGTGTATTATCTGCAGGCGTGCAAGAAATGTCTCGTGTAATGTAGCAATAAGTATAATAGTAGACTGGTGTAAGGTGTATTACCTGCAGATGTGCAGGAAACATTGCGTGCACCATTGCACAGGTAAATCCTGTAGTGTAGCACTAACTATATTAATATGACCGAGAAGTAGCGGTTAGAGTTTAAGTGTCGCTAAAGTAAGAGAGTAATTTGCATAGTAAGGAGGAAACAGGTGTGTAAGAATGGAACCTGCAATTAATCAGTGTGAGTTGCCTGCACGCGATGTTAATTAGCATATTTAGTTAAAACAAAAATGGAAAATAGACGCGAAAATAAAAGTGTGATTTATAAAATGATTGTTGTAGTGTTAAGAAATAGTGTAAAAAAATTAAAATGTTAAGTGTTAAAAATAAATCATATGTTATAGTACTATGTGCTATAAACTCACGGATTTGTTGTTTACCGCTGGGGTGCCAGCCCTCTATATGGGCGGCGCGCGAGCTTTCCTTCGTTTATATGCACGCGGATGGTTACTCATGCATGACCCCCCCCCCTTCCGGACCGGAACCGAAACCCCCCCCCCTCTGACGTCACAACGTCTTAGGTGTAGCGTGTAAGAAGTACCAACCAGGCCAAGGATTATGTGTGCATTTGCAAACAATAGTCTATTGTATGTTAAAAACAAGTTGCGTGTACCGGAGGTTTACTTCCGCTGCAACTATAATTAACCGTCGGAAGAGGGTGGATAACAATCGACGATAATTATGCTGTTACGCGATGGGGAAAGCTGCGGATGTAATTTGATGCTATCAAATGCAAATAGAGAGGTACAAGGCTCCTACTTGTCAGCGGATGTAATTTGATGTTATCTAATGCAAATTGAGAGATACAAGGCTCCACCTGCGTTTTGCCCGACCCACATGTAACAAAGCACATCCGTTTGGAATTTTCCATTGACGTTGCTGGAAGGTTCCATACCCCCCTTAAACCCCTACCGCCACCCCCACCACTCTGCGAACCGAGAACCACCCCGACGACTATTGCCGCCGCAGTTGGGCTCGGAACTCCGGACGCGGCAGTCCGACCCAACTCAGAGGGCAGCTCAAATGTATAAGCGGCCGATATATATTTGAGTTACTCTTGTTGTTAGGCTATTACTATTTAATATTTGTTGTGTCTGTGTGTGTGTGTGTGTGTGTGTGTGTCTATGGTTTTTATGCAAAGCGTTATTTGGTTTTAGTCTTAAGATGTGTTAGTTGTAAGGTTTAACTTGCGCATTGCGATGTTAGCATTAAGGTGTGTTATGGTATTATTTATGTTTAAGAAATGTGTTTTTTAATTTTAAGTATTGGGTTATGGTGTGTGTGTGTGTGTGTGTGTGTGTGTCCATGTCTGTGTTCATCTGTGTACTAATAATTTTTTATATTCCACAGCTAGCTGTTAGGATGGGTAGATTAAATTAAAATGTAAATGTAAATTAAAGAAGTTCGATTGAACTTCATTAAATATGGGTGGGACATGCGCGTTGTGCCTTAGGCAGCGCATATTTTTATTGTTTTTGATTTTTGTTTTTGATTTTGGTCAGGCAAAAATATGATTGGGTGGGTTTAGATTAAGGGTGGGAGGTTAGAGTTGCGTCTTGCATTACCTGTTCCAGAGTCCCTATTGTAAAATTGGAATGGTCAAGTCCAGTGCCCAGGCCCGAGGCTGGCCGCCCGTATCACAGACTACCAAACTGGATCGCCACGTGCGTGCGGGCCAAAAATCGGGATCCCTAGCAAGACGTAACTTTTTGGGTTGGGATTGGGAGTGTTTGAGGAACACAGGGTGGTGGAGACGGTCCTGGCCGCCTCCATCACCTTGGATCATTATTATTTTTTGGTGACCTTGACCTCAATTCACTCATGCATAACCCCCCCCCCCTCGAACCGGAACCGGAACCCCCCCCCCCCCCCCGAGGTCACTTTCACTTGTTGCGTGCGCTGTGTCACTATTTATGCGAGGCCGACTAACGGGTCTGTTTATTCTGATTCCAGCCGCCAACGCTGCCGCATCAGAGCCATGTCGACTACTACCACCACTACTTCTACAACTACAAGTACCACTACTACGTCTGCACCTATTGCACCGCCTGTACCGACGAAGAGACTTCGCCTGAAGAATGTGCCAGACCACATGTTGCAGCGGATGGACACACCGCCTTCCTCGTCCAGAACTCCTGCTCCGGCAAACATTCTTCTGCAAGCGATGACTGTTCTTGGGAGCATCTTCTCACCACCTCCGTCACCAACGAACGCGGGGCAGCCTCCAGAAGACCGGTCTGCCGCAATGGGCCCACCGCAGAAGGAGGTGCCTGCAATGCCGCCACCGCAGAAGGAGGTAACGGATGTCCCAAGAACTGCTGAGCCTCTTCGTCCGGATACACCTTTACTACTCAATTCTATTCACTCTTATATTTCCTTGCCACCATTAATCACGCCTATTCCTGAATCTACTCCTTCTCGTCCTATCATTCCTGTTTTAGAGCGAAAAAAGAAGCTTTTCAAAATTGCTCCTTCAGAGCGTTATCAATTATTAATGAAAGAGCGACGCAGGGCATTTAAAAATCCGCGTAAATGTCCTGAAGTGCTCTGTAAGGGTCTTAAAAAAGGATCAGTTTGTGGTAAGAAATGTGTTTTAAACGAAAAGTATTGCCGTTTACATGTCGTGAAACACATTTCTGCGCCACAACTGACTGTGGTCTCCCACAAGTCTTACCCTCCCACCAGGTTGAAGAGATTGAAGGAAGGTTTGAGGTACTTTTTTGTAAGTAGAACGGATAAGAGCAATAGAATTGTAATAGGGTGTAACGGCTATAAGTGGGTAATAAAGCTCTCCGTACCTCTAAGAACCAAAAAAGCGATCAATACACTTGATGCGAAAGACTTTCTCTTCAAAGGTGAGGATGGTTGGACTAGGTGGGGGCGAAATAATTATTAGAAAATCTTAGCTTTTTTTCCAAATTCCAAATTGTTGGAAAAAAATAATGGGAGAGAAACCAGCGCTATAATAAGTGCGCTGCGTTTCTCTCCCATTATTTTTTGGCCGCTCTAAGTCCCGTGACCTACTTTCATATGACCTTGACATTGACCCCCCCCCCCGCCTTCCGGACCGGAACCGGAACCCCCCCCCCCTTCCCCCACTGATTTTTCATTGACTTGCCTATATAAGAGTGTGGCGGTTTGTGTTGGAGCCATTGCTTGCTAATAATAGTTAGAGCGAACATGTCTCCCCGAGATGTTCCAATATTTTATAATAAATGTACAAAGATTGGAGAAGTATTGGAGGTGGACGAAGAAAACAACGAAGAAAACAATGAAGAAATTGAAGTGCCCTTGTTAAGTGAAAATGTTGTTACAAGAATATTTTTGGATATTAATTCTCCAATGGATATTATAGGAAGGTTTGTAATTGAAGCTATGACATGGATAGAAAACGGAAGATTAGTGAACATAGCATCTCCAATTTTAGTTGATGATAGACCCACCTTTGGTGTATATTGGCGTAACATTGATCTGTTATGGCTATGGGCGGAGGCATATGTGGAGTATTTGCAATTAGAAGAAAATATAGGGTTTAATCATTACTTTTCGGCTTTGGTTTTAAACTACTAATTTTTAACATCCCACTAAAAAATCATATCCCCCCCCCCAAAATTTTTACTGTACTGGCGAACGTTATAAAAGCAGCTATCACATGTGTTTGCTCATTATTTGTCTTGTTGCTATACGTTAAACATGTATAAGAGACTGGATTCGTTTTTTGCTGAGCACACAGAAGTTTGGCCGCTATTGTATAGGTTATTTTTGAAAAATGAACAAAACATAATGAGGGATATGGGCATGGGGGTTAGTGTGTTTGTGTACCGTCGTGATGCGTACAAAGTATTGTGTGCATGTCGAGTAAGGATTGAAGTTTTAGAAATACTGTTTCCATGGATGCTGCACGTACGTAATCTTGTAGAAGGCATGAAGATAGAGGTGGAAGTGGTTGCAATGCAATACAAGCTGTCTGCGGAAGAGTAATTAGAGCAAGGCAAGTTACAAATTTTTATAATTGACTTTACCCCCCCCCCCCTTCCAGTCTCCTATATAAGCGAGGGTTCCACATAATCCTGTTCATTTTTCGTGTAACTGTTACTGGAGCCACATGTTCTTTTTTTTAAACCATGTCTCCGAGAGATACCACTTTTATTTACATCACTGAAATTGTTATAGATCGTGAGATGGCAGAAGATGAAGAAGTAGAGCAAGAGGTAAATATTACGTTTGGACAGTTTTTGGAAGAAATAGTTGTAGAATTTTTAAATTTAAATGAACAAATGAACAATGATATTGGACCCGCTTCAAATTCAAATGTATCCTTTATGCACCAACCGGAAGAATTAACAGAATCTGAAGGTGAAGAAGAACAGCAGTCACAACTCTGGAATGCCGCTGCCCATGTTATTGATACTCCGCAACATGAGGAAACAAATTTGGAATAAAAATGGTGGGGGGAAAGATGAGGTAGTAGGCTATTTAAACGGTAGTCTGGCATGAGTAAAAATCATTTGAAAATGGATGAGCGAGCGAGAATGTACAAAGTGTTTTGTGAAGAGTGTGATAGAGTGTGGGTACCACCGGTGAACTCCTTCACATATTATTTTCCAATTCTGGACATAGATGATTGTAAGAAAATCCCAGACATTGGTTATAAGTTTGAAAAGGCTGGAATTCTAATTAGTGTTCATGAAAAATTTCATAATGAATATTCAAGGAAATTAGCATTTGATTTCATGTTGGCAAATGAAGATCTTAAATCTTGTGACTATCCTTATTTTCTTTATAACCATCTTGTTACAAATGGTGCTAGCGTGACCGTTGAAATATGTATTCGTCATTTTTGGGACAACCGGTAAAGTGGTGGGGGAAAGGGGATAAATGTGATGTTGGACTGAATTTAGTTTTATTTTTACAATAGCAGCCGACTACGATGCAACGTCCAATTTTGTATCATACGCTTACCTCTGATGCAGAAGAGGAGACCAGAAGGAGAAGAAGTGAACAATCAAGACAAACCCAGGCTAATATCAACATGGAATATTACAGACTTCAATTTCAAATTCCCGGAATGCGACTTGGAGAAAACCGAGTGAAAACTGTCCACGTAGCCAGTAGTTACATTAAATATCTAAAACTACTATTGGAAGAAAAAAAATCAAAAATTAAACAATTGGAAAATGAAAACAATAAAATGAAGAAAGAACTGTTACGTTTGAAAAATGTGTGTAGTAACAAAGGTGTGGTTAAAGAAGGCGAAGAAGAAGGAAATGAAATTATAGGATTTTAAGTTAAAAAAAAAAACATAAAATGTTAAAAAAAACAATAAAATTAAAAATGTAAAAAAAAAGTAGAGGTAGAATAGAGAGCGGGGAATAGATCACTTTGTGGCAATGGAATAACATGTCACTTAGTGCTCTATTCCCCGTTCTCGCGTTAATATTGTTTGACCTTGACCTAGAAAGTAGTAGTGGGGATAAGTTATTTAAGCGGGCGGTAGGCAGTAAAACAGTTTAGTACGAATGTTACTCTCATCTACAACACGATGGAGAGTCTTTTTGTTATTTGTTTGAGAAAAATAATTTGTGATGACTTTTTATTTCATCACATAATAAGATCAGGAGAATGTCTTATTCCCAATACGGTTAGAAATGCAATACACGAGTATCGAAGAGAACATTGTGGATTCGGCATTATTGTTGCTTATAAATTTGCAGATGGGACCCAGCTTTGTCCAGATTGTGCACGAGTGGCTATAGATGATTGGGACGAATTTGAACTTGAAGGAGGGTACGTTGACCATCGTGTTAAAGCACCACTAATAAGATTTGAAGCTATGCGGGAAAGATGCACAATCTGTGCACAGGTCTTATGTAAATTTATTAGGTGTAGAACATACTAGAGTAACGGTATGGAGGGGAGGTCTAACAAAAAGTGGGGGAAAAAGTAGTGGGGGGAAAAATAGTGGGGGAAAAAGTAGTGGGGGTATTGGTTATAAATGTTGTTTGGTAAAGGTTGATTTCATTACTGTCACAGAATAACTCGAGTAAAGATGTCTTTTAACATGGAAATAAAAACTTTTAAGATTCTCGATGAAGAATGGACATTTGTTGCAAACTTTATAAGATCAAAAGAAGATGATGGAAGTTTGATGAAAGTGTTTTGCTACATATTAGAAGGGAAAGATGAACAGGTGGTGAAAGATTATTTATCAAACAGGCAAATATCGTCATCCAGCTCACAATTTATAAAATTTCTAAAAGACAATAATTTGAATGCAAAAGTGGAAGTTTGGTTTTTTGTTTAAACAACATGGTGGGGGAAAATTGAAATGGTGGGGGGAATTGTGTTTAAAAGAGGGTTAAAACACAGTAGGAGTTTCATTTATTTGCTAAAACTCTTAAGAAGAACATTGCAAGAAAAATGGCTGAACCAGTAGAAGATTCAACTCCATCAACAAGTAAAGTTTTACATTTCTCAAGTAAAGGAAAACGAATAACACATCCGGAATTGAGTGCTTTAGGTAAGGAACGGTGCAGGAAAGAAAAAATGGCGTTCTATCAATTGCAACTTATAGTGCCTTCATTGACTGTTGGCAATACCAGGATACAAACATTGATCGGTGCAAAGAAATATATTTTGGAACTGTTGGACAAAATTGAAGTGTTAGAAAACAAACTGAAGACAAATAAAACTACTGGTGTATGGTATCCGCCTAGTGAAATTCCTGTTTTAAAGATGGAACCTAATGAACTTCCTGATACTTATGCGTGGAATGCATTTAATGAACCTGATGAAGACTCTCCTATAAAGTATGAAGCTCCTGCTGTGTAAATAATGACGGGTAAAAAAAAAAATAAAAATATTTAAAAAAAATAAAACAGAAAAATACAAAAAAAATTAGATGTAGAATAGAGAGCGGGGAATAGATCACTCTGTGGTAATGGAATAACATGCCACTTAGTGCTCTATTCCCCGTTCTCGCGTTAAGTTTATTTGACCTTGACCTATAAAAACATGGTGGGGGAAAGCGTTTTGGTGGGGGAAAGTGGATAAAAGAGGTTCGACGCGTTGTTGTAGTCATTTCGCTCATAATATTCTTGTTTCTCACATCTCGCAGTAGAACCAGAATCATGGCAAGTGGAGACAATGTTTTGGACCTTAGTACAACAAAAAAGGATCAACAACATTTGAAAGTCCAGAAAAGTCATTTTAAAGAGTCAGCTCAGGCAAGAGAGGCGAGAATAAGACAAAAATACTACAAACTGCAAAGGCTAATACCAGGAGTGCGATTGGGAGAAGTTAGGACTAGAACTATCGATATGGCCGCCGACTACATCAATCAACTACTTGTCGAGTTGGCCATAAAGAATGAAAGAATACAGCAGTTGGAATATGAACGCAAAAGAATTCTACTACAAGAAGATGAAGAACCTATGAACTGTGTGATGAAAGACAGTGAATAAAGAAGAAGTGGAAGAAGCTACAAAATTATTTAAAATTTTATGTGTTAGTAAAAACAATTGGACTTAATATAAACAGTAATAAGGTTAAAAAACAATAAAAAATTGACATTTAATAATTGGTTACTAATTGGACTTACATTAGAGAGTGGGGAATAGATCACTTTGTGGTAATGGACTAACATGCCACTTAGTGCTCTATTCCCCATTCTCGCTTTAGGTGTGTTGACCTTGACCTATTAAAATAGTAGTATATAAGTAGCTACACAAGAGGGCCTCCTTTATTCATTCGGAATGGCTCCCGTGGATAACACTGACTATCCTAGGAAACCTATTTTTGAAATATTATATAAAATTCAACAAGAAGATCTCGGCATGGAAGATTCGGATGACGACAACTCAGAAGCGGAAAGTGTTGACAGTATGGAAGAAGAATTAACAAGTGAGGCGCATGAAGATGTACAAATAGACTTGACAGAGAATGAATACCCACCACCACCATTGGAATTTGAAGATGTCCATCATGAAACTCCAACATCTAGTCACAATCCTGATGTAGAATCAATACGTCAAAGATTGGTTTTCTGCGCAAGACAATTATTCCCATCAGATAGCGAAGAAGAAGAAGAAGATTAAAATTGGTGGGGGTAAGACAGCATAAAAAGGCGGTATGAAGAGGCCGCATTTCATTTACCTGTTAAATTTCAAAGGATAAACATCGCTAAAATGCATCGTTGTGAGATATGTTTAGAGACTTACGAAGATGAAATATTGTTAGACATTCATAAGGAGTTGTATCACAACAGAAATGAAAACATATCTTCAGAAGAAGTAACAGCAGGACCATCTAATACACTACCAAGTTTAAGTATTCACGCATTACCCGGTAGAGTGGTGATGCATCACAAAATTCAAAACGAAAATCTGGAGTTAGAGCAATTTATTATAGAAGCTAAACCAATTGTGATCAAGATTTTAAAAGAAGAACTAAAACGATTAAACTTTATTAAATTTGGTTTGATTCTAGACGCCATGTTTATCAATGTAGAAGAAGAAATGTCACCAAGAGGATTTATAACAAAAAATCGAACCATCATGGGTAATTCGGATATTGATTCAATAATAGAAGATTGTTTTGAAGAGATTTTGACTAAAATTCAAGAACACGAAGGAAGAGGATCAGGTTGGAGTCTAATTAGCGTAGTAGGTATGGACATAAGAGTTCACAAGCACGGTTATTGGCTGATGGGCAGCAGTTTCATCGCACTTCCGAAAAGGATCAAAGATACAAAATCATGTGTAAATGTTCAAAATCAAGATATGGAATGTTTTCGATATGCTATGACCTCAAAATTTGTATTACACGATGCGCAAAGAGCTGGCGAAGAATATGAGGACTACAGATATAGATATAATTTTCAAGGTATGTCTTACCCGGTAGGGTTGAAGGATATTTCAAAATTTGAAAAACAAAATCCCGGAATATCAGTTAACGTATTTGGTTTGGACAGTTCCAATAAAGTTTTTCCTTTAAAAGTGGTGAAGAACGAGCTTGCAGATCATACGGACTTGTTGTTACTTACAAAGGATGAAGTGTCACACTATGTATGGATAAAATCATTTGAAAGACTTGTCAACAAGCAGCTATCAAAAAATGAACACAAAAAAGTAATTTGTAAAAGATGTTTTTGTTTTAAAGAAGAAAGAAATGGAGGACGACATTGGTTACAAGAACATAAACAACTGTGTAATGAACACTTTGAAGCAACGATTATCTTACCACCATTAAATAAATCATACTTACAGTTTGAAAAGGTGTTCCATCAGTATCGCATTCCTATAGTGGTATATGCTGATTTTGAATCAACACTTGTCCCTATTGAAGATGAAAACGTTGAAGCAAGGAAGAGTATAAAATATCAAATGCATAAGCCTAACAGTTTTTGTTTATTGGTTAAATCCACATTGGCTGAAGAACATTTAAATGGGTACGGATTGACGTCAAGACCTGTGGTGTACCGTGGTGAAGATGTTGCTGCGACATTTCTTAATCATCTATATGAAATAGCTAGGAATGTAGAAAATTTGTATAGCGATATTGTGCCAATGATACCTATGGATGAAGAAGAAGAAATTCAACATGAAAATGCCACCCATTGTTTTTTATGTAAAAATGAGTTTACTTTGAATAACTACAAAGTTAAGGATCATGATCATTTTAGAGGATATTATAGGGGTGCAGCGTGTAATGGATGCAACATCAATTACAAGATTCCTAGAAATATACCTGTAATACTGCATAACCTTAGCGGTTATGATGGTCATTTTATAATACCAGAATTGGGGAGAGATGACGGTGCGATTGATGTTATCGCGGAAACAACTGAGAAGTTTATAAGTTTTAGTAAGAAGATTGGAAATATAAAATTACGATTTTTAGATTCGTACCGGTTTATGCCGTGCAGTTTATCAAGACTTTCAGATAACCTCAGGAAAGAAGATTTAATAGAAACAAGAAAGATTGTGAATAACGATAAATTGGATCTAGTTCTTCGCAAAGGTGTTTTCCCTTACGATTATATCGACAGTTTGGAAAGATTTGAAGAAACCTCACTTCCACCTAGAGAAGCTTTTAAGAGTAAATTATACGAAGAGGACATCAGTGAGGAAGATTATCAACACGCTTGTAAGGTATGGAATGAACTAGGGATGAGAACTTTGGGAGAATATTCGGATTTCTACGTTAAATTGGATGTGACACTATTATGTGACATAATGGAAGAATTTAGGAATACCTGTTTAAAAGCATACGGATTAGACCCTCTTCATTCGTACACAGCTCCCGGATTGGCATGGCAGGCCATGTTAAAAGAAACAAACTGTAAACTTCAACTACTAACCGATATAGATATGGTGTTGATGATAGAGTCTGGTATCCGAGGAGGATTAACACAAAGTGTAACCAGATATGTAAAAGCCAACAATAAATACCTCCCCAACTATGACGCGTCACAACCAAGTACATTTATAGGTTATTTTGACGCAAATAACCTATACGGATGGGCTATGTCAAAACCCCTTCCATATGATAATTTTAAATGGGTTGATCCAAATTCGATCGATAACATCGCCGATATCCCTAAACACGGAGATACTGGTTACATCTTTGACGTTGATTTTGAGTACCCGGAACATCTTCACGACCACCATTATGACTTGCCGCTATTAGCAAAAACAGAAATATCTCCTACTGGTAGATGGCCGAAATTAATGATGACACTCACCAACAAGACGAGGTATGTAGCGCATTATTGGACAGTACAACAAGCGTTAGAGATGGGATTGAAAATTACCAGAATTAATAGGGTGCTACAATTTTCTCAATCCTGTTGGTTGAAATCCTATATTGATAACAACACTAGAAGAAAAACAGCGGCAACGTCCAATTTTCAAAAGGATTTCTTTAAATTGATGAATAATGCAATATTCGGTAAAACATTAGAAAACAAGAGGAATCACAAAGATTTAAGATTGGTTAATGACGCAACAAAACTACAAAAGTTGGTGCAAAAACCAAACTTTGCATCTTCAATAATTATTAATGAAAACCTTGTTGCCGTTTCTATGAACAAAATTTCAATTAAGATGGATCGCCCTGTTTATGTCGGAATGTCTATTTTAGATATATCAAAAACTCATATGTACGATTTTCATTATAATAAAATGGTGAAACATTATGGAAGAGAGAACATTGGAATTGCATACATGGACACCGACGCATTCATCTATTGGATTATAACCAATGATATGTATGAAGATCTACGCACTTTTGTTTATAAAGATGATTTTGATTTTTCTGATTATCCGCAACAGCACCCTAACTACGACAACGGGATAAACAAGAAAGTCTTAGGAAAATTCAAAGATGAGACCAATGGTGCGCCTATGGAAGAGACTGTGGCTTTGATGTCCAAGCTTTATTCATTTCAACTATACATAAGTGAGAAAGAAGAACATCAAGTTGTAAAGAAGGCAAAAGGCATTAAAACATCATATCTAAAGAAGAATGTACAATTTGAACATTTTAAAAGATGTCTGTTCGAAAATATAGAAACCACAGCAACTTTTAATACAATAAGAAGCTTCAACCATCAAGTTTACAGTGTTAAACAAACCAAATGGGCACTAAGCTACAAGGATGACAAGAGGCATATCCAGCAAGACAATATACACACTCTTCCTTTTGGACATTATTCATTAACTCCTATCGACCAATAAAACCTGTTCTTCGTCCTTTCACCTACTTCCTTTTTTCCTTTCCGTAAAAAAGAGGGGAGCATGGCAAGCCCAATGCCATGCCCCCTCTTTTTTACACAGCTATTATTTGGCCTTGACCCATATTTGTTAATGATATAAAAGATGACAAACCAGTCTGAGGATTAGTATTTTTTAAACCGGCGTGGAAACAACATCTAAGAATGGAAGGATTGAAGGATAAGATTGTACATGAACTTCATAAACCGGCAAGAAGGAAGTTTCCAAGAAGGAATACAGTTATAAAAGGAATGAACGATCTATACCAAGCCGATCTCATAGAGATGATACCACATAGTAAATTGAATAAAGGGTTTAAATATATATTAGCTATTATAGACTGTTTTAGCAAGCTCGCTGACGCTTTACCGCTTAAGGACAAAAGTGGGAAAAGTGTTACAAAAGCTATGGAAACGGCTATTAAAAGAAATAAACTTGTCATCAAACATTTACAAACTGATGATGGAAAAGAATATTTCAATAAGGAATTTGCGGCATTGATGAAAAAATATAACATAAATCATTATTCTACAAATTCGGAAGTCAAAGCTTCGATAATAGAACGATTCAATAGAACATTAAAAGGAGCGATGTATAAAACATTTTCCAAACGAGGATCGTACGTGTGGTACGATATATTACCGCAGCTTATAAAAGAGTACAATAACAAGTATCATCGCACTATTGGTATAAAACCTATCCAAGTAAATAGCGGCAATGCTAAGCTTGTTTTAGAGCGTATTAAAAAAAATACTGCTCCCAAAATTGAAAAATTAAAACCTAAAAAGTTTAAAGTAAACGATAAGGTGCGTATAAGTAAATACAAAGGAGTTTTCAGTAAGAGATATCTACCAAACTGGACTAACGAAGTATTTACAATCTACAAGGTGCAGCCGACAATACCAGAAACGTACATTTTAAAGGACAACAAAGGTGAACTACTTCAAGGCGGATTCTATGGGCATGAACTATTGAAATCAACAGTTGGTGACGTATATCTTGTCGAAAAGGTTTTACAAAGAAAAAAGGATAAAGTTAAAGTCCGTTGGTTGGGATTTGACAAGAGTGAAGATTCTTGGATTCCTACAAAAGACTTGGTATAATACTTTAATAATTCATTATGTGTTGAACCTTTAAACAAGATGGATATTGTACAGCAAAAGGAACGATTTAATATTAATAACATAGATGAATTGACAGTGGATAGTGACAAGTTAAACCGTGGTAAACATGGGGAATTACTACCAAACTCCATAAGATGTTTGATAACCGGTCCTTCAAATTGTGGAAAAACAAATGTTGTTTTCAACCTTATAACTAATCCAAAAGGACTACGTTTTAATAATATATACATTTTTTCAAAATCTTTGCAACAACCTAAATACCAGTTGTTGGATAAAGTGTTAGCAAGTGTACCAGAAGTAAATTTCTACAAGTTTAATGCCAGTGAAACAATTATGCAGCCAAATGAAGCTAAACCATTTTCTGTATTTATATTTGACGATGTATCATGTGAAAATCACGATACAATCAGAAGTTATTTTGCAATGGGGAGACATCATAATATTGACAGTATTTACATTGGTCAAACCTACAGTAAAATTCCAAAACAACTTATAAGAGATAATGCTAATTTGTTGATAGTATTCAAGCAAGATGAAACAAATTTGAAACATATATATAACGATCATGTGAATGCGGATATGACATTTGATAAATTTAAAGAGATGTGCGGCAAAGCGTGGGCTGAAAAGTATGGCTTTCTCGTCATTATGAAAGATGAAGCTATAAAAGATGGAAGATATCGAATAGGGTTGGACAAATTTGTATTAATACATTAATTGAATGGCAGTACGTCTAGTAATGAATCAGACTTCATAGTGTAAACATGGTGAATCCAGAAAAACTATTGAAAGAAATAAAATCACTCAGTGATTCTATTAGGATGAAGAATCGCGCATTAAGGATGGGTTTAAGTGAAAGAGAAGAATTCCTAGAGACTACATTTAAACCTATTACGGAACCTTTAAAACAGATATCAAAAACCATTGGTAAACCTCGTTATGAAGGAGATGTTTTACTACCAGTTTCTAAACAAGAAGTAGAAACGTTAAAAAAAGACGATGATGATTCATATACAAGTGCTAGTGAGTTTTCGCAAGAAGAAACAAAAGAAGAAGAAGAACCAATTGTTGAAAAAGAAGAAGAACAACCGATACCTGAAGCAGAACAATCAATTCCCAATCTAACTCAATTGAGTAGCGATATATTACAGCATGGACCTCTTGGAAGGAAATACATAATGAAAATGCTACATGACATGAAAGCAAATCCGAATTTAGGTAAATCACACATATACGGAGCAAGGATTGATGGGAATGAATTAAAAATAGGTGATTCAAAACTTGAAATAACTGAAGACGATCACATCATTATTGGTGAGCATAAATATAAAGGAACAAAAGGGTTATATGAATTAATTTTTAAAAACATACCACTAAGATATTCAATCAAAGATTTAAATGTTTTTAAAGAAATTCTACAAAATACCAACGCTCATAAAAGGAATTACTCAAAGGATGCAATGATTAATCGTTCACGTGCAACGAAATATAACATCGTTATTAAAAAGCTGTTTCCTCCTCGAAAACTGCCAACATTACGTACCGCACCGGCGGTGAAACAACCGCTAAAAAGAAAATCTTTATCACTTATGGATTTATCACTTCTTGAACAACATGGCAAAAAGAGTAAAGGAGATACTTCAACATCTGGTAAAGGACTGATGAAAAATCTGTACAATACAAATGTGATTTACTACAAAGACATCAATAAATTGGTTGACAGAATGAGACTACTACATGAAGCCATGGAAGCCGGTCATACGGGATTAAATAATGAATGGGTGGCTCTGGTTGATGAACTTAGGAATCGCGGCATAGTCGTATAATTGCCCGCGGATATAAAAGAGTTGCAAGCGTATAATGTATCAGTTCTAACATGAGTGTCGACAAGTTCGGACGGTACTCCGCGTTAGGGGTGCAAGTCGGAGAAGACAGAAAAAGAGGCGGTTTACCACAAACTCCTGAAGGTGACTATAACATAAGTAATAAACGTTTAAAACTAGTTAAAGATCCAGAAGAAGATACTGATGGAGCGAATTTAAAAACAGTTAAAGAAGCTACTTCTACATCATTGAAATTAGACAAGAATACTTACGATATCAAATCGCATAGAATAATTAATGTTGGTAAACCAACTGATAGTTCTGATGCAATTAATAAAGAGTATTTATCATCTGAACTTTCAAATACTTTAAAATTGCAGTGGGGTAATAATTTAAAAGATGGACAGACATATGATGCTGGGAATCATAGGATAACAAACGTGGCAAATCCAAAAAATGATACAGATTCAGTTAATAAAGAATATTTACATACTATAATACCGGAAAAGACTCAACGCGGATTTTCTTTTTATAAATTTATAATAAATGACATTGGATACCCAAAGGAAGACGGCGATGCTGTAAACCTGAAATACATCAAGGACAACTGTATTTTACAAGATGGTGATGAAATCGATTGTCATGGGAAAGTGTTGTCAAATGTAAAGTTCGGTTCTCAACCAAAAGACGCTGTTACTATGGAACAACTATCTAAAGAATTAAAAAGGGAAACATCGAATTTTGTAAAACATGAAGATGCCGTGCTAAAGCGAGGAGATACATTTATACATGGAAATGAAAAGTTTGATTTAATGCAAGGAAAAAATGATGAATGGGATGCAGGACATAAAACAATAACAAATGGAAAATTTGGTATAAAAGATTCGGATGTACCTTTGATGGTACAAACATTAATTGCGAGTGGTAGTAGATTAGGTACATACAATGGTCGTAATAGAAGAATAAAAAATATTTATCCTGGTTATGAAGATGATGATTGTGTTACATTGAGACAAACAATAACTTGGGATAAACACTTAGGGACCAAATATGATGCAAAGATGAAGAAAATAATTAATATTTTACCAGGTGAAGATTTAAATGATGCCGCTACTATTGGACAAGTCATAACAACGTCAAAAAGTGATTCGACCGCTTACACGTGTAATGATAAACGTATTATGCAGTTACACGATCCTCAACATCCGAAAGATGCTGTAACTTTAGATTGTTTAATAAGAATAGTGGGAAACTTACTTATCGATACCCACAATCATATAGCTAGTACAACGAGTCATGTGATGATTCAACCCGATGAACGAGAAGCTTGGATTAAAAATAGAATCATAAATCAGTATATAATTAATTTGAATAGTTAAGTATTTTAAATATAAAACATTGTGCAAGAGTTATTCATTTATGTAAAGCAGCTCGTGGAGTAAACACGCTGGTTATATAAGACGGCATAATGAAGACCGCACCGCTCAGTCGTCGTCAAGACAGCGGCAAGAAAGGACGTGGTATAACATCAGCTGCGTTTTCCCTGCTCAGACGGATACCTGTTGGCGCCGTTCTAAATCGAGCGATAGACGCTCTACCATACGAATTCCATCTGCCCGGAGGTTATCAATATTGCGGACCCGGAACTAAGTTGGCAAAACGTTTAGCAAGAGGAGATCCCGGTATTAATAAATTGGATCAGGCCTGCAAACAACACGATATAGCGTATTCCAAGTTTACAGATTCGACAAATAGATCGATAGCGGATAGAGTGCTAGCTGAAAAAGCTTGGCAAAGAGTGAAATCAAGTGACGCGAGCATTGCGGAAAAAGCAGCCGCTTGGGCAGTTACTACAGCCATGAAGGGGAAAACAAAATTCGGTGGTGGGAAACGTCGTAGAGGACGACCTGCAAAGAAAAGAGCTCCCAAAAGAGGTGGAAACATTAAGAAAAGACGTCGTAGAACTCGTAAAACAAAGGCGAAGAAAACTTCCGTTTGGTCGATGGTAAAAAACGGAGCAGGCCTATACCTAAGACCATACCGTGTGTACTAAATAAGAACAATCAATTGATAATTCCAAATAAAGCTTTAACAAATCATCAATTATCAAATTATGTGAAATGTTTAAGAATACCATTTTTTAGAGGAGTTTTTATGAAAGATGCATTACCAAATAAAATATGGAAAAATGAAACTGGAATAGTGAATTTGGATTCCACTCATGGTCCAGGAACTCATTGGGTATGCTATAAAAAACTCGGACAGAACGTTTACTACTTTGACAGTTTTGGCAATCTACCACCGCCGAAAGAACTTCAATATTATTTTCGGAACTCCAAAAATATATTTTACAATTACAAAAGAGAACAACCCAACAATACAGAAATATGCGGACATTTATGTTTGGAGTTTTTAGCGAAAAGCGTCAGTCAACTTTGAGATGTCATCGTATACAGTGTCACTGAGTGGAAATTCATCCACACTGAAAAGCACTCTCTTCCCGGCACTACGTTTATCCAAGGATAGACTGTGGGAAGCTGCACTATTGGATTTTACTACGTACAATTCAATTCCCAACGTCACGGAGGGAAAAAACAATTTACTACATTATTACGAGAGTAAAGATGAAAAAGGAAATTATTCGCAATTGAAGGTAATAACTTTATCTACTGGATCGTATGAAATAGACGATATAAACCAAGTATTACAGAAGCAGCTAGGAGAAGAAAATATCAGTATAAAAGGAAATAACAATACTTTAAAAGCGGAAATCACTTCAAAATATTATATAGATTTCAGTTTGGAACAGTCAATCGCCAGTTTACTCGGGTTTTCAAATAAGAAAAGAAAAGTCTTAGATCCTGGAACCACTCATACAGGCGATACCACAGTGACAATATTGAAGGTGAACAGTATTGATATAACATGCAATATTATACACGGATCGTATAGAGATGGAGTAAACCAACATATTTTGCATACATTTTATCCAACAGTGGTTCCCGGTTTTAAGATAGGTGAGAAACCACAAAACCTGATATACCTGCCATTGAACACCAGTTTCATTTCGGACATCGTACTGGACATATCGGATCAGGACGGTAACACTGTTGACTTTAGAGGAGAAACCATTACAATACGGTTACACATAAGAGCTGTATCATAAGTTCAACATGGGATTGACATTTAAACCACAACGGAAGAGCCGGGAGCTCAGTAGCTCTTCAACATTGGACGAGTTAACACCGGACAACATTCGTTTCCTGCAAAAGATCGGACTAAGACTTACCAACGATGGATATCCTGGATATATCTCAAGGACCGACGTTCGACGAAACACTATGGGAGAAGGAATATCACACGCACAACCCTTACACTTCATCAAAATTAAACAATAACGATGAAATAAGGATCCCCATTCAACAACTGGACATTTACACGTTACCGTGTGAAAGTTACTTGTACATCGAAGGACGGGTATTAAAATTGGATGGAAAGACCGGTTCAACGGTTCCATTTATAAATAACCCGATGGCATATCTTTTTGATGAAATAAGATATGAAATATCAGGAGTGACGGTTGATTCAACAAAAAAGGTCGGTCTAACAACGACACTGAAAGGATTAACATCATTAACACCGCATGAGAAAAATTCAATAGTCACCGCCGGATGGGTTGCTCCCGATAAAGACACTATAACACCGGATTCCAATGGTCATTTTGACTTTCATGTCCCTTTACGTTTGCTTTTGGGATTCGCTGAAGATTACAGACGAATAATAATAAATGTCAAACAAGAATTGGTATTACTCAGATCTTCAACTAACAAGGACTTGATACTTGCAGACCCTGGAACTACGGAAGCCAAACTGGAATGGCAACTACAGTTGGATAAAGTCGTGTGGAGAGTACCGCATGTCAGATTAGCCGATGAACACAGAATCGTATTGTTGAGAAAGTTGAAATCTGACCGTGATATCGTCATGCCGTTTAGAAGTTGGGAATTCCATGAATATCCCACACTACCTCAAACAGAGCGACAAACATGGACTGTGAAGACGTCCACTTATCTAGAACGGGCACGGTACATAATACTCGGTTTCCAGACTAAACGAAAAGATGTTATAACTTCGCACGCCGGTCAATTTGACCATTGCAAGATAAAAAATTGCAAAGTTTTCCTAAACTCTCAATTCTTTCCTTATGACAATTTAAATGTAATGTTCAGCAAAAAACGTTATTCCATTTTATACGATATGTATGCGAGGTTTCAATCGTCATATTACGGAAAGACAAATACACCGCTATTATCACCGGATCAGTTTTATTCAAAAGCTCCGATAATCGTTATCGATTGTTCAAAACAAAATGAATCCGTAAAGTCGTCAAGTGTGGATATAAAAATTGAAATGGAGTTTGAAGAAGCAGTACCGGATGGAACTTCGGCATACTGTCTGATTTTACATGACAAGATAGTGACGTACACTCCATTAACGGGAATCGTTAAAAATGTGTTGTAAAAAACTGTTTTGAGGTTGATGCGAATGTTATAAAAGGGGGAAAAAAGAATGAAAATCTCATTATATTTCTGACCGTCGTATGGGAAGCATCGTTCGCAAGATGAGCTCGCCTACTGCAAATACTAACGAAGAAGAAACTACGCCTCTCATGGCTGACAATAGTTTGGATATAGAAAAACAAGTTGAACAAGAAATGGATGAGTTCCTCAAGTTTAAACACAAGAAAAAAGAAGAGGAAGTTGAAAAAGGAGTAAAAAGAAGAAAGATTGACGACACCATTTCCACCAATATTTTGACAGAGGTATTTCTCAGGATCTACTATCCCATCTCTTCGTGTATGACAAAGAGCGTATCCGCCGGAGTTATAAAATCATTGGATTATTCACCAACTGTTATTTTAAATCATGGATCCAAAATGGTGGCCTTCACTGAAATTTCCTGGGAATCGTTTAGGAAACATCTACATCTTTTGGAATGTTATTTGAGTAACAACACATTTGGAAGAAGGACGAAATTAAGTCTGCTGGAATCGAATATCGAAATCGATATAGTGAAACATCGAGGTGGACAAATCGTTCGCTTTCGAGATTTAACCAAGCACGACATGAAGGTACACCTGACAAAAGATGAATTCTACAGTCTAAGTTGTGCTACCGGTCCTATAACAAGATATCTAAAACAGCTGATATTTTCAAGCGCGATTATAAAAGAGTATTTGACCGATACATTGGATAGACAGCCGTATGTTCCCATTCTATACGGTCCTGTAGATACGTCCATCTTCAATAGAATACCTCACGAAGTTGATATGTGGAGACAGTTGCACAACTATCAAACTAACTTTAATATAGATGAACAAGCCCAAGAGATGAATGAAGAAGACTCGTGCAACAATTAGTAAACTAACAACCTCCACTATAAAAGGATGTCCACCACGGTTTTACAAACAGTCGTTTACCAACCTTCGTCATGAATAAACGAGTTTTGTTTTCCAACCAATCGGAAGTAATGGAGGTAAGACGAGGTATAATTGAATTTCAAGCGTTCCGCGGTAACGACGGAAGTTTTATCATAAAAGAGTTAGTAGTTTTAGATATGGATACATCTGTAGTTTATCACTATTTATTCCAACCGCCTCTACCGTTCAACAGGTTAACCACCAAAGCGAAAGTGACAAACAAATGGTTGGTAAAACACTTTCACAACTTGAGATGGGACGAAGGTTTTATACACTACAGTATGATGCCGCACATTATGAATCATTATTGTAAAGAATTTAAAATTATCTACACAAAAGGATTGGAGAAAGCCAGTTGGATACAGGCGTTTACAAACCATGAAGTGTTAAATGTTCAGGTGGACAGGGATTTCCAGTGTCACTTTGCAAACATTTGTATTTCATCGAAGAACTTCAAACATCGGCAATCCCAATGCGCTTTAAAGAACGCTTATCGCTTGAACGCGTATCTCCAACAGAGTGGTGGGGGATGGGGAGGATATAAAAGCGAGGGGACGGGCATGACCCAGCATGAGTATTACTCTAGCCTCCGAGCAGTCAACACCTCGCACGCAGATTCGCAAGAGTAAGAATATTATCAACAGAAAAGAAGAAGTAAAGATGGCATCGCAGACGTTTTTACAATCACTTGTTGATCAGTTTAACAAACATTCCAAGTCTACCATCCTACCCACCAAGAGATGTTCAGAATTGAAAGAAGAAAAGCACTACATCATCCACACCATCAAGAAGATGGAAACAACTGTCGGAGACGCCATCAACTGTACGCTGAGTGAAGCGCCCTACTCGCCCGGTGATGAACCGAAATTTCAAATCTTTCTTCCCAAACGCTTCGTCCAACTTCTGCAGAACGAAGATCTACGCCTCATCCACCCCGGCGCTCTCTACTTGGCATCCCACGGTCCAAGCGGAAGCAATTCTACAGAGCTCACACTTCACGTCATGCCCACTGCCAACAGTTAATTTGTAATTTCCTATTGTTCTTGTTCACCTTTGTCAAATATTTCTGAATAAACGACAATAAGAAAAAAAAAATAAAAAATATAAAGCAACATATCGGTATGTGTTTGTACACATATCGGTATGTTGCTTTATATAAAAAACAATTTCGGGTGGCCTTGACCTAGTTTCAAAAACTATATAAATGGAGCAATGTCCATGGGAATTTCCTCAGTCTACCACTACCTTCAGTGCTGTACACATCTCCGTTGCTTGTGCAATCGTCGGTGATAGCAAGATGTCTCTCAAGATCAAGTGTATATCATACGATACCTCCACCATTACAACTTTTGAACAGCTCGATAATTTCACTAATGAATTGCGAGTTCTTCTTGCCGGTGGTTATCACTTGAATGTCGACACTTATGTCACAAACAAGAGGATGTTTTCCAAACAAAACTTCTGCAATGATGAAGTGTTCTTTCCCACACAGACGGGGACAACATCCACTCCGTCTACTCAAACTAATGTGAAGTTCCACAAATACTACTAAATGTCAAAGCAAAATAATAACAACAACTCGTCGCTATAAAATGAGTGTTCAACTCAAACAAAATCATCATTTGCTTTCCAACAGTCGCAGCGGTAACAACTACTGGTACCATGTTATACCGAATGATGATTGAATTCAATGGAAAGATCTACGGAAAGGACTATAGAACCGTAGAAGAGATGAGCTCCGATCTCAATGTATTGACTAGAGAAGGGTTCCAACCAAAACTGATCCTGAAGTTTCCAGAGGTGCATCCGCTATCCACTGAAGAACTCATCGCTATGGCTAGAGCAAACAAGCAAGAACACAAACAGAATATTAAGAAAGAACCTGAAGAAGAAGAAAAGGACAAACCTGCATCATAAATATAAAATAACCATCTTACATTTGTAAGATGTTCTTTTTTAAAACTTCATTTAGATGACCTTGAGATTACCCCCCACCACTTTTCTTAATCTATAAAACACGCTATCCTACACTATACAACTTCATTTCTCGCCTAGACTTAGAAGCGGCAACATGGAAGAGAAGAAAAACAAGGACGCGCCGCGCTACTGTTGTGAACAGAAATGCACCGATTTAGGGAGGTGGATGGTAGACGGATTAGCCTGTACAAAGTGCGAATTCTTCGGATCCTGTTACTGCAAATGCAAGACAAAGCAAATACCGCCACCGGAATTGCGAACCTTCAAGATTTTTAAATCACGATACTTCCACACTTGCTGTTCCCAGAGGTGTATCAAATTCCATCCGGAAAAACTTGTCAATTGTCGAGAGTGCAATGCATATTATAAGGACGACTTTTGTACATGCATCATAAGTGCGTGCAAGTACAGATCAGATTGGTCTTCTGATCCTGTTGAAGCTTCAGATGTATAGCTGTAGTCACTGACTGCAGCCCTTTTTTAAAACTCCATTTGATTGACCTTGAGATTACCCCCCACCACTTTTTTTACAACATATATTCTACGGATCATTCGATACGCTTCTCATTCCTATTTCATTACTCGCACTGACAACAACATGGATGATAAATTCATTTCCTTTCAACATTTAATTACCGACAGAGAAGAGATGGAAGAACTATTCCAAAACTTACTCACACTCATTGATAACTATCCTTTAAGATGGATCAACATCACAGTGCAATACGTCAATCCTACCAAAATATTTTCATCCTCATCATCTTCTTCCGGCACCTCCATGTCTTCATCGTCACAAAGTGCAGAGGAAGAGGAACAGACAACTAATGGTGTTAAAATTGTTGAATTAAACGACGAGGAACAAGAAATGCAGGCTCTGGTTAAATATAAATTTAATATTTAATTTACAAACAAAGTATTACTATTTTCTACATTGTGTTACAGCTAGCGCTTATCTTCGTACGGCTCCCACAACCTATCCCGACGGCGTTTCGCGGCGAACTGCGATGACCGAAGTTCCCTCGTTCCCCACCCAGGCTTCGCCCCACCACTGGCTTCCCCCCACTCTTTTCTTCCCCCACCACGGTACCCCTACCGAGTATAGGCGGCCGCCTCACCGCCGCTCGCCATTTGTTCGCCAACTCCCGAACGATGAGCGGCTTTCCTTTAGCGACAAGTACAAATACATTTACCGTAAAGTCGCAACAAGACTTGCGGGATATTTTTGAGACTTTGAATGACGTAGTCAACGCTCCACACAACACCATCACCATGACTGTGGAGATCTCCTACAATTGTCCACAATGCGAGGAGATGGAGAGCGAGGACATCGAACCTGCAAACAGCACTCCTCCACCTTCCGAGGCTGCAGCGTCCGACACGGCTGACAATGACGTTTAATCGCAAACAACTGTTTTTTTTTCTTCTTCTTCTTCACCCCCCACCACTCTACAATAAATATGCACTGCGCTAGTCTTCGCTTCTCATTTCATCGCCAACTTTCCGACCGTCAACACCGCTCCCGTTTTCGCCCCACCACGAATTAAAAAAAAAAAAAAAACACGCACACGAAGATGATGGACGACGTTTCGCTCAAATCACGATTGGAGGAGGACAGACTCAGACTGGAGATCAACAGGCTGCAATTGGAAGCGGCAAACCAACAAGGGATGGTCCGCCTGCTGCAACTGTTCAAATGCGTACTGTGCATGTTGTGCGTCTACCTCCTTTTCGCCATCACCTTCGGCGTCTACCACTGCCTCACCGGTGCACGACGCTCCAACGCCTCTCTGCACAACAACAACGACACGATTTTAATTTAAATTCATTTAAATAAATAAACGAAAAAATAAAAAACAACCCCTCCCTCGGCCCGCCCGCTCCCGCTCCGATCCGACCCGTCCCGAGTCCCCGCCCCGACTGAGCCCCTGCGGCTCCCACTTTTTTAAAACTCCCTCCGGATGGCCTTGACCCACTTACAAAACACACCCATCACTGTCAACCACAACTGCCGGTTCGAACCGCTTGGCCTTGACCTGCGCCAGAACCGGCAAAACCCCACTACTCATGATCTAACCAATCAACAAAATTTCTAAATTTAGGAATTATAGATTCTTTTACTACTTTTGCTCCTTTTCTAACATTTGGTGTATAATTTTTAACTATAGGTATATTATCAGCAAAATCTAAAATTTCTTTTAGTAATCCACCTTTTTTTATTTCTTTTAATTGATTATATGAAAATTCAAATCTTAATCCTTTATTTAATTTTTTATGTTTATTTAGTTTATTAATTTGTCTTTTAGATAATAATATAATATCTTTTCCATTTTCATTAAATTGATCAATATTAAATTGAATTATAACTGATCTTTTATTTTTAAATGCTAATTTTATTTTTGATTTTTGATTATCTGTCAAGTTTATATTTATTTTTTCCATTTATTAAGAAAAAAATTTATAGTTTTTTATAATATAGATTAACATAATTAATAAAAAATTGTATTAAAATTTTAATCCTACTTCTAAACCTATACCAAATTTTCTTTTCATCCACATAGCACCTGATGTTGGTAATGCAATTAATCTTTCACCAATTCCATGATCATTTGATGTTACTATATCCCATGCTTTATCTTGTAAAATTTTATCAGCTATTTCATTTCTAGATTTTGTATCTTTATGATCTCTATAAAATAAATCATGTTCTTTAGCAGCTTTATCTAAATCATTTATTCCAGGATCATTTCTTTTTATTCTTTTATTTAATTTAGTTCCAGGCCCTAGATATTGATAACCAGGTACATGTAATTCAAAAGGTAAATTATTTATAACATCATTTAAAATACCTGATCCATTTTTTAATAATGGTGATGAAATATTTGCCAAAATTCTTTTTAAATACTTAATTCCTTCAGGTTTTTCAATTAATTCATCTAATTTATTTGATATAAAGTCTTTAATTGCTCTCTTTTCATTTAAAAAATTATTATTACCAGCTTTTTCTTGTGCATATATATAATTAATAATATTATCTAATTTATTTAAATCATCTATAAATCTATATTCAATTTTATTTTCTGTATATTTTCTGATTCCTGAACCTTCAATTTCACCTTTTAATTCCCAAATATGTTTAATTAAATTAATATATTTATCACCTTTACTAGATTTTGGTTTCTTACTATTTGGATCATTATTTTTATAAATTGAATTAGTTTCCCATAAAATTTTTGAATAATTATTTAAATCATCTTGTGTATATAAATTATTATCTGGTTTCTTTTCATAAGTTAACAATCTCCATAATCCATGTGTTCCATTATATTTTTTATCATCAATTATTAAATCATCATTATCAATTACAGTTATTTTATCACCAATCATAAATGATTTTTTATGTTTATTCCAATATAAACCAAACTTATCATCTTTTGTTCTTGGTAAATATTTTTGTGCTAATGGACCAATAATTTTATCTAATGTTTGGGGTGAAATTAAATTTGGGTCAATAAATGTCGATTCTTCTTGAATTATTGGTTGTCTGATTGGTCTAAATGGAGTACTTGAAGGTAAATTTAATTCTTCAGTTTCTGGTATTGATATATTAGCAAAATTATTAACAAGAGGTACCAATTCCATTAGGTTCTTATTTTCATTTAAGACTTCACCAATTTTATTTTCAACTTTACCAATTGCTGATGTTATAGGTTCATATGCTTTTTGTTTAATTTTTTCATAATTATCTTCAATTTTATTTTGATTTTTAAATTCTTTTATTAATTTTTTCTCAATATTATCTAATTTTTTAGCTTCATCAACAGATATTTTATCCATTTATTGCAAAGAAAAATTTATGTTTAACACAAATCATGTTAACACAAACACAAATAATATTAACACAAAACACAAGTCATGTTAATACAAACACAAATCATGTTAACACAAACATAAATAATGTTCACACAAAACACAAATCATGTTAACACAAAACACAAATCATGTTAACACAAACACAAATAATGTTAACACAAAACACAAATCATGTTAACACAAACACAAATAATGTTAACACAAAACACAAATCATGTTAACACAAACACAAATTATGTTAACATAAACAATAAAAAACCATAGTCTTTTATTTGATTTTTTAAAATACTCAAAATATTCTTAAACTAGTTCTTGTTTTTGTAAAACATATTATTTAATAAAAAAAATTTGTATATAAATAGTTATCTTGTATGTATATTTTTTATTAAACATTAGTAAAAACTAATAATTTATTAATTTAAATAATTAGAATTCTATTAATTTTCTTTTTAAAACATTATAAAATAATTTAAAATAGATTGTTTAAATTTGTTTCAGTTTTTAAAGAAATGGTTCACTTTTAGTAAACTATTTTTCCACTTTTAAAGAAATGGTTCACTTTTAGTAAACTATTTTTCTACTTTTATTGAAACAGTCCACTTTTAGTACACTACTTTTCCACTTTAGTAAACTGTTTTATCTAAAGTGGTTTTATCAAACTCATAAACAGTTCAAGTGTTTCACTGATTAGTTACAAGTGGTGCACTTTTACTGAACCAAATTTATTGATTAGTTAAAACAGTACACTTTTACTGAACTGAATCAAAGAAAAGTTAACCAATATGTGTTTTTTATTGTTTATGTTAATTGTGTTTATGTTAACACAAAAACAAATCATATTAACACAAACACTAATTATGTTAAACACAATTTATTTTACTTTATTTCTGTAATTCTCATTAATTATATAAACACTAATGAAATAAATAATACTAATAAAATAAATATTCTATCAATTATTGACTCAAATATACAACAAGCCATTATCATTATTTAATATCAGAAAAATTTTTCATATATTTTCCATCATTTGTTTTTTTTAATAAATTAATAGTTAAAAATCCATAGTTTTCTTTCCAACAATCATTACAAATAGTTTTAAATTTATCAAATTTCATATCTGATCCAATAAAATTATTATATTTTTTTTTCATATAATGTTCATTTTGTTTAAAGATGCATAACATATTTAAATTATTTCTAATTAATTGCATATCAACTTTTGAATAACATTGTGATAAATAAATACATGATATATTTTTATGTCTACCCATTATAAAATATTCTTTAATTTTATCTTGTTTTTCTAAAATACAATCATCAAAAACTACTAATGAATTTGGTTTACATTTATTTAGTGGAATCATATCATCACATAAAAAATAAGAAATTTGTTTATTAATATTTGATTCTATATTTTTAAATCTTTTTTGTAATAATTTATAAGATGGTTGTTCTAATGATTTACTAAAAATATATAAATTTGAATATGGAATTAATCTTTTATAAATAAAATTTAATAATAATGTAGTTTTACCAGATCCACTTGTTCCTATAATTAATAATCTAATAGGTTGATCATTTTTATTATTTTTATCATATGATTCTAATTTTATATTATCTTTTTTTTCTAAAAATTTCTCCATTTAAATAAGATGAAATTATTTAAAATAATTGGTCATTCATCCAAACTAGAATTAAGATTAGAACATCCAATACATTTAGATGGAAAATATAGTATTGGTTTAAGTGGATTTTATTCAGATAATTTTATATCAAATATACCAAATGATTATAAAAACTGTTATGGATATTTTATTAAAGATGAAAATGATAAAAATATAGATCAATATTTTGATATAAATAAAGGAAATTATACAATTGAAGAAATAAAAAATATTTTTATTAATAGTTTAAAAGAATTTAAAAATAAATTTAATAAATTTGATGAAAATGATTTTATATTGAAAAATGATGGACCATATATTATAATAAAATCTCCTGTTAAAATTATAGTAACAACAATTATAATTGATTTATTAGGGCTAGATGATAAAATGATTGAACCAAATGTATTAACAAAAGGAATAAAACTACCAAAAATTAGACCTTTTGATGTCATTGAAATTCATTGTAATTTAGTTGATCCTAGTTTTGAAAATCATAAAGATCTTTCACATTTACATAAAGAATCAGAAATTCTATATTCATTTTATCCAAATGTTGAATATGGATCAAAAATTAGTGAAAAACCAAATGAAATTGATTATATTCCTTTAAAAAATATAAATAAAATTCAAAATATTGTAATATCTATTCAAGATAGTGATGGAAATCTAATAAATAATGAAAATATCAAAAGTATTGTATATTTAAGATTAAAACAAAATTTGTAATATAAAATTTATCTACATAAATAATAAAAACAATAATTGATTTAACTAACAATAATTTTATATTTAATAATAAATTAATTGTATTTAATAAACAAAATAAACCTTGGTTTAAAAGAAAAGATATTTGTTATATTTTAAAATATAAAAATTCTAAGTTTTAATTGATAATGTAAAAGAAAAATATATAAAACTTTAAAAATATCAAGTGTAATCAACAGTTACACTTACATAATGATGATAAAATAATTTACATAAAAATTATAGATGTCACAAATTATGACACCCTAGAAATTGATGTACAAACATGTTTTCAGATGCCCTAAAACAGGGCGTCAATAAAATAGATATTAAAACAATATTTATTAATGAATCTGGTTTATATTTATTAATTTTAAAATAAAAAAAGTAGAAAACAATAAGGATAGATTAAAATTTATAGATATTTTTAGAGGGGACAATTTGTCCCCCCTATCATATAATGAAAAACATACAAAACTTATTAAAATTAGGTAGGACCCAAAATGGGTGCCATAAAAATTATAATATTTATTTTAAAATTTTTTAAAAGAGGTAACCTTATACAATAAAAACTTAAGGGTAACAAAATGTTACCCTTCTTAAACATTCAAAAATATTCATAAATATAATAAATTATATACAAATTTGAGGCCCGTCTTAAAGACGGGTCTTACTTATAATGATAATAAAGTAAAATTTATAGATATTTTTAGGTTAGATATTCAATAAATTATTGAATATATTTAAATTTATTAAAGAAAATATTTAAAAATATACATAAATTATATTATAAATTCAATATCATATGGTTATAAATTATTAATATAATTTTGATCATTTTCTTTAAAACTTTCTTTAACATAATTTTTTATTATATTTATAAATGGTTCTATTATAAAATTAAACTTATAATGATATACAAAATAATTTTTATATTTAAAAAGATATATTAAAAATTTATTTGATACTTTAGTTTTAAATAAATATAATTTTATATCAAAATCATTATTTATTAATTCTTTTGGAACAATTAAAATTTCCATTTATTTATAATTATTTTTATACCCCCAAGGTAATGTATCAATTTTATTTTCACAAATAAATCTTTTGTCATCTCTATTACTTAAAGCTAATTTATTTATTGTAATTGTATATAGTTCATGTTTAAAACTTCTAATACAAGTCATTTCTCTATATTGTTCTTGATCATCAAATAAACATTTCTTAAAATCATCCATATGTAATGTTTTATCAACAACACTTTTCTTAATACCTTTACATTTTACAGGATTTTTATTATTAAATTCATAACTATATAATTTTGATCTTAAACCACAATATTCTTCTAATATTTCACCATTTAACTCATCTTTAAATTTACCAATTATTTTTTTATTCTTTTCACTATAGCTTTCATGTTCTTTCTTATAATCACTTGTATCAAATTCATTAATATTTTCTTTAATAATTTTATATGGATCCTTTTTAAATTCTATAAAATAACTGTCTGTATCCATATATAATAACCTTATATTTGGATCAAACTTCTTTAATTTTTCATAATAAAATTGATACATATGTAATTTTGATAAATCAAGTACTGAAAATCCTATATAGATTGGTTTATCAAACTTAACCTTTTCTTTTATCATATGTGAAGCAATACAGTCTTTATCAAATATACTAAATGTTTTAAAATTAGGTTTTTTTGCTTGTTTTAATGAAAACTTTTCATCACCTAATTTAATATCACATCTATTTCTAACATTTTCCATAGTTTTTCCAAAAACACTATTATTCATCAATTTAAAAAAGTCTTTTTCAAAATCTGATGTTGATTTGGATCTTAATTTGGTATTTAATTCAATATATTTTTTCATATAATCATCTTGATCAAATGCTATAACTCTATTAACTTTCTTTAATTTTAATCCTTTTTGTAGATAATATTTTAAGTTTCTTGAATGAATAACATAATCTTTTTTATCAAATAATGTTGTGCAAAGCTTATTATTATAATGTTCAGGTGCTAATGGTAAATCTTTATGTTCATCATGTAATTCAATAGGATATTCTAAATCAACATCTAATATATATCCATATTCAGCATTTTCATCTAATTCTAATATTGTTTCTTCCCATTCATTTAATGTATATGTATTAGGATTCATCCATGTTATATCTTTATAAGGTAATTTTTGACTTAAAGCCCATCCATATAGATTATTTGCATCTATATATAACATATAATTTTCAGGTTTTGTTTTATCATAATTTTTTGTATATTCATTGTTTGCTTTACAATATCTAGTTATACATTGTGAAATACCACCTCTAATACCTTTTTCAATCATTAAATACATATTATAATCACTTATTAATTCTAGTTTAATTTTTGTTAATTTTAACATAGAATCCCAAGCTAATGATGGTGATGTTAGATAATGTGCTGGATCTAATTGATAATTTTTCAAACAAACAGATCTAAAATTTTCAAATATATCAGCTAATAATAATACATCCTGAATATTATACAAATCTGAATAATTACCTAATGTTTTTATTTTTTATTTATTCCAAACTTTTATATAATGTTTATAATCATCATCACTTATATTTTCATTAGTTAAACAACTATAAAATTGATCTTTTTCTAATATTTTATCATAGTTTAATTTTTCAACATTATCAATAAATTCATATGGAAATATACCTTTAGAAGTTAATATTTTTAAAGTTTCATCATCATATTCAATTATATCATTTTCTTTTATAAATTTCTTTATATGCTTAAATTCTTTAAGATTTTTAGCTAATTTTTCAATTGATGTAGCCATAAATCTAAATGTATCTACAAATGAGAATTTTATAAATTTTCTAGGTTTATCACCTTCAAATTCATAACCATAACCAGAATTTACTGAATAGTTTATATATTTTTCATCTGTATTAGCTAACAAATCAATTTTACCATATTTTTTGGCTAATTCTTTTATAAACAAATGTGTATCATAATTTGAACTATTATGACAGAATATAGGAATACTTTGAGGGAATTTTAGATTTAAATTACAATTTAAATGTGCAGCACCCCTAAATTTTCCTGTTAAATGGCAATGATCTCTTACTTTTATTCTTTTATCATCATCAAAACCACTATTTTCACAAATATGACAAATATTAGTTTTTTGATAATTAATTTCTTCTTCATTAGTTAAATTCATAGGCTTTTTATTTTTCGAATTATATTTTTTAGCTATATATTTTGAAATTTCATCTAAATATTCAAATAATTTATTTGGTACATTTATTAATTCTTCTTCATTTTTTGCTCTATAACAAATAGGTTTATACATTTTATTAGTTACTCTAGATACTAAATAGATTGTAAATCCATATGGTATATGTTTTTGAATTTTATTTGTATATGAGCAATTTGGATTATTTTTACAATTATCAATCTTTTCTAATATACTTTCAAAATCCATATAAATTACATATGGATGTTCAAACTTTTTGTAATAGTTTTTAAAACTTACTTTTTGACCAGGAAATGGCATTATAGGTCTACAAGGTTCTAATGATTTACATATTTCTAAATGATTATTCAAGTCTTTATTTTTGTAGAAATGAGTCAAACATCTTCTACAAATATATTTTTTTGTTTTATGTTTTGATAATTGAGAATATACCAATTTATTTAAATCTGTTATTAATATATAATGACAATTATTACCAATTTTATAATATAATAAATCAATTTCTAATTTTACATTATAATATTCAGATATTTGTAATGGCACTATTTTTTCATCTTCATCAATTCTATAAATATTTATTGACATTGATGGATAGTTATATTTAGAGTCAAACGATCTTTTTTCAAATAATTTAATATCTTTTAATGTTATTGGATAATCAAAACCTTTAAAAATATCATCATTTATATATTTTTGATATTGTTTAACTCTTTCAGCATGTTCATTTGGTTTATCAATAGCACATCTAATTGCATAAATAAAACAATATTCATCTTTATTTTTAAAATTTACACAACATTTTTTATTCTTAATTTCATTTGGTAATTCTATATATGATCCAGCATTTAATGAATTATTTTTAGATAATTTTAGATTTAATTCAACACATCTTTTTAATGACCAACCAGAGCCTTTTGATGGTTGATTTAGTTGTTCTCTAACTATTAATTTCTTAAATTGATCATCAATAAAATCATCTACATTTAAAATATCTGAACTTTTTATGCAAAAATACATATTACTATTTTGAATATCACCATTTATTAATTTTCTTTCATATTCACATTCTAAAGCCATCTGTCCTTTAATATTTTTAAATTTTTGTTTTTCTATCAATTTTTTTATTTCATTTCTTTGAGTTTCTAAATAATCATTAATATCTAAATCATCATTTGAATTTGTTAAAATATAATCTTGAAAATATCCTTTTAATGACGAAGCTTCTTGAATATTTATTATATTTTCTTTTGGAATTGGTCTATTTTTAAAATAATCATTTAATAATCCAATTAATTCTCTTCTAGTTTTATTAACAATTTTAATACTATTTTTAATTGCTAAATTTTGAATATATTTTAATGATCTATATTCTAAATTATTTGGATTTTCTTTAATTTTGTTTAATCTTTTAATTAGTTCATCTCTAGATAAATTTTCATAATTTCTGACAGATAATTTTTTTGCAATTTCATTTAATTTTTCAATATTAAATAATGAATAATTTGTAAGATCAAATATTTCTTTAATATTTGTTAATTCATCTAAAGTTTTATTTTTATAATTATATATATTATTATTTTTACACCAATGTTTTAATTCAAATATTTTATTATCATATTTTTGTTTATTTAATAAATGTTTAGTTGAGTTATAATGTCTATCATAATTTTTATATAATATATTTTTATTACAGTAAGGACAATTAATATTTTTATTTGTTCGTTCCATTTATTAGAAATAATTTTTACTTAGAAATAAAACTCTTAAAAATATGAGAAGTTTTTCCACTTTTTCTAGGTAATTTATAGTTTAAATTGTATTTTTTCAATCAATAATCAACTTTTCACAAGTTAATTTAAGTTTTCTAGAGTATTTTTTCAATAAAATCAATAGTCAACTTTTCACAAGTTAATTTAAATTTTCTAGAGTATTTTTTCAATAAAATCAATAGTTGTATTTTCATAAGTCAATTTAAGTTTTCTATAGTATTTTTTCAATAAAATTTAAACTTTTTTAAAACAAGTAAAATTATTATTTTTATCATATTTTTTAATTTTCTAGTTTTGTTATATTTTTGTCATGAATTTTAGTTTCTAAATGTCTTAAATAATTATTAGTCCATTTAATATTTCTTCCACATTCACAAAATTGTGGTTTTAAAAACATTTCTCTAATACATTTTATACAAATTGCATTTTTTCTATCTTTACTATAATGATAATTATTAAAATTTGAAATATCTTTAATTTCTTTACATTTATGACATTGTTTTTCATTTAATTCAATAACTTTAATATTATCATATAATTTTTTATAATACAAATCCTTACATTCTTTACAATAATGATATAACCCATCTTTAGTATTTTTATCTTTATAAACTTTAGATATATCTTTATATAATTTACACCTTAAACATTTCTTTTCCATTTATATAAAATAAAATTTACAAATTGGTTTTTTTCAATTCATATTCATAAAAATTTCCAATAATATCTTCATTATTTTGATCTTTTATACTATATGTAACTGGATTTGTATTATTAATTTTAGAAATTATAAATATTTCTCTAGACCAATTATTTTTATATTTATTAGAAAATGTTGATTTTTTATTTCCAATTCTAACTCTATCATTTATTTTAAATTTTGATTTGGTTATTGTTTTTGGTGGTTTATATTTAAAAACAGTATCTAATAAATCCTTTTCATTATTTTTATTTACTTCAATTGGTTTCATTTTAATTGTTGAATGATATGAGTTATTATATTCTTTAACAATTTTTGGTAAAATATTTATCCATCTATAATTTTTATTAATTTCAAACTGTATTTTCATTTTTTCATTTTGTGTTCTATTATACCTTTCTATTATACTTGATTTTTCTTCATTTTCTGTATGATACAATTTAATATTATATTTATTTAATATTTCTTTAAATTCTTTATTGATAAATTCTAATCCTTTATCTATATGTAAAAGATTAGGTGATTTATGATTAATTTTAATTGCATCCTTAATTATTTCTTCAAATGCTCTAGAAACTGTTTTTCCATCTTTTTTTCTTTAATGGTTTTGACCAAACATATTTTGAAAAAGTATCTATCACATTTAACATATATTTATAACCATCATTTTCTTTTTCATAATTTTTCATTATAATTAAATCTGCTGCCCATAAATCATCAATACCTAATGTAATTATTTTTCTTTTTAGAAATTTCTTTCTAATTGGAGCATGAATTTCATTTGCTTCAATTATTTGTTCATTTTTAGTTAATTCTTTTTTAATTATAGGTTTAACTTCTTTTTTCAAAATTTTACTTTTATTTGTTTTACAAATTGAACAATTAGTAGCAATTCTACATAATCCATTTTTCATTTCAACGATTTGTGGATTAATATTTTTAGTTTTTTTCTTACATTTGTGACAATGAATTGGTTCATTCATTTATGTATAATTTTTTTTAAATAAATGGATATGTGTTATAGATGTCATAATCAAACTAATTTTACTATTATTGGAAATTGTGTAGGATGTAATATATGTAAAAGAATTATTTATGAAAAAAAGATTAAGAGAAAAAGTAATAAGAATAAACATCTTAAACATATTTTAAGAGAATTTAACCATTTTCAACCATATAAAACACAACAATTAATTAATGAATTATATATTTTATGTATTTCCAATCATTTTGAAATAACACCTAAGAATATAAAATTATTTTTAAAACAAAGGAATTGTACAAATTGGATATTTTACTATCAATTTTTAAACAAAATATACAATATTGATTTTGAATTGAATAATGAAGATAAAGAAAAAATTACACTATTTTTTAATAAATATTTATGTTTTAAGAAAAGTAATATATCATACAAAAAATTATTACCTATGATTTTTAAATACTTAAATATGGATTTTTGTATAAAACCTAATTATGATAATGACTTTTTAACATATCTATCACAAACAAGTTTGTGATATTTTTTCCTATATAAATGGGTCTGCTAGAAGAAATTAATAATGTTGGAGAATTAAGAATTAAGATTTAAAGAATATAAACCATTAAAAAGTTTAAATTTAAATAAAAAATATAAAATTGAAAAATTTGAAAGAATTAAAGATAAATATGGATATACAATTATTGTTGAATTAGAAAAATGTAAAGTACATTTACCAAAAAGATTTACTAATGTAATTGATGATAAATCAATTAAAGAATTAAATAAAAAAGATTTACATTTAATTGTCACTGATATTAAGACTTTTGATGATAAAGAAACTGCTTTAGTTAAATTTGAATAATTATTACAATATTATTGATACTAAACCTTGATTTTACTTGTTTTAAAAAAATTCAAATTTTATTGAAAAAATACTATTAAAATTTTAAATTACCTTATGAAAAGTCGACTATTAATTTTATTTAAAAAATACTTATAAAATGTGATAATTTTACTTGTTTTTAAAAACATTTTATTTTGTAGAAAATTTAGGCATATTTGTTAAAAATTTCATTAAAATTGCATATTTTTTATGACAATTTGACAAAAGCTGAAAATTGGCCAAAAAATGGCAAAAATATTGCATAATTGTACTGAAAAACTATGGAATTTGTTTGATTTTTGATTGTCTCCAAAAGTGTCCTAGGAACCCCATAGTACTATCTACTTATATATATATATATATATATATATATATATATCTTTATATATTATATATATAATATTATAAATATTATATATATTAAAGAGATTGGCGGACCTCTTTTTGCCTTACCTTGCCCCGTCCACATAGACTATTGATCTGTGCGATGATCGTATTAGACAAAGTAAGGGGGTGAGCCGCTACAGTACAAGGGGAAAGGTACTGATAAAAGTCACTGGCAGAACGCGGATTCGAACCCACGACATCACTGCCATGGTCCCGAAGTCCGGCGCACTAACCACTCCACCGACTCACCCGATTTCTAGTGTATTAAGTGTTTACTTTAAACGTATATTTATAAATAACAAATTACTCTTGATATTTTTTGTATTTTGTTTCTTCTCGTTGAATTTCAAACAAACATTTTCAACCACACGCCATTTTAAAATATCCATGTGGAAATTTTTAAAGTAATTATCGTTGTAGGTAATGTTGAAGTATGTTCTTAAATAGTAGTCTTTACTTATTTATTACGCTAAAGTTTTTTTTTGCGACTACTCCTCCAAATATTTTCAACCAATTTTTGATATTTTGTTATTGCTGGAGAGGCACATACACCTATAAGTGTGCATGTACTCATGCATGTTTATCTGTGGTTGTTTTATCCAATAAACTTCATTCCTCGGGATTGTTCTTTAAATAAAATCACTATCCATAGGCCTACTTAACTAATTCAAATTTTTCTTATTACAATAGCAATAGGATTGGGTTGACATTTTAAACATCTAATAAAGTAAGTTATAACTGTGATTAAGTGATGATTAATATTGCAAAAGGATATAAGTATGTACTATATAATTTACTAGTGTATGATGTACTAGCTTACCCGGCATGCTTGGCAATGCCAACTTGAGAAATTATTTTTCCTTCAGGTTTAGCTAGTTTTCTGCGCTCACTCCCGCTAGGTCAGGTTTGCTCGTTCGCTACGCTCACTCGGCGTAAGTCTATAATATCGTCCATTTTTATCTCAATCTTCCCTCAATAAATTAAAGGGAATAGCTGTTTATAAAATTAATGATCCTTTAAATAATCATATGTTAGAATAAAGAATTTTGCTTAGGCTACATGGTGAATTTGAGGACATCTAGGGCGTTGCCCTTTGTGAATATTAATATGAAATGAGTCAGAAGTTTCTTTTTTAAGGTTTAAGAATGAGTATACTAAATTTCAGCACTCTTGCTAGTCGGAAAGTTAGAAGTTTAGTGATAAATGAGTGAGTCAGTGGAGTGGGTTAGGGCTTTCCCTTTTAAATGTTTAGATTTTAAAGTCTAACAGCTGATGATTGAGTGTAAACATAGAACACTAGCGAGAGTATCTGTCCATACCCAAGGAGATTGTGAATCTCGTAGTTATATTGTTCTTACATTCACGAAACTTTAATAGTCCTTTAGTTACTTTCATCAACCACCGTTTACATATTTTGTTATTGTTTTATTTATTTACAAAATAGTTGTCAGATGGCCCATGAGTAAAAACACTTGTTAGTATAAATCATGGATAATATTACTAAATTATATTTATTTATGACAATGTAAATTACTTCTGAGTTCTAAGACGATAAATTATCAGTTTATTTTTTTTACTCAAATCATTTATATTTTTTACTGTAACATAATGACTACTGGAAATCTTTAGGCATCTGCTTCAAAATCAAAATAGACCCAAAATTGAAATGAAACACATAGATATTCATAGCCATTTCTATAACCGACCGAGCAGGAGATAAGTGTACCTACTGCGGAGGGATTTATGTCATGACATGTATGCAACAAGATAACAAGTTGGGAGTTGAGATTTACGAGGTAATTAGAGTTGACTCGCGCCAGGCTCACTTTGTATGAGTTGAAAGTTGGTGATTAAAGTGTATCTGTGAATAAGTGATGACTAAAGTATTAATCTATGTATAATTTTAACAGCTGATGTTTAAGTTTATATATAGTACTCCAGCGAGAGCATTTGTCCATACCCAAGGATTTTTGTGTTAAATCATGGAGGATCCACTGGTACAAAATAAGTAAACGAACGTGAACAGTAACAATATATTTTATCCAAATCTAAACTTTATCACTCGGTTTTTCGGCATAGTGCACTCTAGTCTGTTTTAATAAAGTTAAAAAATTACCAATTTTATTACATTTGTTTATTAGAACGGAATAAAACATTAGATTTGAACTCGTTTATTGAATGTATTAATTCAATATTAGTCGATGATATCACTAATACGAAGAGCTGTTAGCTAATCACCATTATATGAACGTCTTATTAGAATGGCGATATCAAGAGAGCCAATAAAACCCGTGAACAACAATAAAATCTTACTGATAGGTAGTTTGTGCTTGAAGAAGGAAACGTTAAAAGGAGTAAAAACAATATACAGGGTGTTCGGAAAAAACGTTTCAGGAATTCAGGAGGTTATTGTTCACATCAAAATAAGCAAAAAAGTTCCTATGAACATATGTCCTAAAATGCTTCGTTAACCCGCTAGCCACCATTTTGTTTTTTACACAAAATAATTTGTATTTCCGTAATGAATCATTGTATTAAATTAATATTTGGCATGCACCTTCATCATAGCAATACCCATTTTCAAGAAAAAAATTATTTTTTTCCAATGTGTATTTTCAAAATGGCGGCCATTTTAAAATTTTAAACTAAAATATCTCAAAACCGGTAAATTTTATGAAAATTTTATTAAACACAAAAAAGTTGACGAATTTAATTATCTAACCAATGATATCAAGTTTGTAAGGATCTGACAACAAATAACGGAGTTATTGAGATTTTTCTGCATAAAAACATTGATTTTGCATTGTAATTAATGCAAATTAAGGTAATTTTAATTGAAAAATCTCAATAACTCCGTTGTTTGTTGTCAGATCCTTACAAACTTGGTACCATTGGTTAGATAATTAAATTCGTCAACTTTTTTGTGTCTAATAAAATTTTCATAAAATTTACCGGTTTTGAGATATTTTAGTTTAAAATTTTAAAATGGCCGCCATTTTGAAAATACACATTGGAAAAAAATAATTTTTTTCTTGAAAATGGGTATTGCTATGATGAAGGTGCATGCCAAATATTAATTTAATACAATGATTCATTACGGAAATACAAATTATTTTGTGTAAAAAACAAAATGGCGGCTAGCGGGTTAACGAGGCATTTTAGGACATATGTTTACAGGGACTTTTTTGCTTATTTTTATGTGGGCAATAACCTCCTGAATTCCTGAAACGTTTTTTCCGAACACCCTGTATAGAACATTAAACATAGAGAAAGTATGTCAATATCTAAAAATTTAAAACTGTTATTTTAAGTACATGCATGTTTATGTAATGGTTACTATTCCAAAAACATCAATCAAATTAATTTTATCACCAACATATGTAGTTTTGTTACATAAAATATAATTACAAGAGGTGCTTATAATCTATTTCTCTCTATGTTTGAAAACACGTTCTTATTCATCATAGAAGCAAATCTTTTTACAATTAAAAGTAATTGTTAAATAACTAAGTAAAATACCTGAAACGTAGCCAAACTCCTACTTATGATAACAACTATTATGACTTTTATAATTATTTACTTTTATGATAACATTTTATAATTGTATGATTAATTTTATGATTAGACAACGACACTATGTTCGACAAATACTTATTGGCAGCGATTTTCAAATGAGACTATAGTCCCGAAACTAACCATTACAAAACTAGTACATTGGTGATGGTCAGATATTAAACTTTTATTTTTTACCTACAATAGACCCAAGATGCAAATAATAATGAGTAACCAATAAAGTCATAAAACACAACACATAAAATTAATTGTACAGTTATATTGCTAAAAAAATTAAAACTATTCAAACTATAGCTCTGAATATCTGACAGCTAAAACACTGATAAAATTTAAACAAACTTAAGTTTTTAGAGCCTAAATAAACGAAATTAGTAAAACATATTTAAACCGGTAAATAAATTGGTAATGCATAAAACCACTTTCTCCTTCCAAACCTGTCCAATTTAATTCAATTGAAGACTTATACTTTATAAAACACTAATCGACAGGACTACTTTGCAGTTCTATTTTTGTAAAATGTTAATCGCAACATGTTTTAAATTTTTAATGTGTTGAAATTAATAGTAGCCTATGTAAAACCTTTAATAATATAAATTACTAAAATAGAACAGTAAAAATATTACAAAAAGATTTGTATTCAAGAATAAAGTATTATTTATGAGAACATTTCGAAATTTGGAAGCCAGTGTTTAATAACTTTGCCATATGGATTAATACTGTATAATGGTATAAAAAATTCATTTCAAAATTATAAATCAAACATAGCATTTCATTTCTTTATAAAAACATATCTCAGATGAAAGTTCATACGTTCTAAAATTTCCTCAAAAGAAAACGGAAATTTCTTACGTTTAAATATCAAAAGGTAGCCAAGTAATGTGGAAAGTTTCCAACAATCATAATAAATTTACTTTCTCCATGAAAAATAGTAAACTTTCTCAACTCAAATTTAATTTGGATGTATTTGTTTTTGTTAGCTTTACTTAGGTTTCCTTTGACAAACATCGATCTGAAGACGTTAAAACATCCAGTCTATTAAATAATTCATCGTGTGATTTTAGGTTTTAACGCTTAAAATCACGTCAAAAACATTTTGCACATCTTCCAATTGTACAAGCTTTATTAGATAAAAAAATATAATAAAAAAATAAAAACACGCTAATAGCGAAAATCCAAGCGGAATTCAGGGAATGGAAACTATTAATTATAAAACTTCAATGTACTCCTTCTACTCTTGAGCCTAATAAATTCAATCTTTATAAGATGATATAGAGTAGGCCTAATTCTTTTTAATATAACAACTACAGTGCAGATGGACTTCTGGATAATTTGAGGTACAATAAAAAAGAAAGTTTTATAAAGAGAAATCACAAAAAATTTCTTGTTTTATAAATAGGTGACTGTTTGCAAGAAATAAGCATAGACACACGTCTAAAATGGAGTTGGAACTTTCAAACGGTTGGCTGTCTAAGCCAAGCGCAACGTGTGAGTTAAAGCGAGAGATTAAAGAGCAGTGGTGCCAACCCAACAATTAGAACTTCTGTCAAACAACTCTAATGAATAAATTCTCGCTCTGTACTGACACGGAAAATCAGTAATCTCAAAGGCAAACTGTCTGACGTTCCTGGTTGTTGGTGTTTATTTAAATGAGGTTTGAGGAACGTCGTTGTCCATTTTTAATTAAGAGCTGTTCTTTTTGTGCATTATTTAATTTCTTAAACCAATGATAATATTTTGCAGTAATTTAAAATTTACACTTTCAAGCAAACATTTTTCTCTTTTCTAATTGATGGGATTTACAAGAATTCATTTTTACGAATTAAAAAAAAATCCTAAGAAAATTAACGTTGTCTATTGTTGTCATAATCCATCATGTTTTTATTTTTTTCTTTGCAATTAGTGCCACAAAGCTTATTCTCATACAACCACAGTAAACCCACTGGTACGAATAAGGAATTACTGTTAAAATTCAATCTTTTTTATCAACTCCAACTTTTTAACTATTCAACTTTTTTATCAACAATTTTCCAGTAGGCCTAAATAAATGAAGATTTACGCGAAAAGACATGAAGATTTTAAACGAGGTCTATAAAGTACTGACTCAGTGTTGCAACTTCTCTTCTTGTTCTTTTCTGTTACTGTAACTTCAAACAAAATTTCTCTCCGCAGTCTGTCCCGTAGAGAAAATTACGTTTTCACCACTTGTATGTTGATATTATCATAGTCATAACATTTTAGGAACGCGTTACATAAAAACAACTGAAGAATATAATGTTACAGAAGTAATCAAAGGTGTAGTATCAGGCCAAAGTTGTCTTCAATGAGATTGGTGGAAGTTATGATACATTGACTCCCAAACTTTGACACCAATTCCTGGTGAGACCCAGCTCAGTATATCACAAGCTGTGTTAACAATTTGTAATACTAATCGTAATTCTAATTTGTAATTTGTGTTAATAATTGGTATATCACATGAATCATAAACTCAAAAGTACAGCCATTAAATTAGCAATATAAAACAATATTGATTATATGAAAATGTTTTATTGGATAAGAGAA
This sequence comes from Neoaliturus tenellus, assembly GCA_030545055.2. Taxonomy (NCBI): domain Eukaryota; kingdom Metazoa; phylum Arthropoda; class Insecta; order Hemiptera; family Cicadellidae; genus Neoaliturus; species Neoaliturus tenellus. The sequence goes on from CM061536.1 coordinate 91,268,409, forward strand.
ATAATTCAATTCTCTCACTTAATGTGGCCAGAGACATTCTTAAGACATTCTTTTAATTTGCAATCACTAAGGAATCATGACAAATATTAATATCATAATAAAATTTTATTTATTTAAATAAATAAAAAAAAACATTACATAAAACAATTGTTTTGACATTTGATTTGATTCACAAAACTAAGAATTTTTATACAGTTTTTAATACGGTGAATTCGCCTAAAAGTTCAACGGATGTTTGTTCTTAACATATTGGTATTTAACTTTATAAAGATCTCTTTTTGTACATAACTGAATCTGAAGTACTAAATTAAATTATTGTAATTTATAATTTTAAAAATATTATATGGGAAACCCCTCTTTACATTGTTTAGAGTTTATTCATGAAATTGTGTTATTTCCATCAAGACACGTTATGAAAGCTTGGAATCACTACCAATCATGTAGGCCATGTCTTTTATGAATGGTGGCTTGTCGAAACTGTAACAGAATCCAACAATTACCAGATGAAAAATTTTTATTACGTTAAAGAATAAACAAATGTAGCCTCAATAATGTTTTTTTTTTTTTTTTTTTTTTTTTTTTTTACAAAAGTAGTCCACTAATAAGCCTGTATTGCGCTGTAAAGTCAGAATGGGAAAGTGACAGTATTTAGTCACATAGGCTAACCAGAGATGAACGCATAGGTTTGATGTTATGACGTCTTCTAAGGTCGAACCAAGGGCCGTTGGTTTGAGAAACCAAAGATCTACCTCTGCCCTTCCACAACAAATGAAAAAATTATACATCGTTTTTATATTTATAAAAACATATTTTCCCTAGATAAAAAAAAACCAACTATACTAACTTATACGCTGAGAATTTTGAAACTCCTACAATCTTTCCAAACGATTCTCAAGTTTTTGGTGTCATTAAAGCTGAATTTAGATCCGTTCCGTTGGATCTGAAGGCATATATGAAGCATTTTTTTATATATTTTTATTTTCTTTACGGTTTCAAAACATTCATTCGATTTTAAAAATATTAATTAACAGACAATATTAAACACTGTGGCTTTTTATAAATATTAATTTTAAAATAGCCTAAACTTTGACACCAATTCCTTATCAGGCGATTGAGTATGTCTTAGCACTCTTGATAAGGTTTAAACTCAAGAAGCTAATAACAAGCAGTAGGTTTTACCTTTTTAAATGCACTTCGTGGATTATACAAACCACCGGTATCAACAACAATCGATATTTCATAAATAAGTTAAGCTTATTGAAACTTTTTCATCGTCAAATTGAATCTGACAATCACATTTGATTAGTTACAAACACTTTTCACCGTGAAGCTTTAATCGATATACCAACCTACCTACCTGTTTAGAGTGTTGCATTTTTCATAACTTAAATTTAAACCAATAATTTTCTATGTGAGATAATATAACATAATACAGGGAGACCACCGAGAACCAGACGAATTTGGAACAGTTCTTGTATCGTTATTGCATGAGTTGGTGATATTTGGTTTAAGTCGTTGTCTTGAGTATGTCTTGCCATTTTAGTTTAAATGTACAAGTAGTCAACATCGAACCTTGTCTTTTTCATATAACACTCAATCATTCAATAAGATTCCATATTTCGCATAAAAAGGTATATCAACGAATGAAATAGTTAGAATACATTCGTTTAATAGTAGTTTTCATCACTAGGACGGAAAGTGGGTTTTTTCTGTTTGCAATCGTGGTTTACGGAAATAGCGATTAAGCACAGAAAAACACTTTAAGTCGGAGTGATGAACAACGTTTTTCATCATACTGCAAAAATATAAAATGAATAACTCATTTTAAAGTAAATTAATTAAAATGTCATTACCTGTTTACGTTTATTATTTGACTTCCATCTAAATTTAAATATTTGTTATAAACAGCTGCATTCATTTAAATGTCAAAATCTTGCATTAAAATTTTAGTCTGCAAGTCGTTTTTTGTTTACATTGGCCTTATTTGTTTTGTATTAGTATTATTTTTGCTTAAAAAGAAACTCAAATTTTGAGGTTAGCGCACGGAAAAAATTATCAGATGTTTTTAGGTGCACTTTTTAAGGACTACAGAAAACTCCAACTTTGTGGAATAAATACAGGCCAGAAAACGGGTTTTTTACGTGCAGTATGATGAAAATACGTTTACAGATCTAGGTACGTTTTGAAGTTTGTATACGAACAATAACAAAGTAGGCTAACTAACTCTTTCATTACAAAGAATGTGGAAGTTGTAAAAAGTAATGTTTCCGCATATTAAGACACGAGCCTTCCAAGAATGAACGCAAGGTGATATTCTTGCCTTTTGAAAGTGATTATAAAGCCGGTTTGTAAAAAATTTAATATTTACTTAATTTTTATGGAATATATTGGTAACTATTAGCCTACATACTAACAGTTTCTTATATAACATGTAAGTTTCTATTACCTGTGATGAATTCTAGTTAAAATTAAATTTAGATTTTCTTAAACTGCTATCCATTCTTAATGATATATTCGATTTAAATTAATATGGTGATTAGTTTTCACTTGATAAAAAAACTATACAATGTTTGTTAAAAATAATTGTTTTATAACTATGCTACGATTATTATATTTAAAAAAAAGTTTTCTTCTACTTTTTTAAAATTAAATTCAATCGTCACACAAACATTGTAACCTATGTAATTGAATTGAAATATTTAACCACAGATTTAAATAATTTATAACAATTCTTACCAAGCGCATATTTATTTATTTATTTTTTTTTTTTAATTATGTAACCAAGACTCTATATGAGATTTAAATTTTAAATAATTATTACGAAATATTTATAAACCTTCATAGGTGATTTACTACATTTAACGTTATTTGGCATTATTTATATATTTCACAAGGATGTTTGTAGTATTTTTGTTTTTAAAGATCAGAATTTAAAGTTATTATGGCTATAGATACAACATTAAAGCACAGGCCGATCATAACCATAATAATAAATCTGTATTTAAAAGAAGGGGGAAATGTGAAGGTGGGTTCGAATTTAATGATTATTATTCGAATTATGATAATTTATCGTATAAAATTATTCATAACTTTGATGAATTTTGAAATAGTAACTTTAATAAGACCTCAAGCTGCTGTAAAATTGCAGTCGTAGAGCTTATTACATTTTATCAATTTTAATTTTCTGTGTAGGCCTATTAATCTGTGTTCAAAATTTTAAAATGATTACTTATGTTGTGTCTTATTATTATAAATTTGTATGCCATTGACGTGTTCAATTGACATTTTTTAATTGATAAAAAAAATTTGTTCAGGCTTAACAAAATCAGAAATATATTTTTCACACAGCAAACTACTCGTATTATTGAAAAAAAATTAATTCGATTTTTTTATTTCAACTAAGAAACCTCCTTAGTAAGGAAGATCCACTTTTATAGATATCGAAGCGACACGAAAAGTTTCGTGACTAACTGTTTTATAAACATATCCTCTCCCTAAATCAAAAAAGTTTAGCCTCATTTGCTGTTAAATTGGCGACTTCTTCCAAAGTCAAACCCCAATTTTCAAAGTAAAGTAGTTTTTTCCAATATTTTGCAACTATGGTAAGAATATAACAAATTTACTAGTTACAATTACAAAAATTAGTCATGAAGAGTGAGTGTTCTTTTTTTATTTAGTATAATAGCCTCGTACCTTGTAGTAATTAACGTAAACCACATTAGATGCAAGTAATATACATGAACTTTGGATGATTATGATGCAGTTTATTAAATTTTATTACATCGGTTTTCCCTACTATTAAACTATAATTAGGAAGCCGTCTACTAAATACACGCCTTAAGATTAAGATAGTGTATGAAAGAATAACCTTCTATTGTTCTATTAACGTTTTGTGTCGTCCGCACAAATTTAACATTTTCAACTCGTCCATGAGTTATAAATTAATTAAACCTGGAAGTTATTCAATTGCTAGCAAACTTGTAAAAATCTCATAATAACACTGATATTTATATGTGAGAAATCATATCAGCTCATGGTTCTCTATGATATGCATATGCTATTCTTGATAATGCTTTCAATAAAACGAGAATATAAAAAGGTTACATACCTTGACGTCTGCAATTCCTTAGTTAAACTTAGTTAACTATAGTTTCGGCTATCACGTAGCCATTTTTAAACTAAATACGAAGAACGTTTATTCCATTCTTGAGAATTTCGTCAAATAAATAAAACTACACTGAACACAACACATAACATTTAGAAGTTTGCCGGCCGGCGCACGTCACTGAACTGGTTTAACCTACGTTGACGACGCTATTAGCTGTTCCTCCAGGGTCAATGCTACCAACAGGACTATTTGATAAACGGTTTAATATTGTGTTGAAAAGTCTATTTGAGCCATAATTGAGTTTCTCGTTGAGCATATTGTTAGGGTCTGATTTGGTAGCTTTGTAAATTTCAAATCCTTCAAGTGTGTCTAACATAAAACCTTTTTTGCAAGTATGGAGGATTTCGGTGTTATCAGTGAAACTATTGACATTATGATTTGAGTTCATCAGATGTTCAGGAAACTTGGAGTTTTGTTGAGGCTGTTTAAGTTTAGGTAAATGTTCAGAGAAACGCTTTTTAAAAGCTCTTCCGGTCTGGCCTATATAATAACTTTGAACATAATCAGAGAAAACCTGTCACTGAACCCCAATCTAACTACTGATTAAGTTAAAGAATTAATAATGTTACTTGAACTGGTATTACAACAAAATTATTTTAATTTTAATGGAAAGTATTATAGACAAGTTAACGGTTTGGCAATGGGATCCCCACTATCAAGCATATTATCAGAGATATATTTAACCCACATAGAAAAGAACCATATTTTTTCAAGCCAAAATAAACATGCTACTAAGATTAAGACATACTTCCGATATGTTGATGATACTTTTGTAGTCTTCAATGGAACCAAAAGACAACTGGAACTTTTAAAGAATTATTTAAATAGTATTTCCGACAAACTCAAATTCACACTAGAGATTGAAGAAAACAATAGCCTGAATTTCTTAGACACAACCATTCCGGTAAACTTAGTTACAATATCTATAGAAAGCCTACAGCAGCTGACCACACTATTCATAATACCTCATACCATCCTGAAACCCAAAAAATGGCTGCCTACAACAGTATGGTCCATCGTTTATTAACTATGCCTTTATCAGATGAAGATTTCCACAACGAATTAAACACCATAAAGTACATAGCAGTAGCTAATGGATATAAGAGCTGTATTGTGGACAGGATTGTTAATGAACAAAAACGAAAACCAATTTGTAACCAAGAAATGAATCATTAGTAAATTAGCGCTTTATTTCTGTAGAATACAGTAGCAGCCTACATTATACTCTCAAACGTGAACTGAAACCCCATGGTATAAATTTAGCTTATAAAACAACAAACAAACTTGGAAATAAATTAAATAAGAATGGAAGAAATTACCAGAACAAAGATAAAGCAACTGGTGTTTACAAACTTCAATGTTCCGATTGCCCAAATTATTATATAGGCCAGACTGGAAGAGCTTTTAAAAAGCGTTTCTCTGAACATTTACCTAAATCTAAACAGCCTCAACAAAATTCCAAGTTTGCTGAACATCTGATGAACTCAAATCATAATGTCAATAGTTTCACTGATAACACCGAAATCCTCCATACTTGCAAAAAAGATTTTATGTTAGACACACTTGAAGAATTTGAAATTTACAAAGCTACCAAATCAGACCCTAACAATATGCTCAACGAGAAACTCAATTATGGCTCAATAGACTTTTCAACACAATATTAAACCGTTTATCAAATAGTCCTGTTGGTAGCATTGACCCTGGAGGAACAGCTAATAGCGTCGTCAACGTAGGTTAAACCAGTTCAGTGACGTGCGCCGGCCGGCAAACTTCTAAATGTTATGTGTTGTGTTCAGTGTAGTTTTATTTATTTGACGAAATTCTCAAGAATGGAATAAACGTTCTTCGTATTTAGTTTAGAAAATGGCTACGTGATAGCCGAAACTATAGTTAACTAAGTTTAACTAAGGAATTGCAGACGTCAAGGTATGTAACCTTTTTATATTGACAACCAATTCCGGAAGGCTTCAACATGAATAAAAACGAGAGTCCCGAGATCAGTATGATGTTTGGTGAAAATCAAACCTACTTCTACTTTTTTTGTCCAATTTTCTACAACTTCAGTATAGTAATTGCCAATTTATGAGTAAATTTCCATTTCCCTTGTTAGGAGGGGAAATGGTGATCATTGCGTCATGTATAACATTGAACTTTAGTCTATTTTTAAATGTAGTTGAGGATTGTAATTTTTTAATATCACACAGTTAGAATCAGATTGTTGCCAAAAAAGTTTCCTGTAATATTTTGATCAAATTCAGATGAATATGAAAACAATAATGGGTTCATTACAATTAGTTTGATGATTTCCCATATCTTGTGTCATTTTGAAAAGAATATTTCAAGCATTATGTACTGAAACTAAAATTGCTTGGTACATTTTGCACTAGTAACGTGATTGAAAACATACATTTCCAATTTAAATTTACATAGTTTACTTTTAAAATTACAATTATAAATATTAATTTATCTATGAAATCATTAACACTAAATATTTACATTATTTGATGAAAATGTATGATTATTGAAGACATTAAAAAACTTACTTAAGAAGGGAATATTTAAGTTTGTTTAGCGGTTGGTGTAGTGTGCATATCGTACGTCGTTCGTTGTCTAAAAAAGTATAAATTGTTGAATTAATTATTTCATGTAAAATATTTATGTTCCAAATTGTTTAAACAAATAAATAATATGGCAAGAAAATAATTTTTAATTTAAAATAGGCAAGAAAATTGTTTATACTTAATACTTCGGAAAAGTTTAATATGTTTAAAAGTAATTCTTATATGTATTAATATTTATATATTTTCTTATATTATTAAATACAACCTGAATGATACCCAGACATGTCAAGCAGCCTTTCAGCCAAGTGCTTTTCCACGTCAGTACAAAGCATGAATTTATTCATTAGAGTTGTTTGACAGAAGTTCTAATTGTCGGGTTGGCACCACTGTTCTTTAATCTCTCGCTTTAACTCACACAATGTGCTTGGCTCAGGCAGCCAACCGTGCAAAGTTTACAACTCAACTTTAGACATGTGTTGTCATTTTTTTATTGCTTGAGCTTTTAATGCAACTTGAGATGTGCAGAATATATTATGATATGTTGGTATATAATATTTAGGATTTATATTTTACTTTGAGCGAGTTGATATTGTTTGCGTTTTTTACCGTTATACTAATAGTTTCTTACTAATTGTAAACTGCATTCCCTGTACTATACTTATTTTTTGTGATTAAAGTTTGTGACTGCAAAATATCTAATTGTGAGTAAAAATATGTTTAGAGCCTAATATATAACTTATTAAATTGTTTGTATATTTATTATGCATACAAAGTATGAGATGGTGTGAAGAGCCAGAAAAGTACAAAGTTTTCCAAAAGAAGACAGTCAAGTCGTACAATTTAACGTTTCCTTTATTGTTCTTCTGGTATTTCACAAGTGCGTTGGCAAAAAAATGACACTCCGTAGTACTTTTCAAATCCTATTAAAAGTATATTTATTTATTTTCTTTGTTCTAAGATGAAAAGGTAGGCCTGTATGAATCTAAGAAATTAATAAACGTAGGATTTAGATTGTGTGGAATAATATATTTTTGCAAGATGACAAGTGTATCTTATATAATAAAAGAATGCAAGTGTCTACAGAGAAAAATAGCTACCGAATGGATCGTGGTCATTTTTATGTCAATGGATTACTCATAGACTCTAGATGTTAAAAAAATATAGAATCCGTGAGGAAATGCCTTATAACTCCTTAATTTGAAAGACTAAAACTTATTTAGACCAATGTATTTTAATTTAACATATTTTGAAAGAGAAAATATCTCTAAAATATGTGCTCTACTTTTGACTTTCTAGCTCTAATCTTTTAAAAGGCATTTTATTTCTATTACATTTTTTTTCATTTTCTAAATAAAGTATGATATAAATGAATAATAATATTATAATGCCATGTAATTATAAAGTTACGCACTTTTACATGCAATTATTGTTGTATGGTTAATTTTTATTCAACATTTCTTTCATAACGATTCACGTAATAAAAACATTTTATTTTCTTGTAAATACTTTATAAACATGGTTTTACACTTAATATTTTTATATAAACTTTATTCAAAGGGAGTATTGTTGAGACTATCTCATTTGTATTTAGCCACTTCTTCGATCGAGTTGAACCCCCAGCACTTACAATGATGACTAGAAGCGCGACTCGCTAACCCTTAACTGTTTGATGGAGTGATAAGCGGCTCTTACTGATAACGGGGTCACGCGACCTCATCCCCTCCCTTTTCTACCCCACTACCTCCACGTTACATCAAACTCCTCGCAACATTAGAAATTAGTTATTGAGTTCGGAAGAATTATTATTTTCTAAAAACATTTGTTTTGATTAAATTACACAATAAAATTTCTGAAAGTAACTGGTTAGCTTAGGCAGTAAATTTATATTCTTAAGACAACACCCATACTTGAGTGGCAGAGTGGGTTTGAGGTAAAATCAACATAATTATTAAATACAATAATAGCTATAACTTACGTTAACTTTCAGTGACACTTAGCTACCCAATTCAAAAAAGTTTTAATTTTTTTACTCTGTTCTAGCGTAGCAAAAGGTTTTTAATTTTGCCAATACTGTGGAAAATTGGTTTTATTGGCTTATAGGCCTATGGTTAAATTGTTTCAACCGACTATAAATGATTTTCAATAAGATTTTATGTTTCTTCATTAAAATATAAATGTGATTTATACCTTAAATAAAAATGTGTTTTTATAAGAGAAAAATCTACTCTATTAATCTTTTTTGTGGATTCTTATACTTTACTTTGTTATATTATTCTTAAAATAACCTTTGCGTAGTAAAAGTAGACGGATAGATGAGGCAAGCCTTAATACCATACTGATAATATTTTTTACTTCAGTACCAATTTCTGGTTACATATATAAAAAAATAATGGGGTTCACTAAAGCTCTTAGTCATGATTATGAAAATGAACGTTTAGTAAGTTAGTGAGCTAACATTGTCACATTTCTTTAATGTTAGTCACAGTAACTTGTACGTGTTGCTATACTGTTTGACCATACTCAAATTTGTGCAATATGCAAATTTTATTTGAATAGCAATATACGGACAAAAACATAAATTTGTATAACTGTTTTTGTTACCTTCTTCTGTATAACATAAATTTTAAAATTTGTAAATCACAAAAAAGTATAAACAGTACAAAATATTACTATTTTACAAAATGTTTACATTTAACACACATTTACAATTCAACTACGATATTAAATCCTCTAGTTTCATTTTAATGAATGGACAGAACCCACTTTATACAAACATCTAGTTACTTTTGCCGTATAGCTGCAGGCATGGAACATAACAATTAACGCCCCAGACTCACGTATCATTAATGGAAACACATTTTATTTTACTACACGATCTGAAATGTTCTTCCCATGTACACGTATGTTTATGGTGTCCCCTTATTTGTTTATACATGAACGGTGTCCATTCTCTTGCCAACCATTCTGTTGGTAAAAACTCAAGTATCGAAGTAAGTTTAAATATTGTGAAGAAAGTGTTAAATACTTTAAGTATCCAGTGTGGTAATATAAGTTAAAAAATGGCTTAGTAAGTTTTGTAAAAAATACTGTCCAAAAAATAAAACAGTGCACGTGTATCAAGTATGTGTATATAATTAAAATGACTTTTTCAAAAATGTATTGAAATTTCACTTCCCCAGGGAGACAGCCTACAGAGAGTAAAATAAATTTTGATGCAAATATAGGTAAATATTTACATACAATTAAAGGTCTACAATGGAATGATGCCACAAACCTGACCTTAAAAGTGTTCAAATGTTTTAACATTATCTTGTTTCCTGTGCTTAACATTTTCATGTTACTTCCTCCTGATGGTACTAAACTGGACTTCCTCCTGGGCTCTTTTCAATGTCGGAACCACTTCTTGATAGCTGACCCGACCGCAGCAGTAGGTGGTATGAATCTCCCTCGGAAGCAGTGGACTATACTCAATCGTTTCCGCACTTAAGTGGGAAGATGTAATTATTGGAAGTACAAATGGGGGATGACACAAGACCAATCATGCGACTGCGGAGCAGAGTACCAAACTATAGAGCACATATTCGCAGAGTGCCCACTGAGTGCTTTCCCCGAAGGATTGGCCGGTCTGCATAGCTTAAGTGAAGCTGGGCTTCAATGGCTTAGCGCCCTGGATTCAGCTCTATAATAGAGAGATTTAACTTTTATTTTAGTGTTTAGTTTTTACATATACTTTCTCAAGTGCTCTGCACCGCAGAATTTATTTCCTTATTCTTAAACCTTGGTGGCTGGCTAAAGAGCCATGCAATATATATAGACTATTTATAACATTTTCATTGTTTGAGCTTAGCATGTTGTCTCATAAAGTTTTAGTAGACCCAAATGATTTGATATTTTTCAGAATGATGGTGCAAACGTAATGTTATTTCTTCCAAGATATTTTTAAACATTGCAAGATTTTATTCCAATAGGAAAGACAAAACCCCGCTCTATGTAAGAGATACGTCATCCGCCAAAAACTACTTAGATCACTAATAATGATACTCTAATTTGTAAAAATTTTAGCCAGTTTTTTCTTATAACTTCCATTAGTAAGATAATAATGAAGTGCACTTCCAAATGAATTATGTAAAAATGAACGATGTGACATATTATTTTCGGTTTTAGCTTCGTAAATATGAAAATTGTTAAGTGACAAATGGTGTTTCTAACTTTAGATAAAACTTTTGAAGAGGTTAATTATAATATTTTATCAGAGGAATCGCCAGCAGCCGTTGCTTGTGATTTTACCCTCGTTTGCAACTGATTCCAAAACTAAACCTTCTCTATAAATTAAATATCCAAGCATTCTAGTCTTTTTATAGTGTATACTTTGGGTCATCCTTCGATGCAAGTCTTTCATATGCATTAATAGGTCAATATAGGTTATGTACGTGTAAATAATGTCAGTTTATATAATTATATTTTATATTATTATATCCTTATGATGAATTTATATGATTAGTACCAGAGGGACGAAGCCTATGCTCGGTAAAACTATTACTCTTGTTTCTCACACAAGCCACGTTCGCTTCGCTCATTCTCCAGACCGAAGGGTGGTGGTATAATTTTCCTAAACCACAGGTTAAAGATGGTTTACATTGGTACATTGGTTTACATATACAGTTATCAGCTGATTTTTTGTTCAATTTAAAAATCTCCATAAGAATAATATTGAAACTTTGAATTGCTTTAGGACGAAACCCGGATTTTTCCCAGACATTGGACCTGTTCAAATCGATTCCTGGTGGCCAAAACCCCCTTATTCAACACAAAAATAAAAAATTCTTGGAGAGAATAAAACTTTTGCCAGTGCAAAAATTGCTTGTTTTAGAGTATCAATCAAGTGAATTATACATAGTTATAAAGTTCTTCATATAATGATTATTTTACTAGAAACCCAACCACTAAAGATCAAATATGTTTAAATATTTTGAATTTCTAACTTCCTTCATATGATTTTGATGTTAATGTATGATCGCTTGACATTTTGGACTGGAAATAAGGTCGGGTTTGTGGCTTTGTTCTCTGACCTGTAATTTTCTGTATTTAAATTTATCGAGACAAAACTTTGCCCACCACCTGGTGGTAATGGTTTTATTAGTTTTTATTGAATAGTTTTATTAAATGTTTAGGAGGTGCTTCATAATTTGTAGCAAATGACTTTTGTGTTTTACTATATACTCTTTGTTTACCGTCCTTTTGAAAAGGTTAAATTCTTAAAAATTATTGGAAAATTGTATTTTTTGTAAAAATGTATTTACTTTTCTCAAATCGGATAGCAATTGGTAAACCGCTTCTGAAATTGTGTACTACAATGTAATTTTTGATCAGGTTAAAAACGCTAAGAACTATGTGACTATTACTTGCGAAAAAGATTTAAACCACAGGCAGGAAGTAAGATTATAAGGAAAAAATAGAGTGCTTTTTGTGTCTTCTCAAAGAACGAAGAAATTGAAAATGTTAATGTTTCGCTATTCCTACCGTGTAGGCCTATAATTCTACAGATTTGCAAAATTTGTAATCTTTATCAAACTTAATACAATCTGTTTATCTTTGAAAAAACATATGTTTTTATTTTATGAATATACATTTGATTGGATTAATGCTACAATTTGTGAAAATCCTTCTATAATCTTATAATTTTTAGATACATTATTAGTTGTATTAACCTTTAAGAAAGTTAAATACATAAAATGTATAGTTCTATTAACAATAAAAGTTGTGTGAACAAAAACTACTATTACATAGATTTACATTAGATTTACATTATTACATATATTTACTATTACACCAGAAGCAGAAAGTAACTTTTTGAGATTTACTTGTTATTCGTTTTAAGGCTCTTTTAACAGCAGAGATTACAGGATAAAGAGTAAAGTATGGTTTGAAGCTCCATTGCCAGATGAGAAAACTTTTTGATGTATGGATTTAAACTTCAAACTTCTTAGCAAGAGATAAAATTTCTAGATGTGATCCAAAAATACATATTTTAGGGTTACGCGGTAAGTATTAGTCATAAAAATATTGAAACTGAAAATACCAATAGAGATAACAGATAAACAATAAGGGTTATTATGTGAACTAACTATTTAGCTAATAAATATTTGAGTTGTAATGGATTTTGGGACATTCATGATTATTTCAAGACATCTAATAGGACATTATTTCAACCAAACAAAATACAACGAGAAATATAGCTTATAGATAAAGAACATTCGTGTGACTGTAGTCAGTTTGTTAATTATTTACAAAAAATAACAGTTTTTATTTATATTTTTATGTTTATTATCCTCTTTAGGTTAGTTTTTTTTATTTTTAACATAAAAATGAAACTAACTGACAATAATGACTGTTCGTGGAGACAAGGAGAAAATTGTTTCTCATTATTAATTTAAAAAACCCGGTGACTAAATGAATGAGTCTCTGATAAAAAAATTTAAAACTTGTAAACGAAAAAACTGGTAATTTTTGTAGTTAAATAAATATTTGTCAGACGATTTGATTGTTTTTCAATTTTAAATAACCTCCACCTATTTTTTCTATATTAGTTCAAATGAATTTTATTGAATTAATAACATACTTGTCACTGTATTAACATTCATATCAAAGATAGATAGGGCCTATGAATGTTGGAAAATACTAACTATGAATAATTTAGTTTCTTTAAAATTATCACTTTTTTTAATTGTCTAATATGCGACAAAACCTTTGAATTATTTCAATAAAAACAATTATGTAATTTGAAAAAAAGACAAAAATATTTAAATTACCTTACCAACATCTTCGCACTGTCTAATAAGATATTTCTTTTACAACAAATTTTCCAAAAAGTAAAAAATAACTGTGAGATTTAAATCATGGGGTATTGAGCGCTTCCTTTAGTTAAAATTACCCATATCATAACCACCTTTCCCTCAGGGGCAGTGGGTCCCTCAGGGGCAGTGGGTCCCTCAGGGGCAGTGGATTCCCTCAGGGGCAGTGGGCTTTCCACTGTACGGGTGTTTCTTGGCAACCCCGGGGTACCTGAGCCAAGCTGTGAGACCCTCCTCACAGTTCTTCCCGAGCTAGGGCCTTTCTTCTCATCTTTCAGGTCTTAGCTCACCGTCTTTATTCTTTCCTGAGCTAACCTTACTCACCTTCTTGTTTTCGACCCCGAATCAAGGGTGTCTTTCCACCTTCTTTCGACCGGCGCATGCTGGGGGGTCCTGGGAGTGTCCCTGTTGTGTTGCAGGGACTGATGTGTGCCTCGCACTGCCGATGGTCTCCTCCAGTGTGTCGTCAGAAGCCAGCCGCTTCGGACCTTAGTCAGGGAGTGCGGCATGGATGCAGGGATCGGACTCTGCATTGCCACGGTGCGACCCCCAGCACGTCCGGCACATTTTGTGTATCGGTGCTGGGCAAACGGAGGTTCGGGCCCCGGAGTCCCGGGGTAGGGGTGTCTTATCTCCTACGGGGGGTAGACCTCCGAGGGTGTACCCGCTCTCGACCGATGAAGGGCCGCCTCTTGCCGCACGATGCGCTGGTGAAACAAAAGTATGGATTTTAAAATGCAAAACACGAACGATGATGAGATAGAGCAGGCCGCCTTTAAGCGCAGCTCAAGACTGCAGAGGTCTCCGACCTTGAACACTGGAACGCCGACGAAGGGTATTAAAACCACCCCCCCGCCGATGCCATTCAAGGCTCTTGGTGGTGTCGGATCGTCGTCCAAAACCGGACAGAAGAAGGAGGAGATCGGTATGGCGATGGAGGTGGCCGAGCCGGCAACACCATTAGCCAATATCCAAGGGATTCCTCCCAGGAAGAGCCCTCTTCGTGCGGCAATCGAGCTGCAAATGCTTCGTCAGCAGCAGGACGACGCCCACGAGGAGGAAGACTCACTTCTGAAGAAGATGAAAGCTCTTTTGAAGGAGATGGCCAAGGCCCTCTTAATTCAAAAGAACGTGAACAAGGCGATAAAAGAGGGGATCCCGAAACTCGAAGATGCTCTAGAAGAAATCGAGGAATGCCGGAAAATCAGGCTAAAGGCAGTGAAGCAGGAGCGCGATGTCACGAACCGAGTCATCTCTGCTTCGCCTCAAGCTCACCTGGCTGAGTCCCAGACTCAAGCCAGAAAGCGAAAGAAGAGGCAGAGCGGTTCTTCGCCTGGAAGCCCTGAGCTTGTCGAGGTGGACTCGGTGCCGAGACCGGTTTTTGTCACTGCGGCATCGCAGACATCTCCTGTCCAGGCTACTGAATCCGCCCCGGGCGCTGCCGTGATTCCAGCGGCTACTCCTGCAGAGTTTCCTGCTCCGGCGGCTAATCCTGCCTTGGCAGCAAACTCTGCCTCAACACCTTTGGGGGGCTGGAAGACGCGCCTGTCTAAGAAAGAAAGGAGGAGGCAGAAGCAAGCGGAGGCGGCTTCGAAAAGTGCGTCGAGGGTGGAGCGGACGCAAGTCTCGAAACCGGTTGGGGAGGCCTCTGGCAAGTCTGTCAGAAAGCCTAAACAACCCAGGCCTAAGAAGCCCAGGACAGAGGCAATCTTGATCAAGCCTTTAGGGGGGCGATCTTTTGCCGATGTTCTGGGTCAGATTAGATCGCAGGCCAAACCGGAGGAGACCGACACCGTTATCAAGTCTATTCGGCGAACCCAGAACGGGGATGTCCTCCTCGAACTGGGGAAGTCGGGTGACAAGATCGGTTTTGCCGCTTCCCTCAAGACTGCACTTGGGGACAAAGGCTCAATCAAGGCCCTAGAACCGAAGTGTTCGGTCGAGATTCGGGACCTTGATGCCCTCTCCACCGAAGAGGAGGTGACCCGTGCGATCCAGGTGGCACTCCCGGAGATACCAGCTGATGGAGTGAGGGTATGGCTAACAAAGCCCAACCGAAGTCAACTCCGGATGGCTGTTGCTGAAATGGGCGAAAAGCACGCCAATAAGCTGCTTAGCCTTCAGCACCTCAGAGTCGGTTGGGTCAGTTGCAGGCTCAAACGGAGGGTGGTAGTTTCGAGATGCTTTCGCTGTCTCGGTTTCGGCCACTCCTCCCGAAACTGTAAAGGGCCCGACAGGAGTGCCAACTGCTTCCAGTGTGGAAGCCAGGGCCACAAACGCAAGGAATGTTCCTCGAGCCCCTCCTGCTTCCTCTGCAAGGATTCAGGCTCCAGTGCCCTCGGTCACTTACCCGGGTCTGGTCAGTGCGGTGCCTTCAGAGCCGCACTTGAACAGGCAAAAGGCAGCGGCCGGTAATTCGCATCCTCCAGGCCAACCTTCATAGATCCTGGGGAGCTGATAACCTTCTAGATCAGCTCGCCCGAGAACTTGGTGCTGACGCGCTCCTTATCAGCGAACAGTATCGGGACAGAGACCCAAACATTTGGATCTCGGACAGCCTCGGTACTGCTGCATTTTGGGCACGTAATACACGAGATGTCTTGGTGCGGAGTCACGGGCGCGGCCGAGGATTCGTCTGGGTTCGGTGTGGGGACGTGACTATCTTCAGTTGCTACCTCACACCCAACGAGGCCGTCCAGGACTTCCGCGACAAGATAGATAACCTAGAGGAGTGCGTTCTCGGCACCACCGGGCATGTCGTCGTTGGTGGCGATTTCAATGCCAGGGCCGTCGATTGGGGAATGCCCTCTACCAACTCCCGGGGGAAATACATCCTGGATTTCATCGCCAGGGCCGGTCTTGTCGTCCTCAACCAGGGCGACACACCTACTTTTCGGCGCCCCGGGCAGAGAGGCACGATCCCCGATGTCACCTTCGCGTCTGAGTCGCTCCTTCCGAGGATCTCTGGCTGGAGGGTTGTGGAGGACTACACGGGTAGCGACCACCAATACGTCGTGTTTGACCTGCATGATCAGGCAAATCGTCGAGTTTCCGCATCTCGGGAAGGGCCACGCCGGTGGAACACCAACAAACTGGACGTGGTCAAGTTCACCGAAGTCATCTCTCGGGGAGCGCAGGGGAATCCTGGTGAGGCTGGGGCCGAGGCACTAGTAACATCCACGATGGAACTGATCGTCTCGGCCTGCGACCAGTCTATGCCGCGAAGGAAACCCCGACGCGACAAACAACCCGTTTACTGGTGGACTGAAGAGATTGCGGAACTCAGAAGAACATGTTTAAGAACTAGACGAGCCGCCACAAGAGCGAGAATCCCCGCAGACAGAGTTCGTAAGTCGGAGGCCTATAAAGCTGCGAGAAAATCTCTCCGCCAGGCGATCAACAGGAGCAAGGCGAATAGCTGGAGGAGACTTCGTGACGACGTTGATTCCGACCCCTGGGGCCTGGGTTACAAACTTGTAACACAGAAACTCGGCGCCCGCTCTCCACCTTCCATCATGGAGGGCGCCACCATGGGGAGGATCGTCGCTGCGTTGTTTCCTGAACATCCACAGCGACCGCCGGTTGACTTCGGAAGGGTAGAGGACGTTCCACTCTTCACTTTCGAGGAGCTAGAAACCTCCGTTCTCTCCCTGAAGAGCAACAAGGCTCCTGGCCCGGACGGGATTCCCAGTGAGGCTTTAAAGAAAGCATTTTTAATCAACGCTGACTTGTTGTTGAGAATGTACAATGCCTGTTTGGTAGAAGGGGGGTTTCCGGCTCCCTGGAAAACAGCCAGGCTTGTACTGATCAGCAAGGGCAAAGGTGATCCCGAGCTGCCGTCGTCCCACAGGCCTCTCTGCATGTTGGAAACGGCTGGAAAGCTGTTCGAGAAGCTGATCCGTTCCCGCCTGACTTCTGCCGTGGAAGCTGCCGGGGACTTATGCCCCCGTCAGTACGGCTTCAGAAAGGGACGGTCAACGATCGACGCTGTCACCGAAGTTCAGAGAGCTGTGGAGAGAGCCGAGAGCCACAACCATTTCTCCCGCCGAGTAGTGCTTCTTGTTACGCTTGATGTCAAGAATGCCTTCAACTCTGCGAGGTGGGTCGATATGCTGGATGCGCTTCGCAACACCTTTCGTATTCCTGCATATCTGTTGCGGCTCATCGAGGATTATCTACGCTCTCGAAGCCTGATTTATGACACGAGGGACGGAACGCGGACGATGGAAGTCACTTCTGGTGCCGCACAAGGTTCAATACTCGGCCCGGATCTCTGGAACGTTGCCTATGACAGCCTCCTGAGGTCCGAGATGCCTGAGGAAACCACTTTGGTTGGGTACGCCGATGACGTCGCAGCTCTCATTGCTGCACGCAATGTTGAGCTGGCCCAACTGAAGTTGAACCGAGTTATGCGGGTGGTCAACAACTGGATGTCCGATCACGGTCTCTCACTTGCTCTCAGTAAGACGGAGATCGTGATTCTCACGAAGAAGAGGATCGACACCGTCGTCCCGTTTCGAGTGGGAAGGGAGGTGGTCACATCAACTCGTGCCGCCAAATACCTCGGGGTTATGGTGGACACCAAGTTAAGCTGGAGGGATCAGATCTTCCGTACGGCGGACAAGGCCGCTAAGGTAGTGACTTACCTTAGTAGGCTGATGGCCAATGTCGGGGGTCCCCGATCCAGCAGAAGACGTCTGTTGATGTCCGCGGTCCAGTCCGTGCTTCTTTACGGGGCAGAGGTGTGGGCAGGCGCTCTAGATAAGGAGTGCTACAGGTTGCGACTCGCCCGGGTTCAGCGTCAAGCTGCGCTCCGGGTGTGTTCCGCCTACCGGACAGTGTCCGAGCCTGCCGTCCTGGTGGTCGCCGGAGTCATCCCTGTCAAGCTCTTGGCAGGGGAGAGGAAAGCGATTTATCAGAGACAAGGCGAGATCGGCAAGGACACGGCAAGAACAGAAGAGCGCTGCCGAACCTTCCAGCAGTGGCAACACAGCTGGGAGCACGACACCCGAGGACGATGGACTGCGCGACTTATCAAGCAGGTCCAACCATGGGTGGAACGGCGGCATGGGGAGGTGGACTACTACCTGACCCAATTTTTCACAGGTCACGGCTATTTTCGGTCGTACCTGAACCGGATGGGAAAGACCGGTTCACCGGACTGCATTTATTGCCCGGGTGTTCCCGACGATGCGGAACACACATTCTTCCGCTGTCCCCGTTGGGAAGGGCCCCGCCTAGAGGCCACACAAATCTTTGGTGTATTTTCGGTGGACTCGGTCTGCCAAAAGATTTTGGAGGATGAGGGCAACTGGGATTGTTTGTCACAGTTCGTCCGGGGCATCCTCCTGGAAAAGAAAACCGATCTGGACCGCGAAGTGGCCCAGATCCCTTGATCGAGCGGCTGGATAAGGAGCGAGCCCCACGGGCGTAAGCCAAATTTAGGCCTAGCCTGACGTAATGTGACAAACAATTCCAGGTTAGATTCCTAAAGAGTAGAGGAGGTTTTTTAGTGGGTAAACCCGTTTTTTGGGGAGCCCCACACTACAGGCTGGCCACCTGTGTGCGTAATGCATTTTTCCGCCTCTCCCTCAAAAAAAAAAAAAAAAAAAAAAAAAAAAAAAAAAAAAAAAAAAAAAAAAAAAACCACCTTTGATGTTGGTGTATAACGTTAAATATGAAATTTTATCTAGTCTACTTTAATTATCGTACACGTCATTCATAACTTAAGGATAGTATTGAAGTAACAATCAAATTTTAAATTACCTATCACAAATTATTTCTTTGGACAACAGTTTTTGTCAATAGAGCCCTCTTTTTATCATAAATTTTTGTATGAATGTTATTGGCTGCGAAAGGTACATTTTTTAAACTTTAGAGATCGCACAGCCTATTCATTCCATAAACAAGGTAGAAACGGAAATTGGAACATTTAATTTTTGTACTTTTTCTTAATTAACTTTGAAAAAATTTGGTTATCAGGTTAAGTAACTATGGAGGAAAATTTGTGTTGTTGTATCGAGAAAATACCTATAACTCAATCACTCCTAGTCTTATATGTAGTAAGCACTATGATATATCACTATGATACAGCTAATTTCATTGATAATAACTTAGCTGGAATCAAAATAATTTCCAATAACAAATGATTTAATATAAAAACTACCATATAACGTGCATTTTCTTCAACAAAGTATGATCCTAGCAGTATTACAATAACATTTTTATGTATGTAGCTGGAGAAGAAATAAACTGTTTGAACAACTATTAAATATATTATTATATTTTAATGATAATATCGTTGGGAGTTCATCTGTTGTGCAGCATTTTGTAACTCAATTAATTAAATTGGATTGATTTTTTTATCAAACAACCATAGATGTGGCTTAGGTAGAAAACAAAATTTATTAAATATTGTTTTTTTTTAAATTGCCAACAGTATTGTTGGCATAGTTAAATGGAAATAAATAAAAAGGCGAAGCAACTTAAGAAGCAAAATTGGGATCTAGGAAGTGCAGGAATAACCTACATTAACGCTCTTCCTGTTCTTCCTGTTAAGTAGTAACAATTGCAGTCACGATTCCTACACGTACAATTGCAGTAACGTGCTTCATAAATTTTCATAAAACGTGAACTGTGAACAATTTGGTTCTATTTAATGAGTATCTTACTTTTATTGGTAGTGTAGGGAACACATGTTTTCTATTTATAATGTTGTATACATGAGTTAAAAATTATAAAGCCTCTGAAGAAGAGTTAACTTTTTTATCTTTATCAAATGTTGGCAATGTTTATCGAACATTAGCAACAGAGTATAACGAGATGTAAATATTGTTACATTATAACATATATGTTTTGTGCAATCTAATAGGTTTTATATTTCTATAATTTTTTACTGTATGTTTTTGTTTTTTATTTTTAAGAGGCACAAATAACTAAGAGTAAATTTAGATGCTACGGTAGTAATCAAAAGTTCATGAGGCGAAAGATGTCTTCCTGGGGTTGTTAGAAGCGATACATTGACTCCCAAACTTTGATGTTAGTTACTTTTGAGTCCCAGCGCATGGATCGTACACCGCGTTACCACATAAACCAAATGAAGAAACAAAAAAATGTATTCCAATAATCTTCAATCCTATCAATAATGTATCGATAACTTTACAAACTCATCAATAAGTTAAGCTTGCGGCGTTGCAGGGGGAGGGAGGGTGAATAAAACCATAAAACAGACTTTCCCGTTAGAGTCGTCTTCACCTTTGGGCCAGTAGAGCATTGTTGCGCAGTCGACACTATCTGTAAAATCGCCAAGTAAATCGATATTCCTTAGTAATATTTGCTAAATTTTCAAAATTTTGAGGGTAGGGGGGTCTAAAATAACTATTCAACTAAACACTTACCAAGTTTAAAGAAAATCGGTTGAAAAACAGCGTCCGAAAAAGGGGAATAAAATACCATGTTTTAGCATAAAAGCCGTATGGTTAACATTGCCGACTGGGCAACAATGGGCTACTGAAACAGAGGTGAAGATGACTCTTAAGCCAAATAACAAAAAAAATTCTTTGAAACTAGAAAAAACAGTTATGAAACCACTTTATAGTGATTGTTGTAATATATAATTTTACATTTATAATTTTTTACCTGCGAAAGAATACGATAGAAGAAACTTTTTCGCCACGAGAAACCTAGCTGTTGTAAAAGATAAAATTCCGCATGTTAAAGCCCAAGTTTCCCAGAAAGAATTAATTCAAGGTTCTTACCTTTTGCACCTGTTGATACAATGTAAAAAGCTATGCACTGTCAGTTTTTAAGGTTGATAATAAGAGTTTAATAGGTTTTAACTATCGTTAAATAAAATTTATTTTGTGAAATGTCATATACAAATAGAAGTCTTATACAAAACGTAATAAATCAAGTAAAAAATCACAAAATAATTTACGAATTGCTACTAGAATTTAATTTATTATTCAATACCATAAAGAAATTAAATAAATTCATTAATAAAAAGACAACACGTACGTAATTAATTTCAGGTTGGGTATTAAGGAATATCCTGCAAGGCAAGTTATGGGTTTTCACCCAACTTTGCCATCTTGAACTCTTCATTAAGTTACAGCGAGAATTAAACACACGGAAGTTACTAAATTACTGTCAAACTTGTCAAACAATCTAATGGTGCCGACATTTATATGTGAGAAATCACCAAGGCATATGCCTTTCTCATTATTGTTATGGCTATGATAGATATGCTTGAAAAACAAAATAATTTCCAAGGGCACTAAGATAAGTGGTAATGTGTACAAAAAACTAAATAAAACTTTTATTCTTTGTGTTCTACGTTTTTGTTTGATTTTTAACAACATTTTTTTACAAGTTTGGTATACTAAATCCTCATCTCTATTAGGGATGTTAGGTAAAATAAGAATTTCAAATCAATTAAAAGCTCAGTAGATGACATATTAACATTATTTTAAACTATTAGTGAGTTATATTTTCTAAAATATTTAACACCAAAATAACCACCACGTTAACCATATTCTTTAAATTAACATGGTACAGTTATTGAATTGATTAAAGGTATTCATGTTTATAGCCCCGGAACTGTAGTTAGACATGTTAGGTTAAAATATAAATACCTTCCGTCAACAGTTCCAAATTTGGAACTTATATTTGGAACAAATTTGGAACTGTTGACGGAAGGTATTTATATTTTAACCTAATACATTGAATTGAACTATACCAAAGCATTTTAATACCCCTTTGTCTACAAATTTATATCTTTAGGTAAAACATTTATGTTCATAGTTGAAGTATTATTAATACTAAAATCTGTTTTCCCTTTTTCACCCATATTTACGCCAGAGAAATTTTGTTGAGGTGATTTGTAATAGGTAAAAACAAACTATTTTTATAAAAACGATTCAAACCCACCAAATATTAGCCATAAATAGTTCTACTCATATTTTAAATTAAATTTACTATGAAGACAGTGAGTAAAATTTCATAAGAAGACCGGGGAAGTACTAGAAGTTTTCCACGAAGAGGCAGTCAAGTTGTACAATTTAACGTTTCCTTTATTGTTCTTCCGGTGCTTCACAACCATGCTGAAATAAAATTACGTTGTGTAATTTTGCTATATTTAGGTTAAAGTATGTTCAAAGAAAAACTTTTGCTGAGTAAACTTTTGCATATTTTATTTAGGCTTGGGTTAAATTGTTACCTTTTAATATTTATAAAATAGACTATAAATAAAAAAATAAGAACACATGGTTATACTTACACATCCATATTGTTATATTTACATGGACAGTATATTTATAAATTTTTATTTTGAACTTGTTATACTTTTTGAAGTTAAATTTATAGTTCCCTTTTATGATGAAAAATCATTGATAAAATAATATAGATAAATTTTTGTTGTTTGATGTAAGTCTTCTAAAATTCTCGCTCCTGGCTGGATAAGGAGCGAGCCAAACGGGTGTAAGCCAAATTT
Source organism: Neoaliturus tenellus (assembly GCA_030545055.2). NCBI lineage: Eukaryota > Metazoa > Arthropoda > Insecta > Hemiptera > Cicadellidae > Neoaliturus > Neoaliturus tenellus. Next base: position 91,291,479 of record CM061536.1, read on the forward strand.
AGGCCTAGCCTGACGTAATGTGATAAACAATTCCAGGTTAGATTCCTAAAGAGTAGAGGAGGTTTTTTAGTGGGTAAACCCGTTTTTTAGGGGAGCCCCACACTACAGGCTGGCCACCTGTGTGCATAATGCATTTTTCCGCCTCTCCCTCAAAAAAAAAAAAAAAAAAAAAAAAAAAAAAAAAATTAACAGTAAAAGAAGCTATTAATTCTTCAATAAACCATTATTACTACGAGCTGAATATTTTATTTAAATTAACTTATAACGAGTCCAGTTTAAAAAGTTGTATTCAGCTTGTTTTAATATTGTCAAGACGACTTTAAATAATAAACATCGAACGTGAAAAAAATGAAAGTGAGTGAAAACAATGAACCTACAAAGTGATTACCTAAATGGCTTTTAGATCTTGAATCTACCCGACTAAGTAACATACTATGCGGCTTAGCTTATTTGAAATATGTCAATCAAATTCGTATGTTACAAAAATAAATCTTTGCCGAAATCATATCAACAAAACACTAATACTACTGTACAAGGCAAACAATAATTTTAACCGAAATTCTAGGTATTAGGTACCTAGGTAAAGGCGAATATAAAAATTGATAACAACCATTAGGCTTAACAAATTTTAAGCTACTAGTATAGGTTAACAAGAAACCGGAGTATAACAAAAAATTTCGTTGTATTGAAAGTGGGTATAATAGTTTGAATGGGGGGTAAATTAATTTATTGTAGAATTAACCAAATGGCAAGGATCGGACTCTTTAAATTCGTAAATTTTAGTTTGACCTCCTTATTTTAACTAATTAATTTACACAGTGCATTGTCTTTGTCTTTGTGCAGTGGTCTTTGAACAAGAACAGACAATTACAATGACTAAGTCCAGGGATTTGTTTATGTATTATAAGGCTTAAATTGCTGAAGTTTGCCTCTGCAGAATTGATAAAGTTATGATGCATTGGCTTCTAAACTTTGACACTACTTAATTTTGGTGAGATATGTTATCCAAAATGACACAATTTCAATTTGTAAAATGTTTAAAAACTTATTACTTAATTTTATTTTTAACTTTATCAAAGGGAGTTTTTGCACTTATGGGAAAAACAATACTTTTGTTAATAATCACAGATTTCATTTTTTTACTGCTTGAATTTACAGAACCTCATTGAAAAGTGATTATGGTAGGCAATACAGGTTATCTATATAATTTTACCATGCTGATCTATAAGATTATACAAAAATTTGCAAATTAAAAATCAGCGTTTGGCGTAAGATTTTACATATTAAAAAAAAACGTTATTGATTATAATTTGAAAATAGCAGATACAGCTAAAAGCTCTTTAAATATTCTAGTTAATGAAGATGATTTTATCACTTATTATAGTTTTTAACTTGCATGAAAACATGTTTTTTGCATGGTTTGTATTGGATAGTGCTTTTATAATCATGTTTAAGGTATCGTTTTGATAGGGCTAAATTCTTCATTCCATTTTAAATTAATTATATGCACATGTTTTAAGAAATATTGGGAATTTAATTCTCATTTTCGAATCAATAAAATTAATTAAAAGTTATAATAATATTGTTTCCAATCAATTATAAATACTAAACACTAGTTTGTCTAGTAATATATATATAAACCACAATATAAACATTAGAATAATTTTATTTGTATTTTATAAGCGGAATAGACACATATTTTACTAAATAATTTATGAAAAAACTTAACGTATACTGCCCGTTAAGTTACGGGCAGTATAGGAAGGTATATGGAAAGTATATGGAATGTATATGGAAAGTAGATTGTCCAGCCTGTTAAATCTACATTTACAAAATAACATGTTTATTTACAAAAATAAAATCTGAAAATTCTATGTAGCAACTTATGAGCTTAAAATCTTTATTAAAAACTATATCAGACCGGAAAATATCTCTACTATCATAACACTTTAATATAGGGATAAATATCAATGTGACAACTACATACATCTGTTTGCAAGGTGTTTAGGTAGTCTTACAACCTCTGGATAAGTTAATATTCATATCCGAAGTTACAATAGACGTGGCTACATCTTTTCATTTTAATGTAATTGCGGATTTTAAAGTTATGTATTTGTATATGCTGGTTAATCAGATAATGTTTTAGTAGAGGAAAGTACCCAAAAGTGGCCCCCTCCCCCTAAAGTGGCACCCCGGCTTTTCTACTCTGTACGGTGCTGAACTCTATCAAATCCAAGTGTAACAAGTAGTTCATACATCTACCACTACAAGGTGAAGCGCTGGCATCATCTGCTTCACATGCCGGCTGTCAGTCCGCCATTTCGTAATTTATTGATAATCAAACTTTTTGCAGTGTCTGATATTTTTCGTAATTTCTCCTAAAAGCTTTAAGGTAACACCTATACAACTATATATTCTTAAATAGTTAGGATTAGAGATAATATTTATCAGTAAGCTATCTCATAAATACGTTCCGTTAAAAATTTATTAAGTAAAAAATAATTAGGCTATAGTAGCCTAAAGTGGCACCCCGTGAGTGTCCAAAAGTGGCCCCCTCGTTATTCACGTCTAAATACCTGTGTATATGTCTCCTCATCCGATTATTCTCTTGAAATTCCGTTTCAGGTTTAAAGAGGATGATAATGGGGAAGGTTGACCACAGGAAGTGAAATTTTTCTAAAATGGCTAAAGCTATTGACGCAGTTCGAACAAAAAGAAGGCTGGAAGAAGGATTCCATGCAATTTAATGTAGCGGAATCAAACCTTAGTAGGTTTTCGCATATGAAATACGGCACTCCTGAGGAGACAGCAAGAGTTGATAGAAGTAGACCTACAATTCTGGGGAAAGATGTTGAGAAAAAGAGTTAGTTCAATTCGGCCTTGCGATAGAAGCCTCTTTTTTTGTCTAACCCGTTAGACTTTAAAGGAGAACTGTGGATAATGTGTATTATGTGTTCGCAATGGGCCCATGAAGACTGTTCTGGAGCTGAAAAGTACATTCATGTCTGTGATTTTTGCCAGTTGTGTCAAAAAATCAGTTCTGTATGTTTTCTGTACCTAAAAAAAAATTTAAATTTGACTTAAAATGTTGTGTAATAGGTTATAGATGCCAATTTTTCTGTGACAATAAATATTTTACCATCTTAACATTGTTTTCTGTGATTTAATCCCATTTCTCCATTCATTTCAGTATCATTTTTGTAATTTTTACCAGGGGGCCACTTTTAGCACCTTTTTTCAAAATCGCAAAATGGTAAGGTTTACGAAAACATTTTCTTGTTCCTATAATTAATATGTATATTTGTCAAAAGTGAATTGCAAATGGTACATAACATAGTAAAGTAAATATTACATAATTTTGAAACAGGATTTTTCGATAGTTTATTATCTTTTTAATATAAAAACAAAATGGGGGGCCACTTTTGGGTACTTTCCTCTATATTTTGTTAAAATTTTCCTATCGCTGGTAGAGTACAATGTAGATCTACATCAATAATAAAAAGCTTACCTGTAAAGTATAGTTAACGCAATAAGATCAACTAAATTAAATCCAATAAAATTAATATATGTTTTAGATCATAAAACTCGGCCTTATAATTTTAATTTATTTATTGGTTGGACTATTTATTTTGTGGTTGTTGTGGTACTATAAGCCATTATCAATTACTTTATAATTTCATACGATAAAACTTGAAAATAATATTACATGCTATTATACCAAATGGGTGTTTATAAACTTGCGTTAAAAAATTAATATGTACGTAATTATAACAGTGTTCCCCTAAAGGGGAAAGGAGTCATTCTCAACTCTTCATTGAGTTATCCTGAAAATTAAACAGGCAGAAGTTTTACTGTCAAGACAGGAGAGATATGGCAAATTTAATAACGGGGGAAATTTTCACCGCATACATCATAATTAAAAAGTTATGCAAATTACCATCTCACGAATTAATAAGTTCTTATTGTAGATTGGTTATTTTAAATACAATAGTTATCTGTTAAGAAGCATTGTTGGAAAAGTCATATAAGGCGAAGTTTTGGAGGCGTCGGTGTAATAAGACATATTCTTTAATAAACCATATAGTTTATTCAACACATTAAAAACAAGGAACTTCAATATTCTTTCCCTATAAATCAACTGAGATGCAAGGAATAACTTTGAAAATCTTATATAAACACTAGTTATCTTGTGATTTGGCAACAGTACAAGAGTAAACTACATTTTATAACTTAAGCTCTAATAAAGCAATTTAAATTTTTTACCACGCAATTGAACAAAAATAAATATAAAGTTCAAATTATTTTCGATTTTTTTATTCACAAGAAAATGATTTCATCTTCGAAAACAAAATACAAATATAAATCACTAAATAAAGTTGTTGGCCATAAAAGATATTAGTTTTTCTTATATTTAATCAAGAGGTTATTTACATCATCTTATTTCATAGCTAATCGTTAATCTTCACTCAACGTTTAGGCAGTGTCTTGTTTGAAGGGTAGCGTGACTGGGGTGCCCAACAAATCAGCCATTTTATTTATCGGGCAAGGTTTATCAATCTGCTTTAAGCTATAAGACGAAGTGTATTTGATTCTCATTGTCTTTGGTTAATATGAATTTTTCAACGTGATAGTGATGACATCAAAATGAAAAATATAAATTAATCATGTGTGAGTTTTGAAATTGAGAAACAAACATTTTTCCTCTGACGGAGCTAATTTCCTCTTCAGGGTCAACGACGAAGCTGTGGGTAATAGTAATGGTAATAGTTTCATTTTAGTTTCCATTGAATTTTATTTCCAACTGTAGTTTCACATCTCATGTAAAAAAATAGGAATAAAGCAAAAGTTTATCTCATACACTCTTTTTATTCTAATGAGCAGTTTATATATTTTTTTTTTTTATTGTGGTTAAGAGTGATGACACCTATCGATCATAATCAATTACTTATGAGTATTGGGTTGATTCACAAAATAAATATATTATAATTGAATAAAATAATGTTATACACGAGTATAGAAAATATGTATCATTTAGAGGAGGTATATAAGCTTGTGTGTGGGGGGGAGAGGGGGTTCTTTATAGGACTAGTGTGTCATATTTTTTAACAATAATAATTATCAAAAAAAAGTCAATAAATATGTTTAGCACAAACCTCTGCCACTTAGGCAAATAGAAATGGTTACTTCTACAGGTAGTATCCTATTTTTTAAAAGAAGATTTTACTAATCTTTAAGAAGGCTTGGTTATGTCAAACTATAGGCCTACTTATCCCGACAGAAAGTTTTGTGTTCTTTACAAAACAGTCATACGTTTGGCAATACGTTTAGTGAAATGCGAGAAATTTAAGGTTTTATAGACAATGTCAATATATTTATAGAAATTTAAAAAATTACTTTTTTGGTAAGATTGAATATTATATAACTATCTATGTTGCACATTTTAGTACCTTTTTGCATGCACAACAAATAACTCCTTTACACTGACTACCAAACACCCTGCATATAAATCTGACTTCATATTTCTTACAATTAAATAAGATAAACTTTTTTGAATCAATATATTTATATTTCTTCCTTCTCTAAATTTTGTATAACATGTTATACATAACCTAAATGACGGTGTAATTAATTGCACCCATCACTGCCTTAAATGACATCTTTGGTTTCTCTAAACAGGCTTTTTTATTTATATTATTTTTAAAACTCTATAATACTACGTAATCTTGAAAAATTTAACATGCGATATAGTCGCAGAAAAATAAATTAATAGTGTAATTACTGAGTAAAGTGAGTTTAATATTAACACTTAATTATATTTATAATGCATGTTGCTGGATTATTCATTCTATTTCAATGAATCGTTTGCTTGTCAATTCAAATTATTCTAAGCTCGAACTTTCTAATCGACAGCTACAGTATAAGCTTGACAGCTCCATTTAGTTGGAGGCACAAACTTTTCACTCTGGAGCTTAAATTGCACTAACAAACTACTTACCATTTTCGTAATGCCCTATTTTATTTATCAAAACTACGTTAAACATTAGCATATATCACCAATAGAGTTTAAGGTGAAGTCTTTCGATCAAGAATTTACGAATAATTGAGATACGAAAAACATACAGACGGTAATGTTCACGACGTAAAAACAGATGATTAGTTTTTCCGTGCTCCTAAAGAACTCTCTCAGCTGTCTTCGAAAACAACCCATTACAGCTCAGAGCGATGATAAGCATAATTAATTATTGATTTCCTTCAATCCTATATTTTTTTTACATGGTTAAACCAAATATTCAATACTATTTGTTTCTACATTGTTTAAATAGTCTTCATATTGAATTTTGTGATCCACATGTAATCATTTTCCCTATATTTTAAAGTTCGTGCGAACAATGACAAAGCAACTTTTTCATTACAAAGAATCTGAGTAAAAAGTGATGTTTCCGCATATTAGGCTGTGAGCTCTTCTTCAAGGAAAGAACTCAAAGTAATAGTGTTACACTTTGTTATCGTTCACACTATCAATTTTGTTAAATGAAAATTCATTCTTCTGTGGGATTTACATCTCTAATATTATATTTCTTTCACCATGATTACTATAATTAGCTTTTTAGCTGTATCATTAACTTGATAAAATCGTTTTAAGGTTTATATATTAGAAGTTGATATTTATAACCTTAGTATCATACTATGGGAGCACCTACCAGGAAAATTATATAGTTTATAAAAATTATGATTTCAAAGTTAGACATGGGTCATCATGTTATTCTTCCTGGAATTTATCTTAGATCCAGTGCAATTATTCAAATAATATTGCAACGAGGTGGCCCGTGCGCAAATTGCGCATTTTATGATTCTGTATGAGTGAAACTCACCTATAGTACGTGAATGTTGATTATGAAGTGACAGGGATCTATTTTTGTTTACTATCTGGATTTTAAAATTCATCTGAAGGTAATCAGCTGTTACATTACAATTCACATTAAAGAACTTGCAATAGAAGTTGGTCAACACTTTAAAGCGCCCTCTAGAAATAAATCAAAGGCGAGGGAGGCGAAGCCTGAAACAATATGACCTTTTTAATTACGATTCGTCACTGCCGTATATCCTAAGCTTTAAAATGACACCTCAATCTTAAAAATCGGTTCAGTAGGTCGAGAGAAAATGGGACGTAACTGACGAAATCCTTATAGAAATAAGAAGATAGATTTCCTGCATCTTTTATTATTTACAAAAATTATCTCTTGATTTTTTTAATGTGGAGATTTAATTTATAATTTACCTTAAATTGCTGCCTATCCAAGTATCTAGACAACATTGGTGGCATTGAAGCTGTCATATGCTAGAGAGAATGAGGCATCATACTATCAAAAGAATCAAGAATCAAGAACGTTTATTTGTCATTAAATTATACAAATAGCATTTGACAAATCGTCAGTTGGTTGTTGGTTTCAACATACAACAATCATTAATTAATATAATTAAAATTAAATCTCACTTCTAACTAAAAAGTATTGTTATCTGTTAAAAACTCCTGGACGCTGTAGTATTCCTTGAGGATCAAAGAATTTTAATTTGCTCTTGAACCTGTTCACGTCTGTTTTTTTTTTTTTTTTAATTTCTCTGGGAAATGCATTGAAGAGCTCAACAATACTGCAAAAAGGTTGTAGTGACTCAGTGTAATTTACATGTCTAAGTCTGTATCGAGCATTACTACAAAATTTAAATAAATGACTTTTTTAAAAAAAAAGAAAAAAATTCATAAATAAATGTACAGTGAGAAGAATGAGTAGTTTACTGTTTGAAAATACCTCTCTACATGAATCAATTGATCTCATTGAAAAAATATCTAATTGCTTTCTTTTGAAGACAAAATATCACCTTTGATAGAGTTGTTTCGGCTCCCCAAAATTGCAATGCCATAGCTGAGGTGAGAATAAATGCATCCGAAATATGCTGTCAGAACACCGACATCAGCAAACATTGATAAACTACGAAGAATAAAAATCCCACTATTAACTCTGCGACAAACCTTAGCTTTATATTCAAAAAAATTTACACTTAAATCAACAACTAGACCAAAGAAGTTTGTGCTCGGACAAGAATCTAACTGGTTCTTACCAATGAATATGCTAGATGTGTAGTCAAATGTGTTTCGTAACATAAAATAAATTGAGTTTTTTTCAGTATTTACACATATGTTGTCAACCAGCCATTGAAAAAGTATACTGCATTGTATTAAGGATTCCATTTCTATATCATTACGGGAGGAATTACTCACGTTCAAAGACGTGTCATCTGCAAAAAAGACAAAGGTTAACAAAAAAGAGGAGGTCTATGTAAAAAGGGCTGTAGTCTGAAAACCAACAATTGAGATATGGAGTGTGCTAAACTTCATTCAAGTGTATCTTTTAACCTGAAACCTATAGGCAACTTAAACTATTATTAATGAAATAATATTCAATAATCGGTGATTCGTTTTATATTTACAAGTAGGAGTGTTTATTTTAAAATATTAAAGAAATTCCTTTCGCAAAAAATGCTTACATATGCCCTTTTTCAGGAGATGGCTTGCCGCCATGTTTTTCATACGCCCTTTTTACATAGACATGTTTTTATAAGTCCTTTTTACATAGATATTACATCCTTTTTACATAGGCGGGCTAAACATCAGCTAATACAATCAGACAGTAGAAGGTGAAACAAAGAGATACAAACATGAAATTTCACAGAATTACAAATGAAAACACAAGGCATCTGAAAACGCCATCTCCGCAAAAAGGGCGTTATACCGCCATACGCCCTTTTTACATGACCTAAACATCAGCTGATACAATCAGACAATAGAAGGTGAAACAAAGAGATACAAACATGAAATTTCACAGACTTACAAATGAAAACACAAGGAATCTGAAAACGCCATCTCCGCAAAAAGGGCGTATACCGGCATACGCCCTTTTTACATAGACCTCCTCTGATACACTTGAGTGTATATCGTTTAAATACAGTAAAAAGAGGACCGGCCCAAGCACAGAGCCCTGTGGGACTTTACAAATGACGGCAGTTTTACAGGATCTTTCAGAAGAAATGCATTTGCTTTGATCTAAATACGGTATCTGTACGGCTTGGGTTCTTTCTTCTGAGAAAGAAGAAATCCAACTCAATTCATTGCCTCTAATACCAAGGTAGTCTAACTTTCTCAAAAGCAATCGATAATTCACCATATCAAAGACTATACTAATATCAACAAATATACCAAAGACATGCTTTTGCTCATCCAGTGCCATTGATACACTTGATACAAAGCTGAACATTGCATTACAATAAAAGCGTGTTTTTTTGTCTTTTTTCACCAAAATGCTTCTCAAATAGCAATTTATTACAAACTAGGAAGGGATAAAGACGGTTAAAAAACAACTACATATTAGAACCTTTTCACAAAAACAACTTTTAAAAACCTTAGAGAATGTTAGATGTAATTTAAATTGTAATCATTGTTTTTGTTAGTGGTTCTACCTTTTTTGAAGCGAGGTTTCACGTCTGCCAATTTGACGGATTTGGGAAATTTTTCTTCAGCAAAAGAAAGATCAACGAGATGAGACAAAGGTCTTGCCAATTATTCAGATACCTTCTTGGGTAAATTTAATAATATACCATCTTCACCAGCCAGATTAGGCCTACTAGGTTTTAGGGACTTGATCACTTGAAATACTTCCTCCTAACTAACGGGGTGTAGGAAAAAGACTCGAACATAAAAGAGGTATAAGAATAGAACGGTTTAATGCCGTTCTATTCTTATACTTATTTCAATTTAAGTTTTACTCTTTCTTCAACTAACTACGAAATCTACTTAGTAAAGAAAATCCACTTTTATACACTATGGAGCGACAAGGAAAGTTTCTTCACTAACTGTTTTATAACATCTTTTTTCCCTTTAATGAACCACCATTGAGTAAAATCAGTGACTGACGTAAAAAACTAATGAATTTAAGTGTTTGATATTGGATTGTTAATTTTAAAGTTGTACTTATTAATGAATTACTTTCCAAAATTCTGTAAAGTTTATTACATTTTAAATTTTAACCTCATTTTGTAATTTAGGTCTACTAATAGATTTTTTCAGTTTACGTTTTCTCCTTTAAATACCAATCATTAACTGCTTTGATTTGGAATTGGGTGTCTAGCTAGCCTAACAGATAGGATTTCAGTTCAAGAGGTCACGGGTTCGATCCATGGGATGACCACTGAGTAGTGGAAAAGTAAGCCTGCTGGCTCACTTCAAGGTCACCTGAGCGATGACGTCATCGAGGTCAATGACCCCACCGATGACGTCATCGATGACGTCATCGATGACGCAATCGATGACGTCATCACCAATGACGTCATTTCCATGACGTCACACCCATGACGTCACAGAAATAACGTGCTGATGACGTCATCACCCCTTACGTCACCAAGATGACGTCATCGATGTCACAAAGGTCAAGGTCACGCTGAAACCTAAAATTTTTTGGCACTTTTGCTGTTTCTCGCACTACGCTCCGAGTTTCAGTCCGGTTCCCATGACCTTGACGACTTGGAGCGAAATTAGACGAGAAACAGCAAAAGTGCTGAGGAAACTTGAGGTTTGCAACGTGACTCTGCCTAAACCATCATGTGACACCGCTCGAGTGACCTTGAACTGGCCCAGCTGCCTTACTTTAACCATTACTGCAACCGCGATGCGCACCCTACGACAGACACCGAGCGACTGACTGTCCGACCCCGCGCACTCTAGGTATATTAGCTTGAAAGACTAAGACTCTATCTGTCAGGAATGGGAGTAACTAACTGAATTTTGCAAGGAAAAGTCATTTCATCCAATATTCTAAACAAATCTTCATCAGTAAAACTTACATTAGTCTGTTTGGTATAAAACTTAGGGTGTCCGCGCAACAGTCTTCGCCACTTAGCTAAAGTTGAAACCCGCTTGACTTTGAGTGGTGGACAGTGAGCAACTAATAAAGTCTTAACACGGCTAAGTTTCTTACCCAAAGTGTCCCGCGACATGGCTTCCCCTCACAAAAGTCTGCACAATACTGAGAGACTGTTGGTAGCGCATGAGTCAAGGGAAAAGTGGTGGGGGAAACAGCAGGAGTGGGGGAAGGTCACAGTGGTGGAGGAAGGTGAGGTTGAACGCTGGAGTATCGCATCACTTCACCATGAGCTGTCCTACAGTTAATACACTGTTCTCGCGGCCCGAGTTGGCGCTAGAAGAAACCCTACTGTACAGCTTAGGCTGTGAGGGGCAAGGAAGAAAAGTTAAAGTGGAAGTTATGGTAAACTTTAAGGTGAAGAGCCGTCTAAATAAAGTAATTTTGCAATCCCCAATAACTTTAGAGAAATACCAATTTATAAAGCGACATCTCACTCTTAGGCAAAACGAATTGGAAATAGAAAAGATCACAGTAAAATTAATCTAACCTAAAATTCGGACTGGACACTCATGGCGATACCACGTGGCGTGCAAACGCCAGCCTAAACATTACAAGTTAGGTTATTGAGCACCTCTGGTACGATAACCGACGTGCTAGAGTTAAAGTGTGATGACCTTGAGTCAAAACACTGAAATACTACAAGTCGATATCGTCCCAGAGTTAAAGTGTAGTGACCTTGAGGAAAATCAGAGAAAATCCAAGCCATGTTAGTCCAGAGTTAAAGTGTAATGACCTTGAGGCAAAAACTTGTAAAACACTTACATGAACAGAGACGAAGAGCAGCGATGCTTACCGCATGCAAGCCTGAGACATACTGGCTGAGCACCGTCACGTAGCTTAGGGACTCGATTAGGGTGGGGGTATTGCCAACACTTAGAGTAGAAGTGTAGTGGGTGACCTTGAACCAGACTTAGAGTAGAAGTGTAGTCGGTGACCCCCCTCCGCCCCCGTCTCCGTTTTTTTGGGGGCGGACCCCCCCCCCTCCGCCCCCCTCCGCCCCCGTCTCCGTTTTTTTGGGGGCGGACCCCCCCCCCTCCGCCCCCCTCCGCCCCCCTCCGCCCCCGTCTCCATTTTTTGGGGGGCGGACCCCCCCCCCCTCCGCCCCCCTCCGCCCCCGTCTCCATTTTTTGGGGGGCGGACCCCCCCCCCCTCCGCCCCCCTCCGCCCCTTTCTCCGTTTTTTTGGGGGCGGACCCCCCCCTCCAACCCCCTCCGCCCCCGTCTCCATTTTTTGGGGGGCGGACCCCCCCCCCTCCGCCCCCCTCCGCCCCCGTCTCCGTTTTTTTGGGGGCGGAACCCCCCCCTCCGCCCCCCTCCGCCCCCGTCTCCGTTTTTTAAGGGGCGGACCCCCCCCCGCCCCCCTCCGCCCCCGTCTCCGTTTTTTGGGGGGCGGACCCCCCCCCCCTCGGGGTGGACCTCCGCCCCCGGGGTGGACCTCCGCCCCATGCCGGGGGAGACCGGTGGGGATATAAGGCGGCCCGGCCACAGCCGGCTCGCAGTCCGCTCCCGAGCGTTGAACGTGAACGATCGGGACGGACCGCCATAGGCCTCACTAAACACTGAAAGGCGCCTTCACAGTTTAGCGAAGTCTACTCTAACTTTAGGACTTGTATTATTTCTAAGATATTGCGCTTGCGTTTGGGTATTGGGAATTGTTTTATATGAGATTGTTTCACTTGTACCCTATGTCTCCTGTGTGTCTTGTTTGTCTTTTATCCTGTGTGTCTTGTTTGTCATATGTGTTTAATGTGTATGTGCTTGTTCCAGCATTTACTAGGTTGAGCTCAATTGTGTGTTGTAAGTGTGTTATATTTAACTAAAGTGTATACGCTTGTTTTAGCATTTCCCCTTGAGCGTTTTTCACAGCTCAAAGTAAATTGTAACGACAGGGAACGGGAGTAGGCCCCCGTGTAAAGCCACTTTTTGTAATTGTTAGGCTCCTATTAGGCATGCAACAGGTTGCGGCTGGGGTTTGGGAGCATGTCCGTTTGTACGCTGGCAAGCAAAAGGTTGTGGCGGCCTCTGCACTCGGACCGAGGACGTAAGCCACTAGGGTGTCCTCAGTTTGTTTCCCTTCTGGAAACTCAAAATTATGTAAATGAATCTTTGTTAGTTATTTGTGATTTTAGTCCCCAAGGCCCCCGAACATTCGTGGTTCGCCATGGATGTACGGGGGCCGAAATTTTTTAATGTTTGTGTGGCCTTGACCCACAAAGGACTTGTAAAAATATACTGCATTGCTAAATTAAAAATATTAAAGATAGGGTACGGGAGTAGGCCCCCGTGTAAAGCCACTTTGAAGTATTGTTAGGCTCCTCTCAGGCATGCAACAGGTTGCGGCTGGGGTTTGGGAGTACGTCCGTTTGTACGCTGGCATGCAAAAGGTTGCGGCGGCCTCTGCACTCGGACCGAGGACGTAAGCCATTAGGGTGTCCTCAGTTTGTTTCCTCCTGGTAAATGAATCTTTGTTAGCTATTGAAATGAGAATGCAGTAAATGTTTACAAGTCTTGCGTGGTAAAGGTTAGACAACATTGGATGTTGCCTGTTGTCATAGTTGGGTCTTTTCGGAGGCTACAGCGATGACAACCCAAGTGCCCCACACCCCCATAGGGGGGTGTGGGGCTTAATTTTTTTAAAGTTTTTTTGTGACCTTGACCTAAATATATAAAAGTTTTCAAAATCTTTAACAGTCATGTTTTTTTTTTAACACAGTAAATATATTAAGGTCTTTGAAAATTCTTAACAGTTAGGCTTAACACACACAAGTCTGGAGTTGTCCATTGTTGGGTCTCTTCGGAGGCTACAGCGATGGCAACCTAAATCCCCCAGGTGGGGCTTTATTTTTTTTAAGTATTTACCTAAATATAGTAAAGACTGACCCTGCACCTCCGCCCCCGCCCCCCCCCCTTTCACCTCCGCCCCTGCACCTCCACCCCTGCACCTCCGCCCCCCCCCTTCACCTCCGCCCCTGCACCTCCGCCCCTGCACCTCCGCCCCCCCCCTATGCCTTCACCTCCACCTCCGCCCCCACCCTTACCCCTACCTCTATACCCTTGGGTGGGGCTCGCCCGTGGCCGGTGGGGATATAAGGCGGCCGGGTTGCACGCATTTCTCATTTTAGCTCCAGCTCTCATGCTGACCGGTTCTGAAAATGTATCGTTGTATACCTTATGATCCTTCGTACTATAATCTGTTTGGTATTAATAGTATTACAGACAATGAGCAGAAATTGTATAAAAAATTTTGTTGTTTACTTGATAGAACGCACAAACTACCGCCAAATACTTTCACCTACAAGCTACCCCTGATAGACAAGGATGATGTAAGCAAACTAACAACAATTCAAGTGAAATTTCTGGAAGAAAAAATTCTTGTTTGTGTAAGAGAAGTGTTTCATAATGAATATTCAAAAAGATTGGCTTTTGACTTTATTAAGGAACATGCAGGACGTGAAAAAGAACAGTACCCAGGATTATATTATTTATATCTTTTTGAGAATGGAGCAAGTGTAACGGTAGAAATAAGTATTAAACTAATGTAATTCTCCCAACCAAGTGTTAAACTAGGACTTGAACTTGGACTTGATTGAGGTTTTGTAGAACAGAGCGGGGGATAGATCACTTTGCGGCAATGGACTAGCATGCTGCTTAGTGGTTTATCCCCCGCTCAAAGGGTATCTTTACGCGACCTTGACCCACATAAACTTGCTCAAACAGACATCTTTGAAAAAACTTGTACAAAGTAGTGGATTTAGATCAAACATCATTGGTTTATCAAGCCTGTTGAAGAATATATTGAAAATGGGTGTTTAAAAGCCAAATCTACTACATGATTGATAAACCGGATGTATATATGACGTCACCTTCCCCCACCCTTCAACCTCAGGTATAAAGGGACCCGGTTGAGCGTGCTGCTCATTATTGCGTGGACATTCACCGAGTGCACACTCAAAGCCAAACTGTAAAAAATGGCTCTTTGCGATATTTGTGGTGAGTTTTTTCAAGACGAAGATATCTTTGTTTTACACCGAGAATTGTATCATGAAGAGGACAGAAAAGAAGAGATTGTAGTAAGTGAAGAAAACCTGGATGCAATTGATCGGTTGTTGGAAAACTACCAGAAGCAGATGAACGACTGTGATAGCTATCTACAGTTACACCGAGAATTGCATCATGAAGAGGACAGAAAAGAAGAGATTGTAGTAAGTGAAGAAGACTTGGATGCGATTGATCGGTTTTTGGAAAAACCTCAGAAGCAGGAGGACTGGGGTAGCTAT
Organism: Neoaliturus tenellus; assembly: GCA_030545055.2. Classification (NCBI taxonomy): domain Eukaryota; kingdom Metazoa; phylum Arthropoda; class Insecta; order Hemiptera; family Cicadellidae; genus Neoaliturus; species Neoaliturus tenellus. The sequence goes on from CM061536.1 coordinate 91,306,728, forward strand.
TTACAGTTAATGCAAAGAGGAAGACCTAGTGTTATTCAATTTGCCGGAGCTGGACCATCTACAGCTGGAGGATTTATTCAAGAAGAGGAAATGGAAGAAGAAGATACGGAAGAAGAAGTGGAAGATGTAAGACAACTGCGTACCCGAGAAGAGGATATGGAAGAAGAGGATACAGAAGAAGTGGAAGATATAAGACAACTGCGCACCACAGCCTTGCCAGGACCAGTTGTAACTCATTTCAAAATTAATAATGTGCAATTGGAATTGGAAAATTTTATAACCCAAGCTAAAAATTTAGTTGTAAAAACATTGATGGAAGAATTGGCAAGATTGAACTTTATTAAATTTGGATTGGTGTTGGAGGCTATGTTTACTAATACCGATGGTGAAAACTCACCGAGAGCATTCATTGCTAAAAACCGAACCCTTACAACCACATCTGATATCAACGAAATTCTAGAAGAATGTTTGAATGAACTGCTAATGAAACTCCAAGAACATGAAGGAAGAGGATCTGGCTGGACGCTATCATCGATCGAAGGTATGGATGTGAGGGTTCACAAGCATGGATATGGTATGAGGGGTAGCAGCTTTATCCCTCTACCAAAGAAAATTAAAGACACCAACTCTTGCAGAAATGTTACGAACGGGGATAATGAATGTTTTAAGTATGCGATGCTAACTAAGTATGTAAAACATAATCCTTGTAGAGTTGGTATTGAATATTATGAAAACGAACACCGCTACAACTTCCGAGGAATGTCGTATCCTGTGAGTCTTAATCAAATTGCAAAATTTGAGAAACAAAATCCAGGTGTTTCTGTTAACGTGTTCGGCTTAGATGATTCGAACAATGTGTATCCTCTACGAGTTGGAAAAGTGGAGCAAAGAAACCATACTGATTTATTATTGATAACTAAAGGCGAAATTTCACATTATGTGTGGATAAAAGATTTTGAAGCATTGGTTGTACGACAATTAACGAAAAATAAAATTAGAGTGACAGTGTGTAAGAGATGCTTTTGTTTTACAAATAAAGATTTGAGACGTGGAGGATCGGAGTGGTTGAAGGAACACCAAAGACTTTGTAATGACAACTATGAAGTGAAGATTAGTCTGCCGCCGCCATCTCGAGCGTTCATCCAATTCAACAAAACAGTTCACCAATATCGGATTCCAGTAGCCGTCTACGCAGATTTCGAATCCACGTTAGTACCACAGGAGCTTCCGGATGGTGAGGTGACTAGAAGAACCAAATATCAACTGCATCAACCTAACAGTTTTTGCTTATTGGTGAAATCGACTTTGCCTGAAGAACAGTTGCAAGAGTATGGTTTAACATCCACTCCTATACTCTACCGTGGGGAAGAAGCCACTAAGTATTTTGTAGACCAGTTGTATGACATTGCTGAAAAGGTGCAACGCTTATTCGGTAATGTTTTACCTATGGAACATTTGAACCAAAATCAACAAGAAGAATACAATTCAGCATCAAGATGTTATTTATGCAAAAAGAGCTTCAGTGAAGAAAATCCAAAAGTAAGAGATCACGATCACCTGACAGGGTTATACAGAGGAGCTGCTTGTAATTCATGCAATATAAATTACAAACTGCCAAACTTTATCCCTGTCGTGTTACACAATCTTAGCGGCTATGACTCCCACTTCATTATCCCAGAGTTAGGACGAGATGATGGGAAAATCGAAGTATTAGCTGAAACATTGGAGAAGTACATCAGTTTCTCAAAAACAGTAGGTAAAATTAAACTTCGCTTCGTAGACTCTTATAGATTTATGTCATCTAGTTTGAGCAAATTGTCTGAGAACCTAAGAAGAGAAGATCTAAAAGAAACCAGCAAAATTGTACCTGAAGATAAATTGGACTTAGTAATGCGTAAAGGAGTGTTCCCCTATGATTACATAACTTCTGCAGAAAAATTTGAAGAAACCAGTCTGCCACCGATTGAAGCCTTCAATAGCAAGTTAAATGAAAGTGCAATCACCGTTGAAGACTACAATCATGCTTGTAATGTTTGGAACCAACTAAACATTCAAACCTTAGGGGAATATTCCGACTTTTACATAAAATTGGACGTAACTCTGCTGTGCGATGTGATGGAAGAATTTCGAAACACCTGCTTCTCCGCCTATGGACTGGACCCTCTACACTCGTACACATCTCCAGGATTAGCATGGCAAGCTATGCTAAAGTCAACCAACTGTCGATTGGAACTTCTAACAGATATTGATATGGTGCTCATGATAGAATCTGGTGTACGGGGCGGTTTGACACAAGCTGTAACACGTCATGTCAAAGCTAACAACAAGTACATCCCAGGCTTCGACGAGAGACAACCATCGGTCTACCTAGGCTACTTTGACGCAAACAACCTCTATGGTTGGGCAATGTCAAATCCGCTTCCCTACGCTGACTTCAAATGGATCGACCCGGCCACCATCGGTGACATCTCACAGATTCCAAAGAATGGTCCAAAAGGCTATATTTTGGACTGTGATTTCGAATATCCGGAGCACCTTCATGACCATCACTACGACTTGCCTCTCCTAGCCAAGACTGAAGTTTCACCGACAGGAAGATGGCCGAAATTGATGATGACGTTGGAGAATAAAGATCGGTATGTGGCTCACTACTGGGTAGTTCAACAAGCTCTTGAATTGGGTCTACGTGTAGTGAGAATTCATAGAGCAATTGAATTCACCCAGTCTTGTTGGTTGAAACCATATATTGATTCCAACACTACAAGAAGAGCAGCGGCAACATCAGCATTTGAAAAGGACTTTTACAAATTGATGAACAACGCCATCTTCGGGAAGACCTTAGAAAACAAAAGAAAACACAAGATTGTAAAATTAGTAAGTGATCCTAAGAAATTGGAAAAATTAGTGCAAAAACCAAATTTTGGAACATCCATGATTATAAACGAAGATCTAGTTGCCGTCAGTATGAAGAAAACAACAATAGTGATGGATCGTCCGTTATACATTGGAATGTCGATTTTGGATATAAGTAAAACTCTGATGTATGATTTCCATTACAACAAAATGGTTAAACACTACGGAAGAGACAACATTGGAGTTGCATACATGGATACCGACGCGTTTATCTACTGGATAAAGACTTTGGACATGTATGAAGATCTAAGGAGTTTCCCATACAAAGACGATTTTGACTTCTCTGACTATCCGAAGAACCATCCGAATTACAATGAAAAGAATAAAAAAGTAATCGGAAAATTTAAAGATGAAGCAAATGGAATGCCTTTGGAGGAAATAGTTGCGCTAATGTCCAAACTATATTCCTTCAAGATGTATAAGGAAAATGACATACCGACAGTGAAGAAAGCTAAAGGAGTCAAAACATCGTACTTGAAGAAACATGTGACATTTGACCATTACAAGACCTGTTTGTTTGAAGATTCTACAATGTCTGCAACGTTCAACACTATCAGAAGCTTTAAACATGAGGTCTACAGTGTCACTGAAGTTAAAAGAGCACTATCAGCTCGAGATGATAAAAGGCATATTATGCCGGATAAAATTCACACTCTTCCTTTCGGCCACTACTCTCTAAACCCTATCGACTAATAACCTATTCTTCGTCCTTCTACAACTTCGACCTTATTCCTTTCTCCTTCCGTAAAAAAATGGGGAACACGGCAAGTCAAACGCCGTGTTCCCCATTTTTTTACACAAGTTTGGATGACCTTGACCTATATAAATGATGTGAATATTTAAGACAACATTCATTGTGATTATACATGTGATACATGAAACATTCAAACCTGCAATATGAAGGACTTGAAGCAAGAAATTGTCAACGAACTTCATAAACCTGCAAGAAGAAAGTTTCCACGAAGAAATACAGTGATAAAAGGAATAAATGATTTATATCAAGCGGATTTAATCGAAATGATTCCTTATAGTAAACAAAATAGAGGATTTAAATACATATTAACTATTATTAATTGTTTTTCAAAAATGGCAGATGCTTTACCACTAAAAGATAAAAGTGGCAAAAGTGTTACAAAAGCAATGGAAACAGCTATACAAAGAGACAAACATACTATAAAACTTTTACAAACCGATGATGGAAAAGAATATTTCAATAAGGAATTTGCAAATTTAATGAAAAAACACAACATTAACCATTACTCAACCAATTCAGAGGTAAAAGCATCAATAATTGAAAGATTCAACAGAACTTTAAAAGGTGCGATGTATAAGATGTTTTCTAACAGAGGATCGCACATATGGATTGATATGTTACCAAAACTTATAAGCGATTACAATACCAAGTTTCATAGAACTATCGGTATGAAACCAAGCCAGGTGACTAATAAAAATGAAAACTTGTATTAAAACGTATAAAAATGAATACTAAACCAAAAGTTGAAAAACTAAAGCCTAAAAGGTTTAATGTCGGTGATAAAGTGCGAATAAGCAAATACAAAGGTGTATTCAGTAAAAGATATCTTCCAAACTGGACAAATGAGGTATTTACTGTATTTAAGGTGCAACCTACAATACCAGAAACTTACATTTTAAAAGATAATAAAGGACAATTGCTGGAAGGAGGGTTTTATGGACATGAAATGTTAAAATCAACAGTAGGTGATGTATATCTAGTAGAAAAGGTGTTGCAACGGAAAAAAGATAAGGTTAAAGTACGATGGTTAGGATTTAATAAGACGGAAGATTCTTGGATACCTAAAAAGGATCTAATATAATGATAGAGCATCATTTTAGGTTGAACCATTACAAAGGATGGAGATAATACCGCAAAAAGACAATTTTACTATTAATAATATAGATGAACTCACAGTGGATGGTTCTCAATTCAATACTGGGAAACATGGTGTTTTGTTACCAAACACGGTGCGTTGTTTGGTTACCGGTCCTTCCAATTGTGGAAAAACAAATATAGTATTCAATTTGATTACAAACCCTAAAGGCTTACGTTTTAATAATTTATATGTATTTTCAAAGTCACTACAACAACCAAAATATCAGTTATTGGAACAAATACTCAATAATGTGCCTGAAGTTAAATATTTTAGATTTAACGCAAGCGAGAGTGTCATGCAACCGCAAGAGGCTAAACCATTCTCAGTATTCATATTTGACGATGTATCTTGTGAAAATCAAAATACAATAAGGAATTACTTCGCCATGGGTCGACATAACAACATAGATAGCATTTATATTGGTCAAACTTACAGCAAAATACCGAAACAGCTCATTAGAGACAATGCAAACATGTTAATTGTATTTAAACAGGATGAAACCAACCTAAAACATATATATTATGACCATGTAAGTGCAGATATGTCATTTGAACGATTTAAAGAGTTGTGTGGAAAGGCTTGGGGTGAAAAGTATGGGTTTTTAACAATTATAAAGGAACAACCGCTAAACAATGGTCGATACAGGATAGGATTTGATAAATCCTATACTATAATACGAGGAATATCTGAAGGGATGTGTGTTCCACGATCTCGAAATCTAGCTGTTAGATTTTGCTTAAAGTTTGCATTAAAGAGTGTTTTGGCCCAAAAATAAGTTTAGAAACAGCCTCAACCCCAGGAAAAATCGAATTTGGTCTAAAATTAAGTTTTAAAATTGTAATTTTTAACATTAGTTTTATGGGTTGCTATTTTGGTAACGAAATAACAACGAAATGTAAACAAAAAGAAAGAAACATTAATGTTAAGCAGACTTTTTGAAACAGCTGTTAAATATGAAGAGGTATAGTTGGTTGTTGGTGGAAATTTAATTGCTTTTTTACCTTGACACTATAACAAAAGTGAATAAAAACCAACGAGCAAGGCTCGGTTAACCTGGTACTTTATACTAATACACTGATCATGATGTAAAACATTCATTGTTGTACAACACGTCTTGCTACAAACATGGTTAACCAAGAAAAGTTAATAAAGGAAATAAAATCACTTAGTGATTCTATTCGGGATAAAAACAGAGCATTAAAATTAGGTATTAGCGAAAGGGAGAAATTTCTTGAATCTACTTTTAAACCTATTACTGAACCCTTGAAACAATTAAACAAAAAATTTGCTAAACCCGTTTTGGAAGGAGATGCAATTGCACCTATTACAAAGTTTGAAAGAGAAAATGTAAAATCAGAAGATTTTAGTGATGAAGACCCGGAATCCTCTACATATAGTGGTTTTACCGGCGGAGAACCCGAAAGAGAGCTAGAATCACCAGACTATAGTGGTATAAGAGAATTATATGAAGTAAAAGCTAAAAGAGGACATGAAGATGTATCAACTGCTAGTGAAGAGAAAAAAGAAGAAGAAGCAAGGAAAGGTCCGTCAAACATAAGCTTGTTGGGTGAAAACATTCATAACAAAGGACCTTTAGGAAGGAAATACATGATAAAAATGTTAGCTGGAATAACTCCTAATAAAAACTACCATAGTTATGGAGTAAGATTAACAGAAGAAGGTTTAATGGTTGGTAATAGCCCGGTAAACATTGATGAACATGATAATATTATTGTTGGTAATCAAAGATATAAGGGTACAAGAGGATTATTTGAATTATTATTTGAAAAAAAAGCCTTTAGAATTGTTAGTTAAAGAAGAAGACATGGAAGCATATAAACAGATTTTGGAACACACCAATGCATACAGGAGAAAATATTTAGCTGACCAACCAGTTTTTAGATCTAGGTCTTTAAAATATAGAGAATTTGTATCCAAGTTAATACCAACAACGAGAAGACAACCAATGCCAATAATGCCAAGAAAACCTGTAAAACGAAGGTTTGTGTCATCCACTTTGGATATAAGTGCTCCAGAACCAAGAAAAAGAAACAAATCTGTTACAGGTACAGGTTTAATGAAGAAACTATATAACACAAATGTGACTTATTACAATAATATCAATAAATTGGTGGATAGAATGAAACTAATACATGAAGCTAAAGAAGCAGGTCATACTGGATTGGAAAACGAATGGGTGGCTTTAGTGGATGAACTCCGAAACCGTGGGGTAATCTCATAAAAATGCGTTACTCCTTAGAATACTATTCAGTTGCATCATGAGTGTCGACAAGTTCGGACGTTACTCCTCGGATGGGTTATATTACGCGAATAGTTTAAAAAGAAGTGCTGGTTTACCACAAACACCTGATGGAGATTATGATATGAGTAATAAAAGGTTAAAAAACATAAAAGATCCTACGGATGAAAACGATGCAATAAATTTAAAAATATTAAAGGAAAAGATATCGCCAACATTAAGACTACAAAATAACGCATATGACGCAGAAGATCATAGAATTATCAACGTTGGTAAACCAAATCAAAACGGTGATGCAATAAACAAAGGTTATTTGTCATCTGAATTAAAAAATACGTTAAAATTCAATGGGAAAACGTATAGTGCTAACAATAAGCGTATATCCAACGTAGATGACCCTAAAGATGCAAAAGACAGCGTAAATAGTCGCTATTTACATTCCTTGATACCTGAAAAGACAAAAGATGGATTTTCTTTTTATAAATTTGTTATTAATGATATAGGTTACCCGAAAACTGAAAACGATGCTGTAAATCTAAAATATATTAAAGATCATTGTATCATACGTGATGTAGGGGTTATAGATTGCTTTAATAATTGTTTAGCAAATGTTAAAGATGGTTCGGCGCCATCAGATGGTGCAACAGTGGGTCAAATGATGGAAACCTTAAAACAAGAAACAACCTCTTTTGTAAAACAAGATCAAGTAGTATCGAAGCATGGGGATGAATTTGTTCAAGGTAATGAAAAATTTAACTTATTAACATACAAAATTGATGCTTGGGATTGCATGGATAAAAAGTTATCAAATATGGCATTGGGTTATAATGCTCGAGATGCAGCTGCTTTATCACAAACCGTACATCTAGATCCAGATCATTATTTTAGATGGTTTACATGTAAAAATAAAGTTATAAAAGACTTGCATCATGGAAGAGATCCAAATGATGCTGCAACTGTAGGACAAACCATCACAACATCATTTAAGGATAGTAAAGTGTATACTTGTAATAATAAACGTATAACAGACCTTAAAGACCCTGAACATGTGGATAATGCCGTCACTGTTAATTTTCTTGTAAAAGTTTTAGGTAATGCGTTATTTGATTTACACAATCATTTTACACCGGATGTTCTTCAGGGAAAATCGGGTCATAATATTTATGATGAATCTGCGAGAGGTAGTTGGATTAAACAGGAAATTTTTAAAAAATACTTTATTAACCCTAATACGCAAAAGTTTAGATCATCAGATTGGGGTGATATTGATATATAATATAAGAACGCAATAAACGACCTCATTTATGTCCAACTCGTCATAGAGTTAACACATAAGTTGTACATTTCGATTATAAAAGGACAATAATGACATTCCAGCACATCAGTCCATATCGAGACAGTATACGGAAAGGAGGTGGGATCACGTCCACAGCGGTTTCTCTGTTAAGTAAAGCTTTAAATCGTATTCCAGTAGGATCTATCGTAAATAGAGCAATAGACGCTTTACCATACGAATTTCATATACCGGGAGGTTATCAGTATTGCGGACCAGGCACTAAATTGAAAAAACGACTGGAAAGAGGTGATCCAGGCATAAATAAGTTAGATCAGGCTTGTAAAGAACACGATATCGCATATTCCACGTTTACCGATTCAAAAAATAGGTCAATCGCTGATAAAAAGCTAGCGAATATAGCTTGGCAACGAGTAAAGTCTAGTGACGCTAGTATTGCGGAAAAAGCAGCAGCTTTAGCGGTAACAGCAGGTATGAAGGCTAAAACAGCGGTAGGAGGTGGAAAAAGGAGGGGTAAGAATAAAAAAGGATCAACCATGAGAAAACATGGTGGTAATATTAGACTAAAAAGACGTTCTCCGAGGAAAAATAACAAAAAACCGACAATATGGTCAATGGTAAAAAACGGGGCTGGTCTATACCTAAGACCGTATCGTGCATATTAAATAAAAGAAATCAATTGGTTATACCACATAAAGCGTTGACTAATGTTGAATTATTTAAATATATTTCCTGTTTAAAAATACCATTTTTCCGCGGAGTATTTATGAAAGACAGTTTACCAAAGAAAATATGGAAAAATGAGACTGGAATCGTAAATTTGGATAATACTGAAGGGCCCGACACCCATTGGGTGTGTTATAAGAAACTAAATAGTAATGTATATTATTTTGATAGTTTTGGAAATTTGCCACCACCTAAAGAACTTGAACATTACTTTAAATCTGCTAAAAATATATATTACAACTATAAAAGAGAACAACCTGATAATACTTCAATATGCGGCCATTTATGTTTGGAATTCCTAGCTAAAAGTATCAGTCACTATTGAGATGTCTTCCTATACGGTATCATTAACAGGAAAATCGTCCACTTTACGAAGTATCCTTTTTCCAGCGTTACGCTTGCAAAAAGGAAGATTTTGGGAGGCAGCACTGTTGGATTTTACAACTTACAACTCTATTCCCAATGTTACGGAAGGTAAAAATAACTTATTGCATTATTATAAAGGAAAGGATGCCAGTGGGAAGTTTACAGACTTAGAAGTTTGCACTCTACCCACAGGTTCTTATGAAATTGATCATATTAATGAATTTTTGCAAAATAAAATGGGAAAAGACAATATAACGCTAAAAGGTAATAACAATACAATGAAAGCTGAGCTTACTTCAAAATATTATATAGATTTCAGTAAGTCAGACTCAATTGGTGATTTATTAGGATTTCCCAAAGATGGAGCAATTTTAGAACCAAATAAAACACATTCCGGTAAACAAACTGTAACAATATTAAAAGTCAATAGTATAGACATAACTTGTAACATTATACAAGGAGCTTACAGAGATGGAGCAAATACTCATATAATACATACTTTTTACCCCAGTGTACCACCTGGATTTAAAATTGTTGAAAAGCCGCAAAACCTGGTATATCTACCTTTGAACACCACTTTCATTTCAGACATCGTGTTGAACGTATTGGATCAAGACGGTAACTTGATAGATTTCCGAGAAGAGCCTATTACGGTTAGATTACATTTAAAATCAACACTTTAATACAAAATCATGGGTTTAACATTTAAAAGCGAACAACCTACGGGAATCCGCATTAGTAGCTCTTCAGCTGTGGAGGAGTTAACACGCGAGAACATTCGTTTCTTAGAGAGAATTGGATTAAAAGTAACCGATAATGGATATACTGGATATAGCTCAGGGTCCAACATTCGACGAAACCCTATGGGAAAAAGAATATCACACCCACAACCCTTACACTTCATCAAAATTAAACAATAACGATGAAATTCGTATTCCCATACAAAATCAAGACATTTACACACTACCATGTGAAAGTTACTTGTATATTGAAGGAAAAGTTACTAAAAAGGACGGTACTACTACTGGTACAACAGTTCCATTTATAAATAATCCCATGGCTTTCCTGTTTGATGAAATTAGATATGAAATATCAGGTGTAACAGTTGATTCTACTAAAAAAGTAGGTATTGCAACAACTTTAAAGGGATTAACATCTATATCACCTAATGAAACCAATTTAATACAACCTGCAGGATGGGTTTTACCTGCAAAAGACACAATCACTCCAGATACAAATGGAAATTTTGATTTTCATATTCCGTTACGTTTGTTGCTTGGTTTTGCTGAAGATTATAGGAAAATAATATCAAACGTTAAACAAGAATTAGTTTTGTTGAGATCTTCAAACGATAAAGATATTATTAAAGCTCCAGACGGTACAACAGATGCAACTTTAGAATGGAAATTAACATTAGACAAAATTGTATGGAGAGTTCCACATGTTAAATTAGCTGACGAGCATAGAATGCTACTATTAAGAAAGTTAAAGGCTGATCGTGATATTGTAATTCCTTTTAGAAGTTGGGAATTTCATGAACATCCCAGCTTGCCAACTACGGATCGACACACTTGGACAGTTAAAACATCTAATTATGTGGAACGAGCCAGGTATATTATATTTGGTTTACAAACAGGTAGAAGAGACACCATCACCAAACATGCAGGCCAATTTGATCATTGCAACTTGAAAAATATTAAAGTTTATTTAAATTCACAATTTTTTCCATACGATAATTTAAATGTGTCATTCGCTAATAAAAAGTACAGCATATTGTACGATATGTATGCAAGATTCCAAAGTTCATATTATGGTAAAACGAATGCACCTTTACTATCACCAGAAAAATACTTAGATGGTTACCCTATAGTTGTAATCGATTGTTCTAAACAAAATGAATCGGTAAAATCATCAAGTGTAGATATAAAAATAGAAATGGAATTCAACGCGCCTATACCGGCTAATACAACTGCATACTGTTTAATTCTACATGATAAAATCGTAACATACACACCTTTAACTGGAATTGTTAAAAATGTATTGTAAAAGACCGGTTTTCCTACATTCCAATGCATTCCGCGAGTATAAAAGCAGAGCGTTCAGCTCGCTCCTCATCAGTTTGTTGCCTGTTGTTATATGGGTAGCATCTTATTCAATATGGCTTCTCCTAGTGGTACACAAGAAAATGTAGTAGATATTGAGAAGGAGATATCCGACTTTTTAGATCTTCAAGGTCAACCGGAGGGAGATGAACACAACGCTTGCGGACAACTCCACGCCAGTAATAATGTTGAGGAAAAAGGTAAAAGAAGAAAGAATGCACACAAGAGGAAAAGGGATATTGAAGATAATATTTCTCCTAACATATTAAGTGAGGTATTCTTGCGAATATTTTACCCAATCTCTTCCAGTTTGGACAAAAGTGTTTTAATCGGTGTTATGAAATCTACAGATTATTCCCCTACTGTAATTTTAACTCATGGACCCAAAATGATTTTGTTTACGGACACTGCTTGGGAATCGTTTATGAAACACTTGCATCTGCTAGAATGCTATTTAAGTAGTAACATGTTTGGAAGAAAGACAAGAGTAGGCCTTTTGGATTCAAATGTGGAAATCGATATTGTTAAACATCGTGGTGATCATCAGTTGCGGTTTAGAGACACAACAAGACATGATAACAAGATTCAACTTAATCGAGAAGAGTTTTTTATTCTAACTTGTGCAACTGAACCAATAACGAGATACTTGAGACAACTGGTGTTTTCAAGTTCAATTATTAAAGATTATCTGGAAGACACTTTGGACAAACAACCAGACGCACCTATATTGTACGGACCTGTAGATACTTCTATATTCAATAGGGTTCCTCATGAAGTACAAATGTGGAGACAATTGGAAAAGTACGCTCAACTACATAAGAAATCAGTAAAACGTGAAGAAGAGGAAGAAGAAGGAGGAGAAGAATCAAGTGTTAGTGATGAAAATGAAAACAAGGAAAATGTAAAGATGGAAACCTAAATGACAATTAACTACACAGCAATGGTTAATTTTTAAAACAATATCAAACACTTTGTGGGGTTAGGCCTACCGGGGACGGTGCCCACGTTAAATATACACCAACGCGCCAACAACTGTACGGCCGGGTATAAAAGTCGTACCTACCGTGGTGTGGAAATCAGTTGACCTTTGGACTTCGTCATGAGCAGACGAGTGATCTTCGCAATGGACAAGGACAAGGAAGAAGAACAAGTAAAGTCCAAACCTGGTATAATTGAGTTCCAAGCGTTTCGGGGTAATGATGATAGATTTATCATAAAAGAACTTGTGTTTTTCGACATCAATACAAGTGTTCCTTCTTCGTTTTTATTTAAACCACCATGTTCTTATTCATCTTTAACTAGTAAAGCCGCTACTACCAACAGATGGATTTCAAAACACTTCCATCATATCGATTGGTATGATGGTTTTACAAGTTACACGGACTTGTATCACATTATGCATCACTTTTCAGACAAGTTTACCAATATTTACACAAAGGGGCTGGAAAAGAAAAGATGGATCGAAGGATTTACTCATGTTCCGGTTAATGATGTGGATTTGGATAAAAACTACAAGTATACAATGGAAAATGTTTGTATTTGTACTAAAAGTCCAGAACATGAAAAAGATAGACATTGCGCTTTAAAAAACGCCTATAAACTCGCATCTTACCTTCAAAGTGGGGAAATGGGGAGTGGTGGGGGTAACGGGGGTTATATAAGTGAGGAGCAGACCGGGACCTGGCATGAGTATTACTCGAGATTCCGAGACGACAACATCTCCCAGCAAGAAGACGAAGAAGACGATCTATAACTTGACCATGGCATCTCACCAGTTCCTGCAAACTTTGGTTGAGCAGTTCAATGCTCACTCCAAATCTACCATACTACCCGTCAAGAAGTGTTCCGAACTTAAAGACGAGAAGCACTACATTATCCACGCCATGAAGAAGATGGAGACTACAGTTGGAGAGGCCATCTGCTGCAGTCTTAGCGAGGCACCATTCACTCCGGGGGATGAGCCCAAGTTCCAAGTCTACCTGCCGAAACGGTTCGTCCATCTCCTCCAGAACGAGGATCTGCGCTCCATCCAACCCGGCTGTCTCTACCTGGTTTCCCACGGTTGCACGGGTAGCAATTCCACCGAGTTGACCATCCACATCGCCGACAAGCAGCAGTGTTAGATTTAAGTTTTACTGTTGTACATATGTTATTGTAATGTTTTATAAATAAATAAACCATAAAAGACAAAAAAAGAATACAAAAAGACAAAAAATGCAACATATCAATATGTGAAGTTTGTCACATATTGATATGTTGCATTTTTTTTTTAAACTTCGCGGGTGACCTTGACCTTTGACCTTTGCATTTCACAGTTACCCCCACCACCACGCTACAAGTCAAACCTGCTTGAATGCAAAACACCCCCACCACTTTTTCATATACCTCCAAGCGCTGTGCCTCGTCTTCATTTCAACTCCAGCAGCCAACCGAACAACATCAGTATGTCTCTGAACGTAAGCTGTGCCAGCTATGAGGAGGTGATGATCAAAACGCAACAGGAGCTGAACGACTTGTACAAGGAGTTGCAGCTGATGGTGGCAAGAGGCTACCGTATAAACGTGCAAGTCTACGCTTGCAATATACGGAATCTTCGGCAGCCGAAGGAAGAGCCTGGACATTCCTCTTCAACGACAGCTTCCTCACCGGCGTCGATGAAGACCGAGCCAGACAACTTGGATTACTTCAGCTGACTAGCGGTTGTCTTCCTTGTTCTAACCATTGTAGAATATGTTTATTTTTTCATTATATTAAAGAAGTAAAAGAGCAAAACACCTATCTTGTTACTGACATATGAGCTCAGTAACAAGATAGGTTTTTTAAAACACAGTTTGAATGACCTTGAAACTTCCCCCTCCACTGCTTCGCTACCCCCACCACTTGACTATTGGTGTACATGGCACATCACAATTGGAAACCTCATTCCATCTTCAACAGCCAAACCGACAACATCAACAATGGCAAACCTACCAACAGATGAAAGATGTCCTCACGCATGCTGTGACTTCGTCCACGAGTTGGAGAAGAGGATACAGGAGAGGGCGATAAGAAGAAAGCAGATCCACTCAGAAAATATCATGATAGTCAACGGCTATCTTTTATTGTTCGGCCTTATTATGGTTGTACTTTTCATACTGTATGGCATAGTCACATGTGTCGGCAAGGTTGCAGAAGAAAACGCCCGCCACCATCAGTTGGAAAGTTTCAATGTTACTTTGTAGGTTTTCCTTTTTTTTTAAACTCCGTTTGGATGACCTTGAAACTTCCCCCACTACTCCACTACGCTCCCCACCACTTCACCATGTTCCTGCATGAGCATCACATCACCCGTCATTCCTTGTTCGACAAGCAACCATGGCGGACAACACCATCAGCCAAGCTGACTCCACTACTGATGTTGGAACGAGTACAGTTTGGACACTATCCATCGACAGTGTTCACTATTTGGAAACGATTTGCGAACGGATGAAAGAAATACTGCGGGACAACCCTGGGATCATAATACAAATGAATTTCAACTATGATTGGTCGCAAGTTACATTGCGGCAAGAGGACAACAACGGTCAGCACTTACCGCAATACTCACCAATGTCACCGATTTACCCATACAGTGAATCTTATGCGGATGAAGATGTAGGAGACAACGACAAGGCTGATGGGGAGTGACCTTCTTTCCTTTTTTTTAAACTCAATTTGGATGACCTTGAACTTTCCCCCTCCACTCCTTCCTTTTTTTTTAAACCCAATTTGAATGACTTTGAAATTTCCCCCTCTACTTTTCGATAATGTTACAACTGACTGCAGCTCACCTCATTCCTTGCTTAGCTACCATGGCGGACAGGACTCTTTCTCAAGTTGACTCCACTACGGACGAAGCATTTCCCTTGCGGTGGACTGTTCATTTACAAGATGCGACAGAAGTGGAAGTCTTGTATCAAAAATTACTCTATGTATTCAACGGGAACCCTGGACCTCTTGAATGTAGAATGGATTTGAATTTTGATGCAACCAGGGTCGGCACAGAACCTTAAACTTCAAGCCAGCCTCAGCAACGAGATTTTACACATTTATACACTCCAATATCACCGGAAGATGTAACTGTCTGCGAGGCTGACTCAACTACACGTTATGTTCAGCCAAAGCCTTGGGTGTTGATTATTAACAATGTGTACAAAGTGGAATTGGTATGTAATAGATTAAAGGAGTTGATGGTACAAGATCCCGGCCTGCGCTTTCAAATAGACATACTTTTCATCTGGGGAGCACCTGCGCGGGGCTCTTCGTCTGACAGCTCTCCAAGTACGACGGACGAGGAGGAGGGGGACGACTAGTCATCTTTTTTAAAACTCCGTTTGAATGACCTTGACCTTTCCCCCTCCACTAAGTTTATTTAAGGTACACTCTCACTGCCTACAGCATCATTTCATTGCGCACCTTCAACCACAGCAACATGGAGAGTCAACTCAACTACTGTTGCGAACAGAAATGTTTTTCATGGCCCAATGACATTGATGTGGTGGATGGCCTGGCTTGTAGAACATGTGAAGCTTTTGGTCAGTGCATGTGTAAGTGCAAGTCTTGGAAGAAGCCGAAACCGGAGTTGAAGACATTCCATGTGTACCAAATGAGAGGGTATAAGTACACTTGTTGCCCTGAACGTTGCATTGAATTTAAACTAAACCAGCTAACTGGCTGCACATTGTGCAACAATCATTTTGCAGGTTTTTGCAAACATTATTTAGGAGCGTGTCAGTACAGATCAACTTGGCATACCGAAGCACTCACTATGAATGAAATCGCTATAGACTCACAAGAGTAGTCTTTCTACTCTTTGACTTTTTTTAAACTCCGTTTGAATGACCTTGAAATTTCCCCCACCACTTCCCCATATATCTAGAGTACGCAGGGCCCGGAGGTCAGTCGCTCGGCGGCTGTCGTAGGATGCACATCCGTGTTGTGCAGTCTGCTGTGCAGTTTTGATTTTAACCAGTTCAAGGTCACCACACTTAAACTCTGGCAAAAACGTCAAGCTGTTAAAGACAATCCTAAGTCCCAGGTTCACTGTCAACCTCAAGGTTTAAATCACACTTTAACATGTAAATTAAAGGTAGCACCAAAACGGAGCTACCTGGCTTGACATTTTCAAGTTTCCCGAGGTCATCGCAGTTCCCCCACCACTTCCCATATACCTAGAGTGCGCGGGGCCGGACAGTCAGTCGCTCGGTGTCTGTCGTAGGGTGCGCATCGCGGTTGCAGTAATGGTTAAAGTAAGGCAGCTGGGCCAGTTCAAGGTCACTCGAGCGGTGTCACATGATGGTTTAGGCAGAGTCACGTTGCAAACTTCAAGTTTCCTCAGCACTTTTGCTGTTTCTCGTCTAATTTCGCTCCAAGTCGTCAAGGTCATGGGAACCGGACTGAAACTCGGAGCGTAGTGCGAGAAACAGCAAAAGTGCCAAAAAATTTTAGGTTTCAGCGTGCTTGACCTTTGTGACATCGATGACGTCATCTTGGTGACGTAAGGGGTGATGACGTCATCAGCACGTCATTTTTGTGACGTCATGGGTGTGACGTCATGGAAGTGACGTCATTGGTGATGACGTCATCTATTGCGTCATCTATGACGTCATCGATGACGTCATCGGTGGGGTCATTGACCTCGATGACGTCATCGCTCAGGTGACCTTGAAGTGAGCCAGCAGCCTTACTTTTCCACTACTCCACTGTCTTTGTGGGGTTTGGACCGCTTTCCCTAAAAGCGTTAAATACATACAAACTAAAACGCTACTGGCGTCAATACAGAAACAAAAAAAGTATACACAATTAAAAAAGGGAAAAGTATGAGTATAGTTTACATAGACTTTGTTTTCAAATTGCAAATGAAACCTCATTCCTTTTCCTTGTAACACGAAACAAATTGAAATTATTTTTATACAAGGAAATAGCCTCCTTGGCAAGATGGGAGAGTTCAGCGTAACTTTGTCATTTTGAACTTATCATTCAGTTACATAGGGAATTAAACACACAGAAGTTAGTAAGTTACTGTCAAACTTGTCCAACTTGTTTTCTTGTGTGTGAATCATTACACCGCGAATTCCCTGTGAATAAAACAACCTTAGTCCTAATAGTAATGATTGTGAGTATTGGAACAAAACTTCCAAGGCCACTTTAGTATAATTTGTTATAACATAATTTAGCTATCAAGAGAATATGATTTGTAATTCGGGTGGCTACATCAACAACAGATATTTTTCTCTTAATATATAAATAATTTATCACCACAATTTTTTGTGATTTTTTCCCCTCATAACAAATGGGAATAGTCCAAAACGTAAAAATTTACAGTTCATGTAAGTGCCAAAAAAAAAAAAAAAAAACATATGGCAAGGCTAAAAACCAAACATGAAAAATTAAAAGAAATTTTTTAATGTATATACTGAGCACTAGTTTAAGCAAACATAAAATAATCCAAAAATATATCATTTAATTTACCAATTGCATTAGTACCATTCGTACTAATGCAACTAATTCGTACTGATGTACTAATTACCATGCCCTTACATAAATATGGTTTTTGTTTCTTAAACAGTTTTATTCTGCATTTTTTATTATTAGGTTTTTCAGGGCATCTTATAGTGTAAAACAAGCATTGATCGCAGTGGGTTGAATATTTTATATTGCCTTCACTATTAAAAATTTTATTTATGTAGATTGAATTAGTTAGGCTTAAAAGTTAAGAATTTAAAATAGTGGTTTTCATCACTGGGAGCAAAAGTGGTTCTTTTTGGTGCACAACCTTGTTTTAAAAACGAGGAGCAAACCAGTTTTTAAAAACGATTAAGCATCAAAAAGACACTTTTGCTTTGACTGATGAACAACTTTTTTATAATAATGTGGAATTACACTTTTAATCTTTACAAGTATTAACTATTAAGTTGTATTTTCGAGGTTATATTTACAAAGTAAGTAATATGCAGTGTTTATATTTCTGTTATTTACTAACTATGTTCTTTATAACGTTTGAATTTAAAACTCTGCAACCCAAAATTAATAAATGAATTATAATATACATAGCAAACAACTGATTTTTCAGTCCTAGGACTTAAAAAAATATTCCAGCTGATTTTTTAGGACAAAAAAAGAAACGGTTTTGATACTATTGAGAGAACAAAAAACAAACTATTTTCGTTTAGAATGAAAAAATAATATTACGGATTTTAGATAAGTATTTATTATTATTAATTTAAATAAATTGTTATTAAAGTACTCAAAATAGAGCAGAAGTAAAAGCAGAAATTTAAGAAAGCATGGCTTTCACACTACTGCTTTTCTACGTCAGCACAAAGAGAGAATTTATTCATTAGAGTTGTTTGACAGAAGTTCTAATTGTTGGGTTGGCACCACTGCTCTTTAATCTCTCGCTTTAACTCACACACAGTGTTAGTCTTAGGCAGCCAACCGTGCATAAGCTATACTCCACTTTATTTCACACATATGTTGTCATGTTTATTATTTGCAAAAAATTACTTACCTCCTATTATAATTTTGTGTAAGGAGGCAAAGGAATAATAAAGGGTTGTCCACTAGGAAGCAGTCAAGTTGTAGAATTCAACCTTTCTACCAATGTTTCGCCGGTGTTTTACACCTACCTAGGAATATAAATTAAGTCGAATACATTTGCCATTCAAATCTGTACTTTTGTATGGTTAATTATTATCTGTCTAATCATTCTTATCGTAGTTGCTAACTTATTTGAGTTAAAATAAATAATTAGTTGAATATGGTAACTTCTTGTCAAGACTTAAAAGTTTATTTGGTAGTTTTTAAATGAACAAAATTTCAATGTATTTCTTAAATAATATTGTGTTTTTATCGTCAAAGGGCGTTCTTCAATTTAACCATATTAATAACTTTGAAATCGAATTTATGTAGTTTGCCATTTAATTTTCATATGAACTGAAAATGTACAATAATACTACCTGATCCAAAAAATGTTTATTTATTTCAAAAGAATGATAGAGTATGAAAGAGTAATGGCTTATTACACGAATGTTTAAATTAAACGATAGAAGAAATTTCTCCTAATGATACGTAATTTACATGAATATTGATACAAGTACAACATATTTCTAAGACTTGATAGCAGTCACCGATTTAACAGCAGGGGTGGCCAAACTTAGTTGATTAAGGGAGAGGAGATGTTTATAAAAACAGTTAGTCACGAAACTTGCCGTGCCGCTCCAGAGTCTATAAAAGTGGATTTTCCTTACTAAGTAGGTTTCTTAGTGCTATAGATTTAAACTCGAATAGAACTTAAATGAACTAACAATCTCCAAGTCAATAATTTAAATTTGTGCAAGTCAAAATACAGCAGAATAAAAAGAATAGTTTTTACCTATCATTATAATACAATGTATTTAATTGGTATGAATAGTATATCAAAGTCAAACCTATTTATGCACAAGATTAGTTTCAAGTAACTATAATAACGTAATAAAACAAAAGAGATATTTTGCTCAAAATAAATTTTGCTCTCAAATTAATTAAAGAGGTAGTATTAATTATTATTGTGCTTTGTATTGTGGCTATTTTTAAACCCGAAACTAATACAGTAAGGTTAACATAAAGCTATTATGTACAAAATAAAATACTAGGCGTACGCTCGTACCTCCCGTAAGCATCTATTCAAAGAAGAAATTGAAACTTTTGCAATAGGGACTGTCAAATTCAAAAAAATGATCCTTGAAAAAACAACTTTGTTTTTGTTCATGGGACTACTTCACTCCGCTCCCGTTCTCCGTTCTGTTCTGAATCCAATAATTTGGACTTAACTGGAATTGAGCAGGTCAGTAGACCAATCAAAACGTCTCAGTCTTGATTGTTAAGACTCGCAAAGACGTTGCCAAGATGTAAACAAAGAACTGACAACTAAAAATTACGCCAATGCATTTCTTATGGGGAAAATGAAAAAGTTACATTTTAGGTTTATTTGATTAATATCCAACCTAATGTTTTCAACAACGAACTTAGCCAAAAAAATTGCATAAAGAATAAGCGACTTAAATTTGAGACTGATCTGTGACCTCTATCGAGAGTAGTCTAATAGTCAGACATTACATTTGAAATATGAGTCACTCTAGAGCCTATTCTTAGAATAGACAACAAGAAATTTATACTAATAGATTGAGTAAAATATAACCAAGTCCCAATAAGTGTATAAAATAATTTCTTATGAATAAAAATATAACAGTCACACAGACCTTGGCAGTCCCTTTAGTAAAAATGTTATCCACAATTATTTAATCACTAAGTTACGTTGTATAGCATTGCGATATTGAGAGCTGAATAACTTATGGTACTATTAACACAAATAGAAGTGTAGTTTCCATTGCGAGTTTAGATCACTAAGTAGTCACTTGGCCTTCTAATGACTACAAAATATCGACTCATGTGTACTGGTTTAGTGAAATTAATAACAATAACAATACCTATTTACATAACTAATGACTTAAAATCTACATCTTTAAGCTTTTTACTGTAGTAATATATTACAATGTAATAATTTATACAACTAAACTCTATTTCATGTTGTATCATATTCATATATGCAATACAAAGCTTCATAAATTTCTCCCTCAATTTGAAGCCATATACAGGCGCGAAAAGACAAATATTACGATGCATTCTTCCTTTGAAGAAGAGCTCGTGCGCTAATATGCGGAAACATTACTTTTTACAACTGCCACATTCTCCGCGATGAAAAAGTAGTTGCTTTGTTATTGTTTGTACAAACTTTAAACATTACAAAAACATCTAGTATCAACAAATTTTAACTCGTGTCCTTCCAGTTAAAAATATACTGTCTTAAATGTTATGGTAATGGCATTTCTTTAATAAAATCCAGTTAGTAAAAAAAAACTATAATTTTATAGATTTTCTTAATTTAACAGAATACATCGTATTTAAAATTATTTTAAAATCTTTATTTTTCAAATTTCAGTATTTATAACAAGTTTATAAAGCGATTAAGCTACAAAGTAAAATAGTGAAGTTTACTATCACCTACAAATGTCAGGTTCAGGTTAATGGAGTTTAATAATGGAAATATGTGCATTTAGAGGGTTATAAAAATGTTTCATTTTCAAACCAATTTTATTGCAGAAAATAAATAATTCACATCGGCCCCAAGGGCCACGCCCAACAGGCTTTCAAAGTTTCAATAACCTTACGGAAGAAGGGTAATTGATTGAATCAAATACCGCTGTTGTAATACAATTTTTTTTTATAAAGAATAACAGATGTTTCAGTTATAAAACATTTTTAAGTATTTATGTACAGATCAACAAAATTTTTAGACGAATTTCGATCAATAGGCGATCTCTAGTAATTATGATTCACATAAACTAGTGATATGAATTAAACAATGCGTTTAAAAACTACTAAGCCTTAGCGACCATAATAAATGTATTTTTTTTTTCATTCTGCGCTAAATCAGCCTGTTTTTGTTCTCTCAATAGTACCAAAACTTTTTTGTCCTAGGACTGAAAAATCAGCTGGAGAATTTTTTAGGTCCTAGGACTGAAAAGTCAGCTGTTTGCTAAGTACATTATTATTGATGTATTAATGTTGAGGAGCAGAATTTTTAAATTCAAACATTATGAAGAGCATTGATTGTAAATAACAGAAATGTAAACACTGCATATTACTTATTTTGTAAACATTACCTCGAAAATACAACTTTGTAGTTAATAATTGTAACGATCAAAAATCTAATTTCGCATTATGATAAAAAAAGTGGTCCATCACTCCGAGCAAAAGTATCTTTTTGATGCTTAATCGTTTTTAAAAGCTCGGCTGCGCCTCGTTTTTAAAACACGATTGCGCACCAAAACGACTCACTTTTTCTCCTAGTGATGAAAACTACTTTTTAATCTACATAACTTGCTGTAATAAATTTTAATCAGCTTTTTAATTGTTACTGTAGTATATTTTGGTTTTTAATCATGGTATTTATGGTATACGTAACCCATTTGGTGGTCCTACTTCTGAGTTTATCATTCATGCAGTACCACAGCGTATGATATACTGAGCCGGGTCTCACCAGGAATTGGTGTCAAAGTTTGGGAGTCAATGTATCACAACTACTACCAATCTCATGGACGACAACTTTGGCCTGATACTTACACCTTTGATTACTCCCCTAAACATCAAACTTTGTAACTCGACTTCTATTTTATTAGCAAATTTATTTTTGGTTCAAAATAACATATCAAATTCCTTTTGTTATTTTTTTTAGAATATGTTGGCATATCTATATTTAATATTTAATACGCCTTTATGGAATCACTTTTACCAAGAGAAGTTATAAAAGTTTTGATTTTAAATTTAGATTATTAATATTTTCAAATAAATCAACTATATTCATTTAACAATGCTCAACAAAAACACAAAACAGTAATATATTGCTTTCATAGAAGTATCACAAAAAAACAAGACTGCCTATTCATATTCGCATTCTACACATAAAAATAAATCGAAAATTATCAGTATTTTTTTCGATTTTGGTTTCGTTAAGCCGCTATCCGCTATTTTGTTTTTGCAATTTATAATTTTTATTTCTGTAACAAATTTGTCTATTAAGTACATATTTGGCATGAACCTTTGTGACATAAATGCTCATTTTCAGGAAAATTTATTTTTTCCTTATAAGAATTTTCAAAAGAGCTGACCTTTTTTGTATTAAATAGTAAATACCTTAAAAAACGGAAAATTTTAACAAAGTTTAGCAAGACACGAAAGAGGTTGGCAAATGAGGTTGGATCATAAATATTGAACAACAAATGACATAGTAAAAGCGATTAATGTTATAAAAATACTATTTTCCTGCCTAACTAATGGTTATTTTGATACTTTTATAATAAAAATCACATTTACTCCATTATTTGTTGTTCAATCTTTATTATCTGGATATTATTGGGTATGTGATGAAATTTGCCAACATTTTTTTAATTGATAAAATTTGTTATCGTTTACCGTTTTAAAAAATGTTTGCCTTTTAAGAAAAATAATTGCCGCCAATTTAAAAAAAAAAACACCTAGTTAAAAAAAGATTTTTCATGTAAATGGACATTTATGTTAGAAAAGTGAATGCCAAATATGAACTTTACACAAAATTTCGATAGAGAAATGACAACTATTACGTGTAAAAATAAAATAAGAAAACAAAGCGGTAAATAGCGGCGTAATGAAGCTGAAAAAAATGGAATATTTTCAATTAATTTTTATGTTTTCAATGCGAATATGAATACCAGTTTCGTATTTTTGTGACACGCTGTATAATAACCTCTATTGTTTTCATAGTTCACCATGTTCTTTCAAAGCTGTGTTCTTTGAATTTACTAATAAGTTCACAAATAGGACACTCGGTGAAGTGAAACAATTTGTTTACGTTTCCTAAAATTATACAACCCAGTTGCTCTAACTAAGTTGTACAGATGATGGACAACATGGTTTTGTTTGTAGTAAACAGGAAAGAACAGGAGGAGCAGTAAAGGGAAACATTACAGTTAACTGCACTTCCTAGTTCTCGGAATTGTCTTCCAAGTTTCTTAACACCTTTACATAGGTTTTATGCCTAACGTACCGTTGGTAAGTAAAAGACTGAAATCGAGTTAATTGAAATAAAGAATATGAGAGGTTACTTTCTTTTTATTCACCGTAAGTGATATTTATTTTATAAAATTATTTATACCAGACACCCCAGACATCCCATGATTGTAATTTTAATTGTCCAATTGCAACTGAGATATTTTGTAATTAATTTTTTTTTTGTTGTTGTATTTTGTAATTTTATGTACAATGTAGTAATACAACGCCTTACATCAACACTAAACTTAACACTAAAGGTGGTTTACCTTAACATTAAAATTTGTAGTAAAATAATATAGTGCGACATTAAAAAAAAAACGTCGTCTTTTTGTCGTATTTTATTTCATAGTGTTTTATTTTCAAAGATACTCAAAAACGCATAACACCCAAAAATGGGCTGGGTAGCTAAAAGTAATTATAGTACTCACCTTTGAATTCAAATGTTGCCGGTTCAATTATGAGAAAATATAGTAATTTTTTAAGGTTCAATTCCGGACTCAGTTGTCATTGGGCTATTAATTAATACTAGAGATCGCCTCCTGATCGAAATTCGATCAAAATTTCAGTTGATCTGGACCCAGGAAGCTTAAAAACATTTTAGAACTAAAACATCTGTTCTTCCTAATTTTCTAGCAGTTGTTTTTATGTCCGATGTGAATTAGAATGTGATTCTGCTCATCTACAGAAATATACCTTTCTAACGGTATGCTCGAATTTCTTCTACGATGTACATGAGCTGAGAAAAAAGGAGGAAATGAAACATGCTTGCGTATTAATATTAATATATTGATATCTAATTGTTGGTCGAATATATAGAGTAAAAAGACATTGGTCTGGAAAACGTAAAAAAATGGCACTGGTGTAGAAATTATAAAGAAAAAGTTAATTTCCAATTTTTCATTTACGGACATCCTTTAGGAAATACTATATATAATATTTTAAATACTGTTCTCCTTTTTATTAGTGACAAAATTATTCTCCGAATGTATGCAATTTCTGAGTCTGTTGTTGCATCCATGATCGTTGGAAAATCAATGACACTATGCGCCAATTTCGGTCAATTTTCCTTTCTGTTCTTCTAAGAGCACATACCGAACAACAAAAGTAGTGATGTAAAATAAAATTTAGAAACAAATCCACTTATAATAGTTTATAAGTGAGAAAAACGTTGTCTTTTAACAGATTTATCCTTGTCTTAAGCAGTAATCGAGGAGCTTAAAAAGTTATGTTGATTTTCAAAGAAAACCATTACAATTTTTTTCTCTGCATATCAGTTTCAGTTCTTGAGAAGGAATATTGGTTTCGTTCTGAATTCTGGTATACGATTTTGATATTAACATGTAATATTGTCCCTCAATATGATTGATTAATTAATGTAATCTATACTATATTTTTTATTCGTATTCTATACTCACAAATATACGAGCAACCCACTTACTAATATTTGCCACTTTAATATAAATGCCATATTATTTGAGTTCTGAGTGCAAATTACAACCCTCTGTGTGTTTTACTCAGGATAACTCGATGAAGAGGTGAAAATGACAAAGTTTGGCGCCGTTCGCCTTTTGGCAACACAAGTTCTTATCTTTATAATTCATATCATATTATAAGTCTATAAACACAATATCAAAACCTATCAAAAAGGGTGCCTCTATCAGGAATCTAAAAACAATAAAAATATAAAATATCAGGAATCAAATACGTAGTTTTGTGGCAGAGATTGGATTGATCAGTTGATGTATCAAGTGAAAAATGTTGATTCTTTCTTGAAGATTTATCCACTTTCTATTATAAAATTGGAGTTGTGTTTCATGGTCAATCCATATTGTGTTGGTTTCAAGTATTGTTGATTGTTTATAAGAATAATTTTAATGACGTATGAGTTGGGTATACTATAAAGAGATAGTTTGAAATATTACTCAAATACCACTTTCATTACATTTTATTGCTTTTGACTTTATCACGAAACTCATGTATTTGTAAGTACTTTTCGATCGCTTTAAGATATTTTATCTCTTGCAGGGGAGTTTGAAGTTTAAATCCATACATCAAAAGTTTTCTCATCTGGCAAAGGAGCTTCGTACCATATTTCATTTTTTCTGTAAAACTGCAGGTAGGATTTAAAAAGAAATTACTCTAAAAATGTTTCTTAGATTTTTAATAATTTTGGTTTAATAATATCTTTTAAAAAGCATATGTATTTATCTCATTTAAATAAAGTTCACTCATTTATGTAAATTGCTTATACAACATGCATATCAAATCGAAATACTTCATATAGTATATACGGAAACGTTTATACAATGGAAGTTTTCGTTTGTAAATAAATAGAACTGTTTAGTGAGAACAGACCTTATCTTTTGCATTCAAAATATGATTTAATTTCGTGCTAAAATATGGCTGAGGTTAACCACACAAAAACTATAAATCATGGTATAATAATTCATAAATAATAAAGATAGGTATCTTTTACTAGTTCCCGGAAGAACTCGGGCAAATTCTTAAAAGCATTGCCTTTTGAATCTACATCATTCTTTAAAATTACAATATAACTAATAATATTCTGTAATATTTTGGGTTATTTTCTGTTGTAACGGTTACTTTATTTTAATTTTGTTCTTCCTTCACGAATCTTTTCCGGTTAGGAAAAGGAATGTTATAGCATCAAGGTAATAAAGTGAATAAGGTTTAAAACCTAAAGCTAGGCTTACACGTGAGAGTTTTTCACTCTGTGAGAGTTAGTTAGGTACTCTCATAAAAATCTCAGACAGTTTTTGATTTTACTAGCAGAAAACTGTCTGGTATTAACTATCATGAAAATTTTGTTGGTTGTGTAAATACCTCTGCGAGTACCTCCTGAGAGTACGAAACTATCTGAGAGTAAAAAACTCTAACTTGTAAACCTAGCTTAAGTATCTAACTACAATGATGGTAGTTTACGATTTATTTTTTTTCTTGTATAAAGTTATTTTGGTAATAAATATAATTAAAAAACTGGTAAATTTTGCACAAATATGCATGTGTTTGTTTAGTAAATGAGCAAAATTCCAACTGTATATAAAAGGAAAAATAAGTAAATACTTCATTTACTGTTCCTTTAAGTAAATCGAACATTATAAAATTAAAATTTTGTGGATCTTTTAAACTTATTATTTACATAATGCACTTTATTGTTTTAATTTTGAATCGATTTCTGTAAAAAATATTTTTTCAATACAGTACCTGAAGACTTTTTTCAGTCGGATTTCCAGCCCAACGTCCAAATAAAAATAAGTTTTTAGAAACAATTAAACTTCTTTGTACCAATCAAAATTTTATTTATTGTTTTTTATAATATGTTTTGCTTTTTCTTGTATGTATTTATGACTGTTTTACAACATCACCAATATAGTATGTTAATGATATCATGCTCTCAACCATAATTTTGACTGTGTGTAGAAATTTTTGAGTGGAATGAGCAAGAAAAGGGAGTAAGCCCGCCCCAATTATTATTATTTTTTATTTATATATTTTCTGACTTATATTCCCGTTGTGAGGTACTGTGTGTATCAACAAGTTTTAATATATAGTGGGTCCCCAGACCATCCGTACGCCCCTTCTAAAATCTACACAGTTAATTTTTCACAAAAACAAATTGTTCCATTATAGGTAAACCGGTTGTGCTCTCTTCATTGGTGAAAGATTCAATGTACAGTTTGTACCAGAAGTAACCTATCCAGACCGGATCATTAATTTTAAATAGGAACCCCCACCACTTTTTTTGTATTTTTGGATTCTACACATAATTCTAACACCACCTTAAATTTTAATTTGTAACTGTAGTCCTAATGGTTTTGGAGATAATGGAGGTGAAAGTTTTGTTTTTTCTCATAAGAATATTATGGAGCACATTTTCATATCCATTAACGACGAAACTTTTACATTTAACCTAACTTCCTAAGCATAAAAATATCTTATAACCTCATTTTAAATAATATTTCATCATAAAATACCGAATATCACGTGATTGATTTTAATCTTCCATACATTTAAAGTAATATCCACCATATAAAAAAAATTATGGAAAAAGAAAATAATTTATGACAAAACTAATAATGTTTGACGCTTAAGTGTTTAAAAGAAGAAAGTAAGGCATCTTTATGCTAGGCCTTTTTAGTTTAACGGGAAATTTACAGAGATAATGGATTTGAAATTGAGCCCCATGTTATTCTTATGGGAAAAACTCAAAATTCTACCTCCATTATTTTCCAAACCGTTAGGATTAGGGGTACACATTAAATGGTAAGTTGTCTTAAAATTATGTCTAGAATCCAAAAATACGATAAAAAGTGGTTGTTCGCATTTAAAATTTATGTCTTACAGTTTGGGTAGGTTACTTCTGGTACACACTGAACATTGAAATTTTTATCAATGGTTAGAGCGCAACCATTTTACCTATAATAGTACAATTTGTTTTTGTTAATAATTCATTATGTAGATTTTAAAAGGGGTGTACGGGTGTACCCGGTATAACTAATTTATGTTTAGGGAGACACATGGTTAATCTGATAATATTTCTTTGATAAAATAGTAACTGTTTAGGTAATCATAAAAAAGTTTCAATATTCTTTAACTAAAAAACATACTTTTGTTTTGATACCAGCCGAAACCGAGAGTCAAATCTCCATCCAGACCCACGCAACAGCTGCTGGCGATCTCTCTGGTAATTAACTCCTTCAAAAGTTTTTATCTCAAGTTTACGCCACCATTTGTCACTCCATAACTTTCATTTCGACGTAGAGAAAACCTTATTTCAAATTTTTAAATTGCCATAATTTTGCCATCGTGTGGTTGTTAAAGTAAAAGTTTTTACTTTGTTTATGTTGCTCTAATATGTAAAAAGAGATTTTAAAGATATCACTGATAAAATAAATATTTTTAGAGTTAGGATGTGAACTCCCGGCACCGCTAAATTAAGTACAGAATTTAGCCTTACCCATACTACGTCAGCGTAAAAATAATATAGGACAATAATAACAGCAAATAAAGTGATTGGATGTTAAAGAGTTGTTACTTTATAATTGTTGGCTAAAAATCGATTTGTATATTATTAGGCTAAGGGGCACTTAATGTTGGCATTAATAATATACAGAAATGTTTACGGAATAATAAAAAAAGAACATTAAATGTACATTATTTTAAAAGTTCTATTGCATATGTGTTTAATCTCTTTGAACCTCTTCCATAAGAATTATCAATAACGGTTATCAAAAGTGTGTAGACCTAAACCAGCTAAACACCGGAAACCAAATATAATGAAGAAACGTTCAAATACTGATAAAAGTCTTCAATAATCGAGAAATTTTTTTGAAATGAATTATGCATGATTTTTCCCAAGAAACAAACTACCCTATCTCTTTTAAATCATTAACAGTTAAATTATTTTTGAATGTTACTTTTACCATTAATTTAAACTTTATACATTATTTACTCGTATATGTTCTATTTAAATTTGTTATTAATCAATAGTTAACTAGGCGCTGCAAACAAAAAAATAACTCAAATTAAGAAAAATTTACTCCATTACCTGTACTTAAAAAAATAAGACACATAAAATGAATAAACAACGTTTTCCTATGTCAGCAATGACTTTTTAAATGGTTTGTTAAGAAAACTGTGTCTAAATCTGTAAGTTTCCTCCAGAATAATAACTTGGGCATTTTCTATTCCACAGTTGTGTCCTCAAGGCAATGTAAATTGTTCACTGGTGTAAATTACATAAAATGAGAACATAAACACTTAAGTACATTGTGAGTAACATGTGGGACCTTGTTGTGAAACATTATGTGTTATCATTAATGTTTTTACAAATTGTTGTTCTGGGGAGTCAATTGCTGTGTTCTCCATTGGTCAATTACACGGGTTAAGTTCCTCGATATATGTATATATCGAGCATATATATATTTGGAGTAACTGTTATTGTTCGTACAAACTGCTCTTTTTGAGTATTAAATCTAAGCATTTATGCGCATTTTAATGAAATGTTTGTTAGAGATTTTAAGAAGTGTACAATAAAATGTGTGTATCACACTATGTATGCTTGCAATATTTGTTTAAAGTAAAGTTGAACAAAAAACAATAAAAATAAATTGAAATTAGAATAAAACTGTTTAAATTAATAAGTATTAACACAAACGTGATTCGTTATGTTATAACGTATTTTTAATGCATACATAATCGTTACCAAACTATATAGCAAAATCTTTCGATTATACATGAGTAAGTGAATCTTGTTACAGAAAAGTGTGTTTTAAAAGTAAGATACAACGGAATTGTCTTGCCCCATTCCATTGAACCTTTTATGACTCAAAAGAGTGGAAAGATAAGGAATTTGATAATATTTTTTTTTGTTTAGTGTTTTTCGGTTTTTTATCAACACGTAGACAAGACGTTAATACAAAGATTGTTTTAATCTTTCAGCAATCCAGGAAGCAAACATAAAGTATGGAAAATTAAGTCTCCTTGAGGTACGTTTGAATATAATTTGAGCATTCGCTCTAACTGACTGCACGATAGTAAAAAACTAATCCTACCTACAAAAAATATATAAAAGATCAAAGACGCAATCAAATATAAAATTTAGATTTTGATTCAACTTGATTAAGCGCCAAAATATTAGCCAAATCTGACTGTCCTTATTCATGTTTTACCTATACTTTGTAGTTCTTTTAAACTATTAGGGTTCACTCATGGAGTTAGTACTTCATAGTTATGTTGATAATAGAGTTTATAAAACGGATTTTACAGGATTGTATACATTCAATGCAATTAAAACACGATTCAATTAAAATTCCTGACAATTATTAACATTAACTAATCATTGCTACATTATTAAGACATAACTGAACATGTAGTTTCATAATTAGACCATAATTAGAATGTTGTTGTATTTAATTAAAGCGGAAATAATTTTCTTTCATAATTTGTTTCGTAACAAATTTGGAGAGACGCCACCACAAATCTGAATATGATTGGAAAATGATAACTGTTATAAAATAATTATCCCATATAATTTGCCCTTAACAGCCTAATGATGTTGATTAAGCTATATTCCTATCTTGGGCGAATCTTGATTAGACAGAACCGTGGAGGTCCCCCGATATTGGACCTTGTTCAATTAAATATAACCAGATGTTTTGTAAGGGACAGCTCCCAAATTAATCCAGTTTATACTTGTGAATTAATTTGTTTGCTTAATACGAACCCAATACTTAAGCCTCAAGATTACCAAGCATTTATAATAGTTTCTCAACATTTAATTTACAAAAAGTATCTATACTGGAATGGTCAAACAATTAAAATATAAATTATACGAATTTAGTGTTTTACTTGTATTTCCTTTTATACTTGGAAAAGTTGCATATACCTCTGAGTATTACATATATTCTTTATATAAGAGGTTTTTTATATGGAAAACAATATTTTTATATTTTTAATAAGATGAAAACAAAACAGGTAAATTGAAATAAGGTCATTTGTTTGTAGCCCATAAGGTAAGAAAATTAAGTTATTTGTATATAAAGTATTTATAAATAAGAAATGTATACTTTTAATATAAGATTAAAAATAGATTCCTTTATAAATAAAGTTACATTGAAACTACGAACAAAATAGTTATATAAACATTTCTCAATGCTCTATTTTTAAACGCTCGTTTTAACATGTCACTCTCTAACACAATAAATATCGGTGTTGTCTTTGAGATAAAATGATTAAACTAAATATGAGAAAAAATGTTCACATAACCTTCTCAGAGATCTTGAATCACCACACCAGTAATGTTCCGTATACCTCTAAAAAAAAAATGCATTCTACTCAATTATTTCTGGCAATAAGTCTCAAAAAATTCATTTTTAGGCCGGAACGCTCTTCCAAGATTTTTAATTTCCATCACGGTGGTGATGATATTTTTACAAACTTTCTCTAAACCACATGAGTTAGTTTATATTTGAGAACGCATGAACTTAACAACTGTCAGCTGTTCTCTAATTGTGACGCAGACATGATTAAAACTTTTCTTTCCGGTATCACGCTAAAATCCAAAGAGTGAAATAGGTCGTTCTTTAGGTGGAAGAATTCAAACAAATTCTTAAAGAGTGGAAATTTCACTCAAAATGAGTATAGAAAAAATGTATTTTGAAAAGGATGAAATATACTTTTATTAAAATAATGAAAATTCGATATAGTTCAGAGTGTCTGAATTTTACTTCCTAAAAGAACGGGTTTCGTTCTATTTCGGATGAATCCTGGAGTCACGTGACTGCATGAGTGACTAGCCTCTCACAGCACAGGAGTAAGATTTTCCCTTCGCCATCTTCGTTATGATTATAGTGGTTGGTTAGTGGTTCAAGTGGTAAAGTGGTAAAAATGAAGATTGAAGATTATATCCAATAAACGTAAAAACTAGAGCCTATACCTTTACTTTGCTTTTAATAAGCACAAGTACAGTTCACACGTGTAGTCTAGGGCCTTATGGTGTTCACCGATAAACTACTCTCATGAGTTGGCCTATGCCAATGTCTGTCTAATTAACTTACATAAATTACCCATGTTTATAATCTTAGTATCAATTGTCAATAACTAGCTTGATGAGCCAAGCCAAGAATTATACAAGGGTCTGTAAACCACGTAATTTGGAAAGATTCGTTAGGTTAGGTTTGACGAAAAAAGTCTTTTTATGAAAGAATATTAGTTCTTCATTTAGTAAAAAGTCACTCTTTTGAGTAGTTAATTTCACTCCTTTGAAAATTAAAATCATTCCCTTTAGGATTGATTTTCACTCAAATTTGGACGAAAACATTCACTCTTTTGGTGGGTGATCAAAGTTTCTCTTTTGAGGTAGTGAATTTTCACTCTGAAAGAGTGGCTCAATTTCAACTCTTTAGAAAAGTGGTGAAATGACTCAACAAGAGTGAAAATATCTCCTTTCCTTTTTACAGTATAATCAGTCAATGTTAACTTTAATGCTGAGGTGATAAGTAAATGCAAAGTTTTAGTTGACATATTGAAGATCCTTATATTTTCCTCAGACTTTTACATGTATACATTAGTAGCACATAAGTTTTGAAATAAACAAAAAATAGATTTCTTGCTTACTACACTTGTGAAATTTATTTTTGTAATTACAATGTTTATTGTGAAAAAATAAATCTCTCTTTAGTAAATAACGAAAGTTTCTGTATTTTGTGAGAAAACTATATCAACTGTTGTATAAACACTTTGATGTTGTATGAATAACTTGAAACTATGCATAATTCCTCCGTTTTAGCCATCACAAGGCAACGTATTCGATCCAAACACGCGTGTTCCAGAGTCAGATAACCATCTACAAGACCCCATCTTGGTTACAACTCTCCAGACGTCGCGGATATCAATGTTAAAAGGTCACTCAGGATCTTAGACTTAAATCTGACACAGAATCAAGAATTCCTCTAACAAACTAGAATAAGTAAATAGACTGTTTCATAATTCATATATTTCAGACAAAGTACGAGTATTGCAATATTAATATAAAAATTTTTTATGGAAATAGAAATTCATATTAGAGTATCAAATAATTGTTACAAAAAAAATCATGATAATCATTGGAAATTTATCAACCTAAACAAAAATACAGTAACAACTATTTAACGGGTTTTACTAAACTTAGCAAATTTCTAAATACATAAATTCAATATTCTTTAGCCTTAAAATGTACACTTCTGTTTCAGTTTCATTTAAAACCTTGGACACTAAAATACACTTCAATTTCTTCATTTTACGTTTTATCCACTATGGAAGTAAAAAATAAAAGTTTATTACCACTGTTATTTTAAAGATATTAAACTAATTTTAAATGCATACCCTTACCATGGCCAAGATATAATAAAATATTTCCTTAGTGTGTTGTGTAAAACTATATAATAATTACGCAATAATCATGTATCTAACAAAACTATTACCAACACTTAGAGCCCTGACCCAAATGATATTTTAAATTAATAACATCGTGGTAGAAATTAAAGAACAGACAAAGCTAAGCCCGTTTAGCTAGGAATGTATCCCGAGTTAGCCCCAGGTAGAAGAAACATTTAATTAGAAAGACAAACGTCTACAACTTGTCTCTTTTATTGGGTAAAACATTTTACCTGTAGAGTTTTATAACATTAAGTCAGTCACTTCTTCGAGGGACTTTAATTAAAAAATAAGAAAAATGTACTCTGAAATAGAAAGTTGAGCACAAAAAATCTACAATATCAATTCAGTATGAAGGGCCTTGAAAATATAACCAGCATGATGATAACCAAACATTACTTTTATTTATATTTAACTAGTGGAGTTTTTTTTTTTTTTGTTTTTTTTTTATAGCTTTTATTTTGTAGAAATTGTTAAGTTCAGTACTATTGCGTAATATTTAAGTTAAAATACATTGCATAAGTTTCCTTGCAATTTTAGTAGAGTGTTAATTGTTTTAATTTGCTGTACCGGTATCTGCTTTTGCTTAATAATCAGGTATAATCGAATTATTTCATTTTATTTTTATATAGTTAAAACTGTTATTAAAGTTTCTCCCTTAATTATGCCATTCAGTTTGGGTATTGAACCTTCTCCTTCGTTATGTGTGGATTACCTTATATTTCAATAACATTTCCTGGTGAAATAAGAAAAAAAGCAGTAGAAACAGATAACTAAATATAATTTTTTTAGTCATGGTTTAAACCACTACTTTTATGGTATATTTTTGTATTGGCATTTCTTGGTTGGTAGAGGTCATATTAGAATTGACAACGTCAATCTTAAACATTTCAGTATTTACTATGATAATCATTAGAGAGCACTTAAACTAGTAAAGTCATGCCTTTGAGAACATATTTATGTATTTCATCTATACATCTGACATAAAAACATAAGAAGAAAGGCAAAGGCTGATTTCTTCAAAGACAACTATACATCATTAAATAATATTCAACATTACTACCATCAATTCTCACTCACACATGGACAAGACAACTAGATCCAACAAATCTCCTCAATCGCCCAGAGATTCCTGAAGTTCCTGGAGACAAAAACGAGTAGTGTCCAAGAGCAATTTAGGAGGAGCGGCGAACGACTAATTTCGAAAATTGTGAAGTTATTAATGACTGGCCGGCGGAATTGGCAAAAACTCGTGTCTACATCGGCGCAGGATATTATCAACAATTACCACAAAGATTGTCGGTTGTAAAAGCTCCCCCTGCTAGTCCATCCTTCAGACCTCTTTGTTGGGCATTTGCTATAATTTGCCGACGTCTCCTCTCCTCGACGTGTTTGTTTCTAGCTGAATATGTCCATGTTTTTGCACCAACACGACATAGTTTACGGGCTGTTTATGGTAGGATCTTAAAGACTTAGCCTGCAGCTGATAGGTGAACGGTTATGGCTAGTTTCTTCTCCAGAGTGTGTTTGCTGACACGTTAGTTACGTCGGAATCGCCTTTGTGTTACCTTCAAGAGAAACTTTGCTTTGTTTACGACTAAAGGAGCTACTGTTTTACACCTGATTGTTGTAGGAATACTTTAATAAGTATGTGAACTATGCAGTCATAAAAGTCTATGGCTAGACAGAACGAATTAAAATTATCTTGTTTGTAAAATGTTTAACCAACACCATGGAAATAAGGGTAAACACCATGGAAATTACTATCTTTAAACGCCGTATTTTATAGTTTTTATAGGTACTCTGTATAGTAATTTAGCTTTTATATGGATAATGTTACGGCTGAATTCAACAGGATATGCTACTTTTTCATCAACGTAAGATAAGGAAAAACGGAGGAAACTACTCAAATCTTCCATGTCTTCCACTACGAAAATAATGATGAACACATAATCGCTTTCAAAATTGCAATCATACATACTTACATATACAAGTTATCTTCACCGTAGTCGTAGAGACTAGGGAGACGTCAAAAATCATTTTCCACTTCTTCCTCTATATTATCTCTATCTTAAGTTTATTTTGTTATAAGGGCTATGCTCTTAAAAAATCATTTGGAGAGTAATAGACGAGACATCGTTTTAATTGTTTAGAGAAAATTTTGCTATGTTGAATAGTCTTTAAACCTCTATAGGAGACTTGTATATTTTTACTCCCATAATGAAAGGTGTTTTGCTTGTTTTTATTAATTTATGGGTAGAAAAATCTAAGATGGTTTCGTTTCTTATGTTTTTTTGCGGTTTTGTAATAGCATTTAAAAATTCAAATAAAGGTACGTTCAAGTATTCAACGCGGCAAAAATATTTACTACGGAATATAATTTAAAACTATTATCTGCAATCTAACATTAGCAAGGTGATTTAGCTTCGGAAAAAAATAGAAATTGAAAACGTTTCGAGTATATAAATCTACTATTAATAGGTAATTTGAGGTATTGAGATTATCATGTGAATAATTTAAACTTCAAATAGATCTTTTTACCAGACTAATTAACAGACAGATTAAACCCATGATGTATTTTCTTTTGAAGCATATCAGTTGCATAAAATTGCAACTGGGACTAGTTAGTTAGCCGTTGTAAATAACATATAATATGGGGCCGGCCCTAATAGCCTAGAAACACCTCGTAACTCTTGGATGGAGAATTGCTCACGGCCTCTGGACGAGGCCTGATCAATGACTACTTACAAGTGGGGCTGATTTATAACTCGTTCAAATTTATGTCCTCCTGTTAAAGTACAATTTAGGAAACTATTACGCTTCAGGAAAATCTTATGCATAGCCGAAATGAATCTTAAGTACATCTAAAAATTCAATTATTGGAATCGTCATTTAAACTCCAATGATTGTCTTTAGCGGTTATTAAAAATAAAAAAATATGTTGTCATTAAAATAAATTAAATATTAATATTCGCATTTTGTTAATAACATTTTTTCTACTGTTATGGGCTTTCTAAATACAATGCTCTATAAACTGTTACATTGTAGAATTATATTTTCAACTTCATTTCATTTTTGTTTCACCAATTAATTTATACAGTACTTCCATTCCGTATCATGAATGTATTTAATGATTGTGGAACATGGTTCACCTCTTGTTAAATGCGGTGGGATGTGGTTGTTATATAGGTACATATTTATCATGAATAATGTACTATTCATGTTTATGTTTTGATCTCATAGCATGTAAACTTTGTTTCTAACATTAAGTTAATATATTAATTATATTTAATTTCTATTGCTATATTGTTAAAATTTAAATATGTATACTAATGTTACTAGCTAGAGCTGTTACTAATAGGAACCTTTCCTAAACCCTTCGAACTTCAACTATTATTTATCACACAATGTATAAATTATTATTGTAATTATTATAGTACTGCATAAATTATTAAATTACACTTGTGTATATTTATTATTTATGTAGTGGTCTATTGAAATAATGCACACAATACTTATCTAACTCGTAATTTTTTACACCTATTTATAAAATGAGAGTAAATATGTTATAATCTTCCATAAGTTTGTTTGATAATATAAGGGTTATTTTAAAAACCTCTAAAAACTTTCAGTATTTATCACTGAAAGTAATTTATACACCAAGACATTATAAACATAACTTGAAACCCAAACTACCCAAAACCAAATCAACCCCTTAAGTTCACACGATGTTTCCCCTCTGTTGTTTTTCCACAAATCACCCCTGCACTTTCTCAATCATCCCCTTCCTTCTGCGGCCAATACACGGCCGACTGATTGGTTGTTATAGGCGGTGTCTAGGAGCAATCGACTACCATTTGCTCCTGTTAGAGAAGATTGAAAAAGTCGAGTTTTTGTTCCGCCGGCGTTTGATCGATGTCCCCAATTTGACCGGCCTTTATTATTTCCATGTCGGAACAGATGAGAGGGGTGGGTTGGGTGGGAGGAACTGGATGGGAGGGGGAGGGAGAGGGCAGTCGGTGCTTGTTTGTCCGGAGCGAGTAATGAATTGAGTGTACAACTATTAATTACCGCCGGTATATATTTGTTGAACGGCTCAATAAGTGAGCAGTGACCGGCGCCACGCATTCACCCTTTATGGAAGGGTTTAATCGCTTTAAATTGATTTTCGGAATGGCAATTCCAGAGATTGGCTGTACAGACAGTTCATTTATCGGAGTTCTGTGAATAAGTGTAAGCTGAATTAAATGAATCTGGCAGACGTATTGTGTAATATATAACGATACTTTTGGATGTTATTTGGTTTTTAATCGACTGTGGGATTGTGGTTATAATTCAATGGAAGAAAATATGATCCATTTCATATACGACGAAAATTCTATTCTTTGCTTTCTCGCATTTTAACTGTTGTACACAAGTGATACTGCAAATGTGTAAATGAAAGGGGACTTATGTAATTGGAAGTTTTTTTCCAGAAAATTGGTACAAAGATTTAGAGTAAAAAATTGGTGTACAAAAATAATACCACTATACAATAATATTCATTTGTTGTCTTAAGAGTCTGCAGTACCTACGGCATTTTGGCGTTTTGTCCCAAAAGAACAATGTTAAATTTGAAACATTACTGCGAGTTTGTTTTTCGTCTGAAAATTACCAACTTGCTGTCATTTTGAATGTTACCATAGTGTCTTTCATTTGACGTGATTGAAAATTAATCAAAAAATTATCCATTCCAATAATGAATAAAAAATGTATACTGTCATAGTTTTTAAACCATGGTAACCCATTTTTATGAGGTTTATTAAAAAAAAAATTATCGTCTGAAAATTACAAACTTGCTGTCATTTTGAATGAATGTTACCATAGTGTCTTTCATTTGACGTGATTGAAAATTAATCCAAAAATTATCCATTCTAATAATGAATAAAAAATGTATACTGTCATCGTTTTTAAACCATAGTAACCCATTTTTATGAAGTTTATTAAAAAAAAATTATCTGCGTAACATGAACTCCCATACCATTATTGTGAAAGTATTCAAGTTTCATGCGAATCCAATGCAAGATTATCGAGATAAAGTGTTTCAAATACACCTATAATTAACATTGTTCTCATTGGATTAAAAATCAAGATGGCGGAGTTACTGCAGACTTAAGTAGGCTACAGCAAGTAAAAATACATGATAAAAATACCTTCATTCAAAAAAATTTAATATGTTTTAGTAATGATGCACATAAAAAAATTAAACTGTACTACACCGAATACTTAAATGAAATTAAGAAACATATTTTATTTTTATAGTTAATGACTGCATTAGCTAAACAACTTTATTTCTCTTTTTACACCCTTTCCCTGAGGAACAGACATTTACTCACCCTAAAATGAACCGTTCTCGCGACTTCGGCCTTACATCCCCCAATTCTGTCGATGTCCACCCCTGATTCAATTACGGGACGTGTCCAAGTCAGTGTTTTATCGCAAGTCGGACTCGAGCCGTGTCCAATAAACTTGTCACCGTAACCCTATAACCCCTCCCCGTGTGGCCCTCGTTAAACAAGTCCCATCTCGATCATCCCATCAACTCTCTTCTTTCCATTTCTTTGTTTACGTTTGTTTAGGTTCGCCTTTCTAATTTGTTTAATTGTTTTTGGTTTGTCGGTGATCTTTCAGGTTTAATTGGTTGGAGTGGAGCGGGATTGGATTTTTTTATGCCATCATTCACTGTCAGATATTGGTCACACAGATAGAATAGTGTTAGAGGATTTTTTTACTATTGTGTGTTATCATTGCTGGTACATGCCGTGACATAATAGAGTGTGGTACAAAAGGTCCGATATGGGTGAATAATTTACTAAAATAGACTCTGTAGTAAAATATTTCAAATGGAAATTTACTATGCAAATCTACTTTTGCAATGACATTTTATCCTTGACCCCTCTACGGGGCAGATCCATAAGGGGTAAAAAGAAATTTTTTATGCAAACACGCATTAAGAGTCATCTTCACCCCTGGGCCAGTAAACCCATTGTTGTGCAGTCTCCAATGTTAATCATACGGCTTTTATGCTAAAACATGGTCTTGTATTCCCCTGTTTCGGACGCCGTTTTTCAACCGATCTTCTTGAAATTTGGTAAGTGTTTAGTTGAATAGTTATATTAGGTTTCTCATACCTCGGAATTTTGAAAATTTAACTAATATTACTCTCTGGGACGTCGCAAATTAACTCGATTTTCTTTAGTTAATATTTCAAAATTTTGT
Organism: Neoaliturus tenellus; assembly: GCA_030545055.2. Classification (NCBI taxonomy): domain Eukaryota; kingdom Metazoa; phylum Arthropoda; class Insecta; order Hemiptera; family Cicadellidae; genus Neoaliturus; species Neoaliturus tenellus. The sequence continues at coordinate 91,347,120 of CM061536.1, forward strand.
AAAATTTTCAAAATTTCGAGGTATGAGAAACCTAATATAAGTATTCAACTAAACACTTACCAACTTTCAAGAAAATCGGTTGAAAAACGGCGTCCGAAATAGGGGAATACAAGACCATGTTTTAGCATAAAAGCCGTATGATTAACATTGCCGACTGCGCAACAATGGGTTATTGGCCCAGGGGTGAAGATGACTCTTAAGAGTGATCTTCACCCCTGGGCCAGTAGTCCATTGTTGTGCAGTCGGCAAGGTTAACGGCATACGGCTTTTATGCTAAAACATGGTATTTGATTCCCCTGTTTCGGACACCGTTTTCAACCGATTTTCTTTAAACTTGGTAATTGTTTAGTTGAATAGTTATATTAGGCCTCTCATACCTCAAAATTTTGAAAATTTTACAAATATTGCTCTCTGTGACGTTGAAAGTAACTCGATTTTCAAAATTTCGATGTATGAGTGGCCTAAAAGAAAATCGGTTGAAAACGGCGTCCGAAACAGGAAAATAAAATACCATGTTGCATTAAAAGCCGTATGGTTAACACTGCCGACTGCGCAACAATTGACTACTGGCACAGGGGTGAAGATGACCCTTAATAGTCATCTTCACCTTTGGGCTACTAGCCCATTGTTGCGCAGTCGGCAGTGTTAACCAAACGGCTTTTAAGCAAAACATGGTATTTTATTCCCCTGTTTCGGACGACGTTTTTCAACTGATTTTTTAAAAACTTGGTTGGTGTTTAGTTGACTAGTTATATTAAGTCGCTCATACCTCAACTGTTTGAAAATTTAACATATATTCCTCTTTGTGACGTAGCAAAGTAACTCGATTTTCCTTACTTTTAAGATTATTTTGTATTTATACCATTAATTTTTACTTATGTATCATGTATGAGGGACCTAGATTTAACCTTCATCTACAATAAAACATAAATTTTACCAATAAATATCCAAAAAAAACACCGTCCGAAACAGGGGAGTACGGAGGCATGTTTTCAGTGTTTTTACAAGGGTGAAGATGACTCTAAATATGATTGAATAAAAGCTCTATTATTTTAGAACAACGCGTCTGCAAAGACTAAAATAATATAATATAATTAAATTAAAATTAATTGATTGAATGTGGAAGCGCATATATTTAACAGTTTTCATTGGAGTTCTCCAATGAACAGATATGTCAATTTAACTGACTAAAACATTTCACATACTTTTACCTTTTTAAATTTAATATTTTACTGTTTATTAAATAAATTGTTAATTACTTTAATTTAATTCAATATGATTTATTACACACTATAAATTTAATCAAAGCGTGAATGACATGCTAATTGCAACATTGCAACATTTTTTTATTTGAAAAGAAAGCTAAATAAAATCCTATCAAATAGAAATCACAATTTCTTACAAGAGAAGAAATCCAATTTAATTCAACTTAATTAGGAAAAACATTCTATAATTGACTAGAGTGTAATTACACTCCAGTTAAACACAGAATGTTAGCTTGACCTGTGAGTTTATATGAAACATTTAATAACCGTTCTAAAAGTAACGTCTGTATGAACCAGGTACGTATATGGCACGGACGTAATAATGTGATTTGTACTCTGGACTACTCGCTGGATGTTCTTCGTTTGATCTATCTCATTAGGTGTTAAACCAAATCTTAGCTTGCAGGAATGCAAGTATTCCTATGGTTTGTTTATATTTCACGAAATTCCAATCTAATAATATCTGATAGAAATAGTAGTGATGTAAGCTATGTATAGAACTTCTAGTAAATCTTTGTATTTTATCTAGTTGAGTGACCAAACCATAATCAAATATCAATAAGCTAGAGTAAAAATATTATTTTACTATAAATCTATTCTGTACGAACATTTTATGACATATCATATCTCACATCAAAAACTTTTTATGAGTATACTATAAATTCGTAGGCTGGTGAAAACAATACTTAAATTACCCATCAACTTTGATAAAGAACCTATTTGGTAACCAATTTAAACCAGGTAAACCTGCAGTATCAAGAAAAGCAAACCTCCATTTCTATCCTGTGCTCTTCATAATATCCTTTGGTGTCAACCAAACAATAAATTTTTAATTTTTTAGCGATACAACAATGTCATTATTATACTCTACAACTTGTCTATTGTTAACCTTACCTGATAGGACAATCGAGTGCATGCCTCATTAATCATAAATTAACTCTCATCCCTTTACTCGCCACCTCACCTTCAACCAACCAAACCTGCCTCGGACAATAAACTGCTCACAAATCAAGAAATCACCTAGAATCTTTCCATATAACTTAGCGTCAAACAAACCTCAGATTTCAGCAATGCAAAAGTGTCCTTCTTTCATGTATTCCTTATATTACCAAGTGCCAAAATAATTTCCCAGGACAGTAAGGTGCCATTACTGCACCGATTGATAAAAGTCCACGCCGTTCTTTCCAACCCCTTACTTACCCAAACATCAGTTTCCAGCAATAAAATAAAGTTAAAAATGTATTCCTTATATTATCATGTGCCAACCATACCAGCAACGGAGTGTTGAGTGATACTGTTTCATTCATTAATTGCAACAAACCTTGCAGTTGCCTTCTATCTCTCCTTCCAACCTAACCTCCCCTGGACAGTAAAATACCACTGCCTCACAGATCGCACGAATCCCACGCCTTTCTTCTCAGCTCCCCTAGTGTCAACCAAATATCAATTTTCAGCAATTCAATAATGCCACCATTTCAATCCCTACATTACAAGATACCAACCAAACATGCCCGGACAGTGTTGCACTATTAAACTGAAATCATAACACCACGCTCGTCATAGTGCCAAGATAACTGCCCATATCAGTAAATTTCTATTACCTCATAGTTTGCTCAACTCCACGTTTTTCGATCCACTTACTCTAGTGACGACCAAACCTAAATTTCCAGCAATCATACAATGTCACCCTCTTATTTCCTAGAAAACCAGTTGCCAACCAAACTTGATCGGACAGCAGAGCACTTATACCTCTGAAATCTTGGCAATCCTATAGTCACCTATAGTGCAAACTTAACCTGGCCTGGGCAGTAAAATATCGTCCCCTCACGAAGCGCTAAACCAAACATTTCTTACCACCTTCCCTAGTGTAAACCAAACATAAATTTCCAACAACTAGACAATGCCAAACATTTACTCCCTAAATTGCCACTCGCCAACCGAACCTGCTCCGCACAGTAGAGCGCCACTGCCTTTCGTATCTAGTCGTCGTACAGGCAGGTGGCTCTTATCCGGTCCGTCCAGTTCTGATACATTTTTTCCCCGCCGCAGCTCCGGGCTCGAAATCTCGGTCTTATTACACATTGCACCTGCCGCCCCCCCCTCCCCCCCACTAGCGTCACAAAACAACTCTCCCGCCAACTTTCTTCCGGGAAGTTTTCGCAACACACTTATATCGCAACAGATTCATAAATGGATTTAGAATGTAACGAGTTTCGAACAAATCTTTGTTTGCAGGGTCCCGCGCGGGCAGTTCTTTGGAACGACTTTTTCAACACCCCTTCTTCATCTTTATTTACTTTGTTTCTGGTGTTGTTCGTGTGAAGTATAAAGTGAATGGACGCATTTAAAGTTTTTGAAACTTTGGTATTTGGTATAGCCTGTTTTACATGCGACTACTTAATGTAAAGGTTTTAGTAATAAGCGTTAATTCTTGTTCCTGTTATAAGTGATATCAGAAATAAAGTCCCAGCTAAGTATATAAACATCCATATTGTTTAACTTGAGTATATGAAGGCAAACGTTAATAATAGTATATTACAAATATAATAGGCCTAATTTAAATTATTTTAAAATTACCTTTGGTTAACATTTGTTTATGCTATACTGACTTGTGAATTACCAAATAGTACTGAAATAAAAATAATTTATCCGTTTTTTATAGTAAAATACTATTAGATCCAGAACAAGATATTATGTAATTGACAGACTCGTCTTAAGAGTTCATATCAATATTCAACCCATAATTTTTTTAACTCTCTTTTATCAATATACAACTTTCATGAGTACTAGTTGGTGATTAATTACAGTTTATCTTGGTGCCGTTTATGACTTAGCCTAACAGCTTTGTAATTAGTATTAATGTTAGTTTTTAGGCCCATTCTATACGGACCGATTGTCGGCGGCGGATCTGCTCATGCGAAATCTGCCGTCCGCCGGCCATTCTATACGAGCGGTTAATCGGCGTAACAGTGTTGCCAACCATTCAGTTAATGTAAAAAATACAGCATTAAGTATCATTTATATCTGACCTTGCTAAAATTGTTTCCACTTATATTATAATGCTTTACAAATATGTAACACAAGGAAATACTCAATTGCGATCAATTAAAATTATAAAATGATTTGTAAATAATTATAAAATTACAAAAACATAAATATTGTATAAACATACGACATTACAATTCAAATCAGAAAGGAAAAAGTCTTCTTCCTACTAAGTGATGACGTATTTATGTTTTAAAAAATGACTTTATATGATTTCAATATTTCCAAAATACTGAAAATATTACAAAAGTTATAATAAAAAGGGATAATGTATGGCCACAAACTCCTACGAAACATGTATAGGCCCTACTAAAATACAAGATTGGTCAATATTCGATAATAATTTTTTTAGGGAGAAATAAAGGTAGAGATGAATAAATCTTGCAATTAACTTTAAGAAAGAAAATAATAGATATAGGTAGGCTTATATACCTATAAATAATTGAAAGGGCCTGATACATTTTGACCAGTATTATGTAACAACTTGACATGGCCTTTGAACTGTATAACCGTCGGTCGAGGCCTATAGTAATCATTTTAACTTATTTTGTCATGTAATCAGAGAGTAACCAATTACACACTAAAGTAGGCCTACCGGTATGTAATTGAAATGAATAACCTCTGCGCCATTGAGATAAATATAGTTGTACTGTATTTGTTTGTTTTCGTGAATAGTGAATGCAGGCCAAAACTAACTGTACATTGAATTTTTACCTCAATCCAATTTTGAGATTTTAACCTTGTCTGCGTAATCTTTAGATGTCACTTCGTATAATTTAGGATGTTTTTCAATTTCTAGAACAATGAGATTTTCATGTCAAACATGTTTCCTAAAAACAAAAACAAAACAAACTGGAGAACGGTGAGGACAAAAATAACCAGGAAAGGCAGTGGACGAGAAATGGCGAGAACGAGAGAGAAATTACGAGATTTGGCGTGAGGTTGCGAGATCGGCGGCCGAAGCAGAATATACCGCGTCATAGCGCGTTAAAAATCTGCCCGTATAGAAGCTCCCATTTAAACTCCATTGTTCGGTAAAATATCAGCTGATCGACGCCGACAATCGGCGGCAGACAATCGGTCCGTATAGAATGGGCCTTAGAGAAACGCTATAGATTGAGTCTAACCTTATTGTGCATATTATTTTATTTTTTATTTTGAGTGTTTCTACACCAGTGGCATTTTTTCCGTTTTGACTGGGAACGGTCCAAACCCCAGTCTTGTTACTATCTAACATCGACCAGTTGTTAGAAAGCATCATTAATTAATAGCCCAATGACAAATGGCATCTTTGTCCGGAATCGAACCATTAAAAAGCTACTAACTTTTCTATGGATCGAACCAGCAACTTTTGGATTCAAAGGCGAGCACTATAACAACTTAGTTACCCAGCCAGTTAACGTCATGGTCTCATTAAATTGTTGTCACCTTTCTATTGGAGATTTTGTAAGAGTAAGAGTGTGAAATTTTTTTAAATAGCTCAGTTCTAGGATAAATATTTATATAAGTCTCTATTCCAGGAAACATTTTATTTTTCTTTATACTATTAGATTGAAATTAAAAAAGTTTTAACATTGGAGTTGAAAGTAAAATATCAACGTTGGAGTTGAGTCCCTGAAAACATCTGACTTATCTGTAAAAGCACGAACCTCGTGTTCCATTTTAATCATGGGGTTATTTCCTTGTACAAAATAAATAAATTACCGAATTATACTGAAATAAATATAATTTATCAGTTTTGTTTTTTCAATAGTTCGTGATTTTGATTATTTAGTTAAATTAAAGTAAAATGCTAAAAAACTAATCCATTTGTAGGAATACAATTAAATACAAAAAGAAAATAGTTAGCAAAAATGATTAAATCAGCTGTTAACTCTAGATAAAATTAACGTGTTACAGTTTCAACAAACACAGGCCTGAGGGCAGCATTAAAACATCCGAAAGGCGAGTGAGCGGAGCGAACGAGCTCGTCCTGAAAGGAGAAAAGCTTTGGTGCTTGACTATGACTACCAAAAACTTTTAAGTTTACCGAGCAAGTGCTCGGCCCCCAGGTAATTAATCACATGAAAATCTAAACTAAGCCATAAGTTAACAGCATATCTGTAGGTCTTACTTTTTAGTGATTATGTGGAATCTATACCAACAAATCGTTTATAGTTGGTATCTGGGACTCTGTGAACTGCAGCCAAATTAATGGCACGTTAATTGCCGTAAAGCAATTCAGTATTTTAGCGAGCAGTTTAATTTTTGTAGCCTATTAGTGAGTAAAAAAATCGCCCGTAAAAATCAACAACATTCCTTCAAAATTAAATAACCTTACACTATGCCTTACACTTACAGTAGTTACCAATTTAAAGCGTATTTTACATGACACTGGAAAAATTAATAACTGCAAGTACATTGATGAATGACTTGGTCTTATCCTATGGGGTAAATTATAGTTATTTAATACCACATTGGTGATCAATTAATCTTAAAGCCGGTCTAAATCAGGTGCCGCTGTGGAGCAGCAGGCCGTATGATGAATTGAGTTGGTTAAATATACTGGAGTCAATTTGTTACTAAAATTGGAGCAACGAACAGATTAGCAGGGCAAGTGATTGGGACAAGACCGGTGAAGTGAGACCGTAAACGTGTCAAAGATGCTATCTAGACTGAAGTGGAGTGAAATCACTCTCGGTTTTACTGCCTGTAAGGACAGCTGAGCGGTTCGGGTACTTTGAAGTCTAGTTAGAGGTGTGATATGTTGACTAAAAGTTGGGTTGAAGTGTTTTGATTTATTTAGTCATAGTACTTACTAAATTTTCTATGCATGGAGCAAAAACGATTGGTTCAATATATATAAATAAATCAATTTTAATTTTAGGAAAACTTTTACAGAACCACAGTTAAAGTAACTAAATTAAAATCCGTTGGTTTAAAACCATATGTATTCTACCACAAGTAAATATTATATAAATATTCTGTCTTTCTGCCGTAAAGTAGCAGTACACCAAAGTTACTGGAGTTTTGATTCATGTTCAAGCATTGAAATTCAAATGTGTGTTTTAACAACGATCTCTGTGGCATTCTATGGAAATCATATACAGGACTCAAAAACAAATACTGTTTGTACGTATAACATTTTTTCGTTCATGGATTTTTGCATTTTTTGTTTAATTCTTGGGTTTTAGCTATGAGTAATCGATTAGAACTTGCTGATCCCATACCTGGGAAAATTCCGTTTTCCGCAATACAATAATTCAAAGTTCCTATGTTATCCTTATGGGGATTTTTTGTAAATAGCCTTTTAAATTGAACAAAAATCAGCTCATAACCGTAAAAACTAACCAATATGATACATTTTTATCGTGTGGTTCAACAAATTTGTGCCAAAGAGTGGCACCCTATGGAATGGCCGGTTAGGTCGTCATAATAAGGGAGAGGACGAGTGAGCGGAGCGAATGAATTAATTAATCGATTTCTAAATTTGGGTTAGGTTAGCATTTGTCGATTTTAAAAGCATAGAAAATTTAAGTGACGTTTAATAACTTCACCGACAAATAAGCTCGGCTCCGCCTGGTACTAACTTACTAAAATGTACCCATAAAATAAAATTGAATACTTTTTTTCACTTACTGTACATTACGTACTAGGTAAACAGACAAACTCTTACTCAGGGAGCTCCCAGTGGATTATTATGGACCGATTCTTGAAACAAATTAACATCAATGAAACTATTAATATTATTTGGAGAATCTGTTACGTTGAAAGAAGCAAGTCCCCAGTTTGAGAACATCTCTTTCTTGAAAGGATATGTTTGTGCTTAATAGGTGCTGTTCAAATAGTGATGTCTCCAATTGTACTACTTGTGTATGGTTTGCATTATACACATAACTTCACTTAACTGCAATGTTTGCGTTTCTAGTTAACGAAATAAAGTAATTTGAATAAATTTATTGTATGCTACAAGAGATACTACTTCTTCTAGGCACAACGTCCAGAGTGTTAACATATTCAATCTTAGCAAAATAATACAGTTCCAAATTTTATTTCATAAGTGAAATTTAAAACCATTTCCTTAAACCAAATTGAAAAGAGAATTGTTGTCAAGCTTGGTAAGAACAACTCCAAACTATATTCTGAATTAAGAAACCTTCATTTTATTTAAACATAGCCTCAATACCAAGACCATTTCTAAATTATCAAAATCAATAACTTTTGGATTCATTAAAATAATTTATCCGTCAACCAGTGAAAGACAATATTATTTTGGCCATCTTGGTTTGTTAAACGATTGACATTTTTGTAAAAACCTAAACTAATAGCATATCAAATGAAATTATTTGTTTGTAATTTTAGTATTCTAGGATTGTTTGCCGGCACGAAATTCAACCCTGAGATAAAGAATCAAATGCATATAAGTTCTTTAAAACCTAAACACATTCTCAAGTATTAAAGTATTAAACAACCCCCAAGATTTTCAACCATTGTTAATCCAATATAGGACTATTTTATTTAACCGCACGAATATTGTATTTAATTCGATAAATCGCCTATCCCTACCATATCCTTCGTTTCACTTGTACAGGTTAAGTCAGTCCAATCCCTTTCCTAGTACACCATATTCCTAGTAAGTTAACTATCTTATAGTAATGTAAGAGTGTTCCGTTACACATAGTTAACAACAAATCGGGCTTGTTTACCATCATTCAGCGATTGATGGTGAGCCGTCTTTCATAAGAGTTTCCTTCTATTAGTTTTAAAACATACAGTAGTTGTGAAAGGCATATTTTATTTCATCGTTAGATAATATTAAGAAAAAACTACCATGTGGTCGAATAATGATATTAAGTATAGACACATATGTCGTACACATAACGATGTCAGTACAGCCCGAGTCTGTGCTGTTGACAGGTCTGAACAAGCTTTGTCCATTGGCGATATATGACAATGCAGTGAATCGCTGTCAGGTTTACAGGTATGGGCGATTTAATTTTAGTATTTAGTCCTGAGCAAAGCTAAGAAATTGATATCCTTAAATACAAAATGTTTCAAAATGTTCCATTATATGCTTGAAATTAAAATCCATCGGGAAGAGATAACGTTATCAATTGTAAACAATTAATATATGTATGATGATAATTCTGTAACTTATATTTCCATCACCAATATAAAATAGTGATAATAATAATTTTATACTCTAAAACAAGCTCCATTTGTACGGGCAAAGTTTTTTATTCGCTCCAAGGATTTTTGATTCTTATGTTGATGGGGGTTTTGGCCACTAGAAGTCGATTGGAACTGGTTCCTGTTTTCCTGTTTTCGCGCTAGAGTACTTCAAAGATCCCATGTTATACTTATGGAGATTATTTAGAATTGTTTAAAAATCAGCTGATAATTGTAGGTAAAATAAACCAAAGTGTTATATCTTTAACCCGTGGTTTAGGAATAATACCAAATGTAGCACCCTTTGGTCTGGCGAGTGAGCGAAGCGAACGAGCTCGCCTTAAAAAGGAAGAGGGCGAGTGAGCGGAGCGAACGAGCTTTGTGTGAGAAACAAAAGTAATAATTTTACCGAGCATAAGCTCGGTCTCCCTGGTACTAACATAGAAATTAAATATATATTTTTTACATTGAAGTTAATGTTATGTATAACGAGCCTTTTAATATAGTGCCACAACCCACATCAGACGGTAACATATTTAAAGGGTAACATTTGTAGTCAAAATAGTTAGAATTAATATTGGCTGCTTATTACTTTGATGCCAAGGTCACTTTGATACTATATAGTTCATTGTGGGTTACCCTCTCCGTAGTTCACTTTACTGTAATGTTTGTGTATTGAGTTCACAAATTAAAAATTAGCCTTGAGCTTAATAATATGAAAAAATTTGTATTTTTACTTTCCAAACTCACAAAATAAATATAAAGATTTTAGTAAAACTAGTATACGTGTTGCTCGAAATCGAGCAATTTATTTAAATACAGTACAAATGTTTGCTCTAAATCAATGACATCCGACCAATCCAATAATGTGAATATCTTCAATCGCCAATAACTAACTACACGTATTTACAGCTGATTATTAACAGATGTTTCAAATTCTTTATTCAGTCCCCAATGTTATTTAAATGGGAAATTTTGAGATTTCGATGGTGAATATCGCCTTTATTTTCAGTCCGATTCTCATCAATCAAACAGGTGTTTTAATATCTGTAGCATTCTGCATTAAATTTGTTATAGTATCACAGTAAACCGGATATTAAATTTACACCAACAACCAACTATCCCTTTTCCTAGTCCACAGCAGTGTGAAAACCAATGCGCAAACATTTAGTGTTCTATTTTATTTTTGTTAACTTTCGTTGTTGTTTCAATACCAATCTGACAACCCATAAGAATTTCAAACATTTCAATTTCTGTTTTTGTGCAGGAGAATTAATTTTCTGGGGTTTAGTTACTAAACTTATTTTTGTGCCCAAATACACATAAATACAATGTTCAAGCAATAACGTCTACCACTTTGAGGAAAAAGGTAAAACACACAATTTCTTCCACACAATAAACAATCCGTGTTTTAAACACGGATTTTATAACATGTGTTTGTTTATTTTACAATCAACAGCTGTTTTATTTTGCAATTCAATAAAAATTGTTCCCCATGTTAATCTTATGGACAAAAAACTAACTTTAAGGGCTTCCCGTGGGCTTCAGGTTTAGAATATCAAAAATCTAAAACCTTTATGCAAAACTACAAACTGAGACCATTCTTTTGACACCTTAAACGGTAAAATCGGTCCAGAAATAACGGAGGAGTTTTGTTCACAAAAAACAGCCCTCACGTATTAATATAAGACCTATATAATTTGCTGTAAGTATCTCTTTACATTAATTTGAATTATAATATTCAAGGTGTCATTTTAACAAATATATGACTAGGGCTTTCAAATGAGGCATTTTATGAAAATAGCTAAATATTATACTTCAGGCACAACGGAGTCTTTTAAATCCAAAATTACCTCCTGTAAGAAATAAATTAAAGAGCCATGTAAATAAAAGTTGGTTAAATTTTCAAACACCACAAGATATTTATACGAATACAAATTAAACTCAAGCGTTTACTTATACGCAAGACTGCCAATGTATATAATAAAAATATTAAAAATTAAAAAACCCACGCATCAATAATCATGGATAATGAGTAATGTTTGGCTAAGCCTGCTTTTGTTTATAAGTTTTATTAAATGCTATTTGCTATTCCTCCGTTCCATATCGGCAACAATGTATTGACATAAAATTATTATTCCATATATTCTGTAGGAAACAAATAAACTAAATCAAAAGCTTCTTGGAACACATTTACTATAATTTGAGGAAGTGTACGTGGGACGCTGATAATTCTTTAAAACTAAGCACAAGTAAGATAATTCAAATTAGTTTTAAGAAAAAGTTCAAAAATGAATAAGCTATAATTATAATGTGCTAAAACCCCAAATTATTTATCACAAACTGTTTGAACTATGCGTAACAAAATAAAAAAAAATTATAATATTTTAGTTTTTATTTATTTTTTTTATTAAATTTTAAACATATAAATAAAAAATTAATAATAATAACAACATGTATGTGCACATAACGATATCAGTGTGCCCCTGCAGTTGACAGGTCAGAACATGCTTTGTCCATTGGCGAGATGACGTTGCAGTTTGTCGCTGACAGGTTTGGACGTTTTTACCTGCTTTGTGTTAAGTCCTGGAAAAAGAAAGGGAATTTTTTAATTTCTATCATATCTTTCAATGTTAGCAGGTTTTAATAGACATAATTTATTTAGATGTATATGTGATGTATTAGAAACATTTATGTAAAAATAAAAGTACAATTTTAAATGGATTATTACTTTAATTAAATTTTATAATTTTCTGAAAATGCAATATACTTTTGCCGAGAATCACTAAATGAATATTCTGATTAACATGTTTCATAAAAAATTATACATGGATTTTGTTATATCAAAAACCCATGCAAAACAGTATTGGTAAAGCAATTAAAATATTTTCTTTGTAATGCTTCATTAGTTTATAAGCAAGATATGATTAAGATTAAAACTACCATTTATAATGTGAATTATGCTACATTGGTTTAGCTGAATATATCAAAGTTTAAACAGCATCACTATATCACTATATCACTATTTTGAGACAGGGATCTAACATAGGGGGTATTTTAACCTGAATATGAATGATATATGAGTGTAGGATGATTGTGGCGCGATCTTGTAGCCTTATTAACAACTTAATCAGTTGTTAATAGTGATCTTGTAGCATCTATTTACACAAAAGTAATTTACAATAGTTTTTTGTATTAAAAACTAGCATTAAATAACATTATTAAATGCTTAAAAACCATGGATTATGGTGTACTTTATCCAACACTGGATCTCAAAATATATTGTTATAAACAAATTATATTACTTAATGTCACTTTTCTCCGAAAAGCTGTCTATTAAAATTAACTTCTCTAAGATTCAAAACTAAGTTATATATGGTAACTCTTCGTATTTCTTTGAAGTTTACAATATTAAAAATTTTACAACGTACCAATAGAAAACAACTTTACCATTAACAATTAATTTAAAGGATTTAGTACTAAGAACCATTTGTTGCACTGTTGCTGAAAGCTTTTCAAGCTGAAACTTCGAAACTTGACTGACTCTTTCGCTTTTTGGCTTTAAAATCGATTTTTAATAAAAAAAAAAACCTCAGCTGTCCTGAAAGGCAGTAAAACCGAAAGTGATTCCACTCTAGTCCAGAGATAGCATCTTTGACACGTTTACGGTCTTACTTCACCGGTCTTGCCTTGATCACTTGCGCTGCTAATTTGTTCGGGGCTCCAATTTTATTAGCAAATTTGGCGGCATCATATTTAATTACCACAATCAATCAAACACCCCACTACCTCACAGCGGCACCTGATTCAGAGATTAATTGATCACCAATGTGTTATTAAATAGCTATCGTTTAAACCGTACAATATGAGCTTCAATTTATCAAGCTCAGGAATTATTTTTCCCTTCAATATATAAAATGTAAAAAAATCTTTTAATGAGTAAACTATAGAGAACTTCTGTAAACTCTTCCGTGTAAATACTGCATTACAGTTATTACATCACATTGTGTCATTTATGAATGTAACACCATCAGAGCTTTACTATGGAATAAATACAATATAGAATATTACGTACATACTACTTATATTTTACAATTCGTAACAACCATTATTTCTACTTTGAACATTAATGGGTTTTAGTTTTTTTTTTCTACTTTAACATATTTGGAAAAGTATTTGAAGAACGTAATTTTGTGTCAAGACAGTTTTTTCTCTACTAATGTAATTTGTAAGATTGAAAAATATTTTAATTATATTTTCTTCAGCCAGCACAATCTAATTTGTTAATGATTCTGTTCAATTGTGTTAGAAATAATTTAAGTCTTCAGATAAATAACCTCATTCATCATTGCCATTAATAAAGAAATATTCTGACTTCTGACTGAGAATTCAAATCATACTAACAGCTCATTTCCTCCAGTGATACTCATTTCAGGCCATTTCATTAGCTGTGGTATTCACTGTTGCCATTAGCAAATATTTACTGCGCCACTCTGCCACAGTAATGTCTATAATGTATGACCATTCCTCCATCTAGTTGATTGGAACGAATTTCTTCATTACAGTATCAAATATTGATTTAACTGGGAAGTATCTTGATCAGCCAATCGTATTAAAGTTCACTATGAATTTCACTAGAGGTTGCCAATAAAGTAATATCTAGAAGAAAATATCACAAGGCTTCTGAAATAAAAAAGTAAAAAGACAGAGAGAGCGCAAGAGAGAATAAATTATGTTGATTACGACCTTCATTCATGATATCATTTGTGGCAGTTTAATATTTTATATTTCACAGAATTGATCCAAAGATTAGAGACTAACGGGTTTTAGAGGAAGCTCCTTGATTGTTTTCATTTCTAACACTTAACTAGAATGGTTTATTTAACCAATAATAAATTAAGTTAATATTTAGCGTTAAATGCATTATTAAAAAAGCTTATGACAATTAATTGTACACCTTATTAGTGTTTGAGTACTACAGAAGGGCTCGATGTCTTCAGATCACCATAATGATTGAATCGATCAATAGGTAATGACATTCGACCACCTTGGTTGATGTGAAATGCATAAAGAATCTCCTCAGAGAGAGTCATAATCAGGTATTTTTTTTAATTATCATGTAATCCACAGAACCGTGTATGTAGTTTATACAAACTTAAAAACTATAATAATTTGGAACTTAAATTATATTTGCTAATATTAATACTAAGCAAAAGTGATTATTTGTAAATATCAGCGATTTATTAATGTGTCATTTATATAATTTTACATTCCCAACCATGATTAAAGCACCTTAATACCGGTGTCCTTAAGTCTTGCCCTGATAAAGAAACCGAATGGTATAAAAACTAATAATTGTGTAGTATGATGTTTTATATACAGTTTTAATAAGTGAATTCTTATGTTTTTTACAGCTATGCAAAACTCAACATAACTCTACATGTGCGCCTGGGTCTCATGTAAATATTCTAGGCGACTTTTTTGTAAATCTTATTAGCAATAGTTTTTTATTTTATTTTATTTTTTTTTTTAGTTAATATGTCCTGAGTAATGGACGTCACTGCATTTATTATTCTCTCTCTCTTTTTAGAGCTTCTAAATTCAGAACTGGGGAAGAATAGGGCCTAAAAGGAAATTTCTGGAAAACCAGTACATAAAGAAATCCAGAGAGGCTCAGTGTCCTGGTTCCTTTTGTGGCAAATTTGTAAAAAAAGAAAAATTTACTTAAAAATGTAAGTTACACTGATTTTTTTAACATAATGTAGTGGTAGTATATTTCTTTTATTTCATCAGATTTTCTGATTGAATAAATAATTTATTTTTATAAATAATAAATTGTGATATACTATATTATAAGTTTTTTTTTCATTTTACATGATGATAAATTAGTAAAATTAAATTATCGGTTTTATTTGGACGTGTAATCTTTGATGCCGCAACTTAATCCCATTAAAATGAAAAACCCCATTGCACTCCTAACTAACTTAGGTACTGAGTTTTCAAAACTATCACCAGTTCTACCTCCACAAAATCAAATAGATGTGATAAGTAATTTGAGTGAGGAAGTACGTTTTGTTTTATTATAAATAAAAATGAAAAAGTATATTAACTGTGAGGCAGGCAGCCTCAAGAGCCTTGACAGACGAGGGACCTGTTGCTTTCCTGTCAACTCGTTATCAACATCTGAGGCTGCGTTTAATTGGGCAGTTCCCACCACTAGCGATGCGTTCACTGAAGCACCTTCTTTTTTACTTTGACATTTTTAATGTGCAATAACTGTACCAGGAGAAATGGTTTGTAGCGTCACATATACATCTGAGATTTTTCGTAATTGTAATGTTTAGAAGTAAAGTTAGTGTTGTTTTTTTAGGAGAGCATTTTATTTCACCATTGTTCTAAAATAGTTTTTAAACAATTATTAACGAATAAATTAAAGAAAGTAATGAACGACTATTAAAACAAAATTGTTTCATAGGATGCTGCTAATTTTGGGGTTAGCTGTAGAAAGTTGTGGTAAAAAATGTTTTGTATACAATTAGTAGTGCAAAAATTCCACTGAACCACATTTATTGAGCTTTTAAAGACTAAATGTGTCTATCAAAGAACTCGCGGTCGTCAAGGCAACCGCGGCGAAGAAGTCCGCAGCGGGAATGCCGAAACCCAAGGTCTGTAGAGGGAAAAGCATAACTTTTTCCTAAGGTCAGCTGAATAGCATTTTTGTGTTCCGGATATGAAGCGTCAAAACTAAAACGAAAGTCAAGTTACATTATAATATTTACCATTACACAGCTGACTGAAAAAGAGAATGAAGCAATCTTGCCATGAATACGATATTTAACGTAACGATACCATATTACTCTATTTTGAATTTGGATTATTAGTTAATAACAAACCATCAGGTAATGACCAAATTAACAATTATCAATCAAGGTAAATCTAAAACCATACATTTTACATTAGTTTACTTTGAAATTCCTCATTTTAGTAATAATTGAGACAAAAAAATCTCCTACGCAAACGAGAACGATTGTTGTTTCCTGCAGCGTTGGCAACACTTGCAGGTAACAAAGAGTAAAATTTTGGTTTTTTAACACTTTTTTAACCCACAAAACCTCTGTGGCGACATCCACGGATGTCGCAGAAACTGACACCATTGCTCTTATGGGATGTAAACTCACCTGGCACTACAGTCATCTTGTCATCTTGGCTGAAACCGGCCTAGCTCTCCAAATCACCCAGAGCGAATGGTCTCCAAGCCACCAATTGTATTCAAATAACTGTTCAATTCTTAAGAAAATTGTGTTGACTATGACTTAAGAACAATTACAATTACGTTTCATGTAGAAATGATATCTTCTTTGATAATAACTCGATCTTTTTGACTTATAATAATGTATTAATTTTACTACTTTATTAAATTAATTAGTTTTAACATAGTTTTCCCGAAGAGCTTTTAAAGTCTTAAAGTTTCTTAGATTATTTTATCCTACCCTCCATCGATTATTGTACGTTCAGTATTTTTTTGTTTAATACAGCTCAATATTCTTTTCTTGCTGTAATATAAGAAACGTCATATTCCCAAATAGAAAAATTTACATTTGGTATTGTTATTAGTCAGATTTGTGTTCTAGATAGGCCACTTCCGGTATACTATGTACACTGAAATCAGCGTTAATCAGTAGCACGTAATAGGTTTTGGCCTACCTATGATAGTACAATTTATTCTAATAACAATTTAATCTGTTGATTTTAAAAAGGATGTATAGGTCTGGGACAACCGTTGTACATCATAATTTATAAATAAATGTTATCCAATTCTGTAATGAAAAAGAATATTTGTAACAGTTTGGCATGGCTAAATAATAAACGTTACTATGAGTTTTATTCTTTAATGTTTTCGATGACAGATCGTTTTTAAATGATCATGACAGTTACAAATAGAACAATTTAAATAAACTTTAAAACATCACAAACTTGATCGCCTATAAAAAGTATACAAAACTACAAAATAATTTGTTTCCCTTCCAATACAATTTTTTATATAAACACCTTTTAAGGAGACTTTAAAACATGCAATCAAATATATATAAAAAATCCATTGCTTTTAGGATAGTTTTAAATTTCAATAAGATACTAAATAAATCAATATAAAAGCAGTGTAGTTTTTGTAAATGATATTTTCAAAATGAAGGTGTTCCAATTCTGAAATGAAAAAGAATATATGTAACAGTTTTGCATGGCTAAATAACAAACGTTACTATGAGTTTTATTCTTTAATGTTTTCAAGGACAGATCGTTTTAAAATTATCATGACAGTTACAAATAGAACACGTTAAATAAACTTAAAACATCACAAACTTGATCACCTATAAATGATCACACATTTAACAATTTGATTAAAGTATACAAAACTACAAAATAATTGTTTACCTTTCAGTAAAATTTTTGATATAAATATCTTTTAAGGAGACTTTAAAACATGCAATCAAATATATATAAAAAATCCATTGCTTTTAGGATAATTTAAAATTTCATTAAGAGACTAAATAAATCAATATAAAAGCAGTGTAGTTGGTCAATTTGCTGTGGTGGTCAAGTTAAGAGCCAATCAGCAAGTACGATTTCCAGGTAGTCCTCAATAGCCATGGCAGGACCTCGTTAGCTGCATCTGCATAATGACTGAGTGCATCAGCGCGACTGCGTCTGATCGCTGCTGAGCGCTGAGCGCTGATCACCAGGACTGTGACGTATTTGATATAAGATCTGGGTCCGAGACGGCTCATCAGGAGATTGTTGACCTACAAAGAGTTGCTTCCTGATAAGACGTTTTAAAAGATTATTCAAGATAGCGAGTACATTTTTAGTGGTCTGGTTATATTGATATACCGGGTGTCCATTAAGTCTTGCCCTGATTTCATAGCTTTGCTGTACGGACACCATTATAGCCACAATCATCATACATTTCTCGTTTTCAAGGGAATTTAGTCTAGTTTTTTCTCATTTATTTGTTAACACCTAAACTTAGCTGATTGATATTAATGCAGTTTACTTATAATGCCCTACAAAAACAAATCTTGGTCGCCCCGACTAAATAGCTACCTTATTCACCACGCTTGATATCTGAATTTTTTATGTCCTCTGATTTGTTGAAGTTTTGGTTTATTCTACCCCCTCGCCTAATTTAGAAACTCTAAAAGACAAATAATAAATACAGTGACATCCGTTACTCAGGAAATGCGATCTGAAACATAAAAATGGTTGTTAGTAGAAAATTAACTAAAAAGTAGCCTAAAAGATTTACCCAAGGCGCACCCATTGAAGTGTATTGAGTTTGTACATAGCTGGAAAAAAACTTAAGAAGTGACTTGTTAAAACTGAATATAAAACTTTACGTTACCACCAATTGTTTTCACACTATTTGGTTTCTTTATCAGGGCAAGACTTAATGGGCACCCGGTATAAACAGACCACTAAAACCATGTATTAAGTTTAGTACGTATCTATAGAAGTTGTTCTGTCATAATTGATTTCACCAATATACCAAGTGTCCACAAAGACTTGACCTGATAAAGAAACCGAATGGTATGAAAACTAAATTGTAGATAATGTTTTATTTCACGCTTTAAAAATTTACTTCTATACAATTTTAACATCTGTCCAGCATACAAACTTAATACAACTCAATGTATGCGCCTCTGGTTAGTTTGAAATCTTGTAGAAATTCTTAGTTCGTTCCAGGTTTTGAGTGGCACGCACTCCCCCTTTTACAAAATGTGCATTTAATCTCTCGATACTTTTTACATTAGGTGCACATTTCAAAATGTTCACATGAAAATTTTATTTTTGGACAGCAATAGGAGAGTTGATGTTCGTGGATACGGATAAATCTTAGCCTACAAGAGACACTTTCACTTCTCTGGCTGACTCAATCATACTGATTTTTTTTAATTGTTGTAAGTAAACAGCATTGTTGTCAATCAGCTGAGTTTAGGTGTTACGAACTTAATGAAAAACAAAACTAGATTAAATTCGCTTTGAAACAAGAATAGACCATGGGCCGCCAATATGAAACCCTCCCCCCCCCCCCCCCCCCCCCCCGGGGAATTTATGACTTATACTTTTTTTGTTGGTATTGCCTACTAGATTAAGAATTCGGTTGTTTGCATTTTTTAAATTACAGCATATTCCAGAAAACCAAGAAAAGACGGCCTACGAGGAGTCAGACAAAATTTTTAAGCAGCAGCATAGGTGGAGTTTGGTATCAAATTAAAGGTCTCACATAGCAGAGTACAATGCCGCAAACTAGACTTCAAATGGATGATCGAAACGGAAATGGCAGGCAAACAAAGTTTCCATTAAAATGTATGGGTAAAACTTTAAAACGCAATAACTTTCTTTATACCCAACCTTTTAACGTCGGGTATGCGGCATTGTACTCTACTAATTTGGACCTTGAATTTGATACCAAACTTGACCTATGCTGCTATTTAAGAATTTTGTCTGACTCCTCATGGGCCATCCCCCTTAAGGGGTAAAAAAGTGTTAATGCCTTAAAAGAGTAGACATTTATGGCCATTATTGATATACCAAGTCTTGTAACTTTATCTATATTGGTAAAAAATATATTTCACCGTTCCGGGACTTTTCAACCACACTGTATATAAAACAAGTTATTTCACTTTTTCACCATAAATCTAAAAAAATCATAATTATTTGGAAATATTTAAGTAGAGAGCTTTATAACGACCCATTAGTTAATAAAATTGGCCAAGAAAACTGTTAGTGTTTTCGGTCGAAAGATTTTTGAAACTGAATCATTTTAATGATGATAGTAGATTTTATATTTTTCATGATTTTTTCGTATTTTTCGGGATATGCTGTAATTTTTAAGTGGCAAACACCTAAAACCATAAAGTACATGTCAATACAAACACAAAAATGTATATGTTGAAAATTCCCACGGGGGGGGGGGGGAGCATATGTTCACATCAGCCTCTGCTCTAGAAGTGCAAGAATCAGGATGGTTCTAATGAGCAAAGCTATCTATTATTGCAAGACTATAAACACCCGGTAACTATGTAAAATAGCACACCATTTTCTGAGGTGTCATGAGTAGTGTGAAATTGTTGGTGCTGGCCCAGTTCAAGGTCACCTGAGGGATGACGTCATCGAGGTCAATGACCTCACCGATGACGTCATCGATGACGTCATCGATTGCGTCATCGATGACGTCATCACTAATGACGTCATTTCTATGACGTCACACCCATGACGTCACAGAAATGACGTGCTGATGACGTCATTACCCCTTACGTCATCAAAATGACGTCACCGACGCCACTGAGGTCAAGGTCATGCCGAAACTTAAAATTTTTTGGCACTTTTGCCGTTTCTCGCACTACGCTCCGAGTTTCAGTCAGATTCCCCGTGACCTTGACCACTTGGAGCGAATTTTCGACGAGAAACGGCAAAAGTGCCAAGTTAAACTCGAGTTTCTGACATGACTCAGCCTAAATGGGCAATTGGTTATCCCTCAGGTGACCTTGAACCAGCACAACACCAACAATTTCATATTACTGTGACCTTGAAAACCTAACAACGGAGTGCCGACACCGATGCACACCCCACGACAGCCACCGAGTGACTGACTGTCAGGCTCCGTGTACTCTAGGTATATGGGGAAGTGGAGGGGGAAATCTCAAGGTCATCCAAATGGAGTTTTAAAAAAGTTGAAGAGTAGAAAGACTACTCTTGTGCTTCCTGGGCGACTTCATCAATTTCCAACGGATCTGTAAGCCAATCCGATCTGTAGCGGCAGGAGTCCAGAAAACAGGTGCACCACCCATCAGGTTGTCCGTAGCACTTCCGACAATTGGTAAGATTGGAGAAGTGAAATTTAATACACCGCTGCGGACAACAAGTATAAAAGTATTTGGATTTGTAGATTTTGAAAGTTTGTAGTACTGGTGGTGGCAGCTGTTGGTTCTTACATCTACACCTGCAACATCCGAAGCATTCACATTGCCGGCAGGCCAGCCCATCCACTTGCCACTTTGGCAAGAGGAAACACTTATCCTCACAGCAATAAGTTGTCCCCGTCTCTTCCTCCCAACGCTTCTTTGCACAATATGTGACGCCTTGTATCTCCAAACACCTATGCTCGCAACATGAGATGCGCTTACTTTCCATAGTCGATGTTGCTCTGACGAGGGTGCACGATGAAGTGATGCTGTGGTCAGTGGGAATGGGGTTTATATAAACTAAGGTGAGTGGAGGGGGAAAGGTCAAGGTCATCCAAATGGAGTTTTAAAAAAGAAAAGAGTAGAAAGACTACTCTTGTGTATCTATAGTGATTTCATTGATAGTGAGTGCTTCTGTATGCCAAGTTGATCTGTACTGACAGGCTCCTAAATAATGTTTGCAAAAACCTGCAAAATGATTGTTGCACAATTTGCAGCCAGTTAGCTGCTTTAGTGTGAATTCAATGCAACGTTCAGGGCAACAAGTGTACTTATGCCCTCTCATCTGGTACACATGGAATGTCTTCAACTCTGGTTTCGGCTTCTTCCAAGACTTGCACTTACACATGCATTGACCAAAAGCTTCACATTTTCTACACGCCAGGCCATCCGCAACATCAATGTCATTTGGCCATGAAAAACATTTCTGTTCGCAACAGTAGTTGAGTCGACTCTCCATGCTGCTGTGGTGAAGGTGCGCGATGAAATGATGCCGCAGTCATTGAGAGTGCACCTTAAATAAACTCAGTGGAGGGGGAAAGGTCAAGGCCATCCAAACGGAGTTTTAAAAAAAGATAACTAGTCGTCCTCCTCCTCCTCGTCCGTTGTACTTGGAGAGCTGTCAGACGAAGAGCCCCGTGCAGGTGCTCCCCAGATGAAAAACAAATCAATTTTAAAACGAAGACCAGGATCTTGCATCATCAATTCCTTTAATTTGTCACATACTAAGTCGACCTTGTGTAAGGTGTCAACAACAAGCTTCCAATTCGTTGGCTCAATATAACTTGTAGTAGAGTCCGCCTCGCTGATAACCACATCCTCCGGCCGTATTGGAGTGTAAAGATGTGTAAAGTTCTTTTGCTGAAGCTGAGGCTCAGGCTGGCTTGAAGTGGAAGGTTGAGTGTGGACCCCTGTCGCATCGAAATCCATAGTCATTCTACATTCAATGTTGGGGTTTTCGTTTAATACATACACCAATTTCTCATGCAACATATCCACTTCTGCCGAGTCTTGCAGATGAACATTCCAGGAAAATGGCCATTCTTCATCCGTAGTGGAGTCAACTCGAGAAAGAGTGCTGTCCGCCATGATAGCTAAGCAAGGAATGATGTGAGCTACAGACTGTGGTAACAGTATTGAAAAGTAGAGGGGGTAAACCAAAAGTACGTGGAGGGGGTATTTTCAAGGTCATTTAATTTGGATTTAAAAAAAAAAGGAAATAGTGGAGGGGGAATTCTCAAGGTCATTTAATTTAGGTTTTAAAAAAAAGGAATGAAGCTTACTCCTCTTCAGCCTCGTCGTCCCCTGCATCTTCATCAGCCTCATCTTCATCGACGTCAGACTCGCCGTAAGGATAGATCGGGGACATGGGCGAATATTGTGGAGATTGTTGACCGTTGTTGTCGTCCCCTTGCATTCTAACTTGGGACCAATCATAATTTAAATTCATTTGTATTATGATCCCAGGGTTGTCCCGCAGTATTTCCTTCATACGTTCGCAAATTGACTCCAAATAGTGTACACTATCGATCGACAGTGTCCAACCCGTACTTGTACCGACATCAGTAGTGGAGTCAGCTTGGCTGATGGTGTTGTTGTCTGCCATGGTTGCTTGTCGGACAAGGAATGACGGTTGATGTGATGCTCATGCAGGAACATGGTGAAGTGGTGGGGGGTGTGGTGGAGTAGTGGGGGAATTTTCAAGGTCATCCAAACGGAGTTTTAAAAAAAGGAAAACTTACAAAGTAACATTGAAACTTTCCAATTGATGGTGGCGAGCGTTTTCTTCTGCAACCTTGCCGACACATGTGACTATGCCATACAGTATGAAAAGTACAACCATAATAAGGCCGAACAATAAAAGATAGCCGTTGACTATCATGATATTTTCTGAGTGGATCTGTTTTCTTCTTATCGCCCTCTCCTGCATCCTCTTCTCCAACTCGTGGACGAAGTCACAACATGCGTGAGGACATCTTTCATCTGTTGGTAGGTTTGCCATTGTTGATGTTGTCGGTGTGGCTGTTAAAGATGGAATGAGGTTTCCAATTGCGATGTGCCATGTACACCAATAGTCAAGTGGTGGGGGTAACAAAGCAGTGGAGGGGGAAGTTTCAAGGTCATCCAAATTGTGTTTTAAAAAAACCTATCTTGTTACTGAGCTTATATGTCAGTAACAAGATAGGTGTTTTTGCTCTTTTACTTCTTTAATATAATGAAAAAATATACATATTCTACAATGGTTAGGACAAGAAATACAACTGCTAGTCAGCTGAAGTAGTCCAAGTTGTCTGGCTCGGTCTTCATGGACGCTGGTGAGGAAGCCGTCGAGGAGTGTCCAGGCTCTTCCTTTGACTGCCGGGTGTTCCGTATATTGCAAGCGTAAACTTGCACATTTATACGGTAGCCTCGTGCCACCATCAGCTGCAACTCCTTGTATAAGTCGTTTAGCTCCTGCTGAGTCTTGATGCTCACCTCCTCGTAACTTGCGCAACTGACGTTGAGAGACATCCTGATGTTGCTAGGTTGGCTGCTGGAGTAGAAATGAAGCCGAGGCACAGCGTTTGGAGGTACATGGAAAAGTGGTGGGGTTGATGGTGGTGGGGGTATGGAAGATGCAATTAAACACTTCTAAACTTTTTCCATTGATACAAAGGGATGGAACAAATAGCACAGGTGTCCTTGTAGTTTTCAAATCTAAACATTGGTGCTAGAAATCCAAACTGTTTTCTACCACCTTCCTGTACGAACCGTCGAAGGTCTCTGACGGCAGCATTGCCACAAGGCCTACAAAACTTTCCCCGTCTTGAAACCTATACCAGGAGTATCCCGAATACCCTCTATTATCTTTCTTGTACTCCTCGATATCCTGCTTTACTGTTATAGGGATATTATCTCGTAAAGCCGTCTGGAATAAAGATGCGTCAGTTATAACTCGTTGTAAGCAAAGCTCGTACAAGGTGCTCATCGTTTGCTAGTTGGCAACAGACTGACCGTTCTTTGCATCCAAGCAGGTTTGAATCCTAGTGCGGTAGTGGGGGTAATTACGGTAGTGGGGGTAATTGTGAAATGCAAAGGTCAAAGGTCAAGGTCACCCGCGAAGTTTAAAAAAAATGCAACATATCAATACGTGAAGTCTGTCACATATTGATATGTTGCATTTTTTTTTGTTTTTTTTATTTTTTTTTTTGTCTTTTATGATTCGTTTATTTATAAAACATTACAACAACAACATATGTACAACATTAAAACTTAAATCTAACACTGCTGCTTGTCAGCGATGTGGATGGTCAACTCTGTAGAATTGCTACCCGTGCAGCCGTGCGACACCAGGTATAGACACCCGGGTTGAATAGAGCGAAGATCCTCGTTTTGTAGAAGATGGACGAATCTCTTGGGCAGGTACACCTGGAACTTTGGTTCATCCCCCGGAGTAAATGGCGCCTCGCTGAGACTGCAGCAGATGGCCTCCCCAACTGTAGTCTCCATCTTCTTCATAGCATGGATTATGTAGTGCTTCTCGTCTTTTAGTTCCGAGCACTTCTTTACAGGTAATATTGTTGACTTGGAGTGAGCATTGAACTGCTCGACCAAAGTCTGAAGGAACTGGTGAGATGCCATGGTCAGGTTACAGATCGTCTTCTTGCTCGGAGATGTTGTCGTCTCGGAATCTCGAGTAATACTCATGCCAGGTCCCTGTCTGCTCCCCACTTATATACTCTCCGTTACCCCCACCACTCCCCACTTCCCCATTTTGAAGGTAAGAGGCGAGTTTATAGGCATTTTTCAAAGCGCAATGTCTATCTTTATCATGTTCTGGGCTTTTTGTACAAATACATATGGTTTCCAGCATGTATTGATAATTCTTATCCAATTCCACATCATTAACCGGAACATGAGTAAATCCTTCAATCCATCTTTTCTTTTCCAGCCCCTTTGTGTAAATATTGGTAAACTTGTCTGAAAAGTGATGCATAATGTGATACAAGTCCGTGTAACTTGTAAAACCATCATACCAATCGATATGATGGAAGTGTTTTGAAATCCATCTGTTGGTAGTAGCGGCTTTACTAGTTAAAGACGAATAAGAACATGGTGGTTTAAATAAAAACGAATAAGGAACACTTGTATTCATGTCCAAAAACACAAGTTCTTTTATAATGAATCTATCATCATTACCACGAAACGCTTGAAACTCAATAATACCAGGCTTGGACTTTACTTGTTGTTCTTCTTCTCCCTTGTCCATTTTGAAGGTCACACGTCTGCTCATTACGAAGTCAGGAGGTCAACTGATTTCCACACCACGGTAGGTACTACTTTTATACCAGGCCGTACAGTTGTTGGCGCGTTGGTGTATATTTAACGTGGGCACCGTCCCCAATAGGCCTAACCCCACAAAAATGTTGGTTATTGTTTTAAAAACTAACCATTGTCATTTAAGTTTCCATCTTTATATTTTCCTTGTTTTCATTTTCATCACTAACACTTGATTCTTCTCCTCCATCTTCCTCTTCTTCTTGTTTTACTGATTTCTTATGTAGTTGAGCGTACTTTTCCAATTGTCTCCACATCTGTACTTCATGAGGAACTCTATTAAATATAGAAGTATCCACAGGTCCGTATAATATAGGTGCGTCCGGTTGTTTGTCCAAAGTGTCTTCCAGATAATCTTTAATAATCGAACTTGAAAACACCAGTTGTCTCAAGTATCTTGTTATAGGTTCAGTAGCACAAGTTAAAATGAAAAACTCCTCTCGATTAAGTTGAATTTTGTTATCATGTCTTGTTGTGTCTCTAAACCGTAGCTGATGATCACCACGTTGTTTAATAATATCAATTTCCACATTTGAATCCAAAAGTCCTACTCTTGTCTTTCTTCCAAACATGTTACTACTTAAATAGCATTCTAGCAGATGCAAATGTTTCATAAACGATTCCCAAGCACTGTCCGTAAACAAAATCATTTTGGGTCCATGAGTTAAAATTACAGTAGGGGAATAATCTGTAGATTTCATAACACCGATTAAAACACTTTTATCCAAACTGGAAGAGATCGGGTAAAATATTCGCAAAAATACCTCACTCAATATGTTTGGAGAAATATTATCTTCAATATCCCTTTTTCTCTTTTGTATAGTCTTTCTTCTTTTACCTTTTTCTTCAACATTATTACTGGCGTGAAGTTGTCCGCAAACGTTTTGTTCACCTCCTTCCTGGTGACCTTGAGGATCTAAAAACTCAGATATCTCCTTCTCAATATCTACCATATTTTCAGGTGTACCACTAGGAGAAGCCATATTGAATACGATGCTACCCATACAACAGTAGGCAACAAACTGATGAGGAGCGGTCTGTACGCTCTGCTTTTATACTCGCGGAATGAAACAAAACCGGTTCTTACAATACATTTTTAACAATTCCAGTTAAAGGTGTGTATGTTACGATTTTATCATGTAGAATTAAACAGTATGCAGTTGTATTAGCCGGTATAGCATCGTTGAATTCCATTTCTATTTTTATATCCACACTTGATGACTTTACTGATTCATTTTGTTTAGAACAATCGATTACAACTATTGGGTAGGCATCGAAATATTTGTCAGGTGATAATAAAGGTGTATTTGTTTTACCGTAATATGAACTTTGGAATCTCGCGTACATATCGTACAATATACTGTATTTCTTCTTAGTGAATGACACATTTAAATTGTCGTATGGAAAGAATTGTGAATTTAAATAAACTTTAATATTTTTCAAGTCACAATGATCAAATTGTCCTGCATGTTTAGTAATGGCGTCTCTTCTACCTGTTTGTAAACCAAATATAATATACCTGGCTCGTTCTACATAATTCGATGTTTTAACAGTCCAAGTGTGTCGATCCGTAGTAGGTAAACTGGGATGCTCATGAAATTCCCAACTTCTAAATGGAATAACAATATCACGATCGGCTTTTAATTTTCTTAAAAGTAGCATTCTATGCTCGTCAGCCAATTTTACATGTGGAACTCTCCATACAATTTTGTCTAATTTTAATTTCCATTCTAAAGTCGCATCTGTAGTAGCATCTGCAGCTTTAATAATGTCTTTATCGTTAGAAGATCTCAACAAAACTAATTCTTGTTTAACGTTTAATATTATTTTCCTATAATCTTCAGCAAAACCAAGCAACAAACGTAATGGAATATGAAAATCAAAATATCCATTTGGATTTGGAGTGATCGTGTCAATCGTAGGTAATACCCATCCGGCAGGTTTAAGTAAATTGGTTTCATTGGGTGTTATAGATGTTAATCCTTTTAAAGTTGTCGTAATACCTACTTTTTTAGTGGAATCAACTGTTACACCTGATATTTCATATCTAATTTCATCAAATAAGAAAGCCATAGGATTATTTATAAATGGAACTGTTGTACCAACAGTAGTACCGTCCTTTTTAGTAACTTGTCCTTCAATGTACAAGTAACTTTCACATGGTAATGTGTAAATGTCTTGATTTTGTATGGGAATACGAATTTCATCGTTATTGTTTAATTTCGATGAAGTGTAAGGGTTGTGGGTGTGATATTCTTTTTCCCATAGGGTTTCGTCGAATGTTGGACCCTGCGCTATATCCAGTATATCCATAATCGGTTAATTTTAATCCAATTCTCTCTAAGAAACGGATGTTCTCGCGTGTTAACTCCTCCACAGCTGAAGAGCTACTAATGCGGTTTCCCGTAGGTTGTTCGCTTTTAAATGTTAAACCCATGGTTTTGTATTAAAGTGTTGATTTTAAATGTAATCTAATCGTAATAGGCTCTTCTCTGAAGTCTACCAAGTTACCGTCTTGATCCAATACGCTCAACACGATGTCTGAAATGAAAGTGGTGTTCAACGGTAGATATACCAGGTTTTGTGGCTTTTCAACAATTTTAAATCCAGGTGGTACACTTGGGTAAAAAGTATGTATGATGTGGGTGTTAGCCCATCCCTGTAAGCACCTTGTATAATGTTAACAAGTTATGTCTATACTATTGACTTTTAATATTGTTACTGTTTTTTTACCGGAATGTGTTACATCTGGTTCTAATACAGGCCCATCGTTGGAAAATCCTAATAAATCACCAATTGAGTTTGGTTGAGTGAAATCTATATAATATTTGGAAGTAATTTCAGCTTTCATCGTATTATTATTACCTTTTAATGTTATATTGTCTTTTCCCATTTTAGTTTGCAAAAAATCATTTATATGATCAATTTCATAAGAACCTGTGGGTAACCTGCACTCTTGTAAGTCTGTAAATTTTCCACTGGCATCCTTTCCCTTATAATAATGCAATATGTTATTTTTACCTTCCGTAACATTGGGAATAGAGTTGTACGTTGTAAAATCCAATAGTGCCGCCTCCCAAAACCTTCCTTTTTGCAAGCGTAACGCTGGAAAAAGGATACTTCGTAAAGTGGACGATTTTCCTGTTAATGATACCGTATAGGAAGACATCTCAATAGTGACTGATACTTTTAGCTAGAAATTCCAAACATAAATGGCCGCATATTGAAGTATTATCAGGTTGTTCTCTTTTATAGTTATAATATATGTTTTTAGCAGATTTAAAGTAATTTTGAAGTTCTTTTGGTGGTGGCAAATTACCGAAACTATCAAAATAATATACATCGTTATTTAGTTTCTTATAACAAACCCAATGGGTGCCAGGCCCTTCAGTATTATCCAAATTTACAATTCCAGTCTCATTTTGTCACATTTTCTTTGGTAAACTGTCTTTCATAAACACACCGCGGAAAAATGGTATTTTTAAACAGGAAATATATTTAAATAATTCAATATTGGTTAATGCTTTATGTGGTATGACCAATTGATTTCTTTCATTTAATATGCACGATAAGGTCTTAGGTAAAGACCTGCCCCGTTTTTTACCATTGACCACACGGTGGGCTTCTTCCTGCCTTTTCTTGTAGATCGTCGTCTTCTTTTTATATTTCCTCCATGTTTTCTTGTGGTTGACCTCCTTTTTACTCTCCTTCTCCTCCTTCTTCCACCTCCTACTGCTGTTTTAGCCTTCATACCTGCTGTTACTGCTAAAGCTGCTGCTTTTTCTGCTATGCTAGCGTCACTTGATTTTACTCGTTGCCAAGCTATGTCCGCAAGCTTTTTGTCAGCTATTGATCTATTTTTTGAATCGGCAAACGTGGAATATGCGATATCGTGTTCTTTACAAGCCTGATCTAACTTGTTTATGCCAGGATCGCCTCTTTCCAGTCGTTTTTTCAATTTAGTTCCTGGTCCGCAATACTGATAACCTCCTGGTATATGAAATTCGTATGGTAATGCGTCTATTGCTCTATTTACTATGGATCCTACTGGAATTTGTTTTAAAGCTTTACTTAACAGAGAAACCGCTGTGGACGTGATCCCACCTCCTTTTCTTGCAGTGTCTCGATATGGACTGATGTACTTGAACGTCATTATTGTCCTTTTATAATGGCAATGTGCAACTCATGTGTTAACTCTATGACAGGTTGCACATAAATGAAGTCATTTATTGAGTTATTTACTTAAATATCAATATCACCCCAATCTGATGATCTAAACTGTTTCGTTTTAGGGTTAATAAAGTATTTATTATAAATTTCTCGTTTAATATACTCACCTCTCATGGATTCAGCATAAGTATTATGACCTGATTTTCCTTGAAGAATATCTGGTGTAAAATGATTGTGTAAATCAAATATCGCATTACCTAAAACTTTTACAAGAAAATTAACAGTGACAGCATTATCTACATGTTCAGGGTCTTTAAGGTTTGTTATACGTTTATTATTACAATTATACACTTTACTATCCTTTAATG
Source organism: Neoaliturus tenellus (assembly GCA_030545055.2). Lineage (NCBI taxonomy): Eukaryota > Metazoa > Arthropoda > Insecta > Hemiptera > Cicadellidae > Neoaliturus > Neoaliturus tenellus. The sequence continues at coordinate 91,377,672 of CM061536.1, forward strand.
ATGTTGTAATGGTCTGTCCTACAGTTGCAGCATCATTTGCTTCTCTTCCTTGTGCCAAGTCTCTTATCACTCTATTATTACATGTAAACCATCTAAAATATCGATCTGGATCTAGATGTACGGTTTGTGATAAAGCAGCTGCATCTTGTTTTTCATAACCCCATCCCATATTTGATAACTTTTTATCCATGCAATCCCAAGCATCATTTTTGTATGTTAATAAATTAAATTTTTCATTACCTTGAACAAATTCATCCCCTTGCTTCGATACTACTTGATCTTGTTTTACAAAAGAGGTTGTTTCTTGTTTTAAGGTTTCCATCATTTGACCCACTGTTGCACCATCTGATGGCGCCGAACCATCTTTAACATTTGCTAAACAATTATTAAAACAATCTATAACCCCTACATCACGTATGATGCAATGATCTTTAATATATTTTAGATTTACAGCATCGTTTTCAGTTTTTGGATAGCCTATATCATTTATAACAAATTTATAAAAAGAAAATCCATCTTTTGTCTTTTCAGGTATCAAAGAATGTAAATAGCGTCTATTTACGCTGTCTTTTGCATCTTTAGGGTCATCTACGTTGGATATACGTTTATTGTTGGCACTATACGTTTTCCCATTGAATTTTAACGTATTTTTTAATTCAGATGACAAATAACCTTTGTTTATCGCATCACCATTTTCATTTGGTTTACCAACGTTGATAATTCTATGATTTTCCGCGTCATATGTGTTATTTTGTAGTTTTAATGTTGGCGATATCTTTTCCTTTAATATTTTTAAGTTTATTGCATCGTTTTCATCCGAAGGATCTTTTATGTTTTTTAACCTTTTATTACTCATATCATAATCTCCATCAGGTGTTTGTGGTAAACCAGCACTTCTTTTTAAATTATTCGCATAATATAACCCATCCGAGGAGTAACGTCCGAACTTGTCAACACTCATGGTGCAACTGAATAGTACTCTAAGGAGTAACGCATTTTTATGAGATTACCCCACGGTTTCGGAGTTCATCCACTAAAGCCACCCATTCGTTTTCCAATCCAGTATGACCCGCTTCTTTAGCTTCATGTATTAGTTTCATTCTATCCACCAATTTATTGATGTTATTATAATAAATCACATTTGTGTTATATAATTTCTTCATTAAACCTGTACCTGTAACGGACTTACTTCTTTTTCTTCGTTCCTGAGCACTTACATCCAAAGTGGATGCCATAAATCTTCGTTTTACAGGTTTTCTTTGTGTTAACGGCATTGTTTGTCTTCTAGTTGGTATTAACTTGGATACAAATTCTTTATATTTTAAAGACTTAGATCTAAAAGGAGGTTGGTCAGGTAAATACTTTCTCCTATATGCATTTGTCTGTTCCAAAATATTTTTATATGCTTCCATGTCTTTTTCTTTCACTAATGATACTGAAGGCTTATTTTCAAATAATAATTCAAATAATCCTTTTGTGCCCTTATATCTTTGATCACCAATAACAATATTATCATGTTCGTCAACGTTTAACGGGCTATTACCTATCATTAAACCGTCTTCTGTTAATCTCGCTCCATAACTATGGTAATTCTTATTAGGAATTGTTCCAAGTAACATTTTTACCATGTATTTCCTTCCTAAAGGTCCTTTGTTATGAATGTTTTCACCCAACAAGCTTATGTTTGACGGACCTTCCCTTGTCTCTTCTTCTTTTTCCTCTTCACTAGCAGTTGATACAACTTCATGTCCTCTTTTGGCTTTTACTTCATATAATTCTTTTATTCCACTATAGTCCGGTGATTCTAGCTCTCTTTCGGGTTCTCCACCGGTAAAACCACTATACGTAGAGGATTCCAGGTCTTCATCACTAAACTCTTCTGATTTTACATTTTCTCTTTCAAACTTCGTAATAGGTGCAATCGCATCTCCTTCCAATACAGGTTTAGCAAATTTTTTGTTTAATTGTTTCAAGGGTTCAGTAATAGGTTTAAAAGTAGATTCAAGGAATTTCTCCCTCTCGCTAATACCTAGTTTCAATGCTCTGTTTTTAGCCCGAATAGAATCACTAAGTGATTTTATTTCTTTTACTAATTTTTCTTGGTTAACCATGTTTGTAGCAAGACGTGTTGTACAACAATGAATGTGTTATACCGCGTTTAATGTATTAATATAAATTTATCAAATCCTATCCTGTATCGACCATTGTTTAGCGGTTGTTCCTTCATAATTGTTAGGAACCCATACTTTTCAGCCCAAGCCTTTCCGCACAACTCTTTAAATCGTTCAAATGTCATATCCGCATTTACATGATCAAAATATATATGTTTTTTAGGTTGGTTTCGTCTTGTTTAAATACAATTAACATGTTTGCATTGTCTCTAATGAGTTGTTTAGGTATTTTGCTGTAAGTTTGGCCAATATAAATGCTATCTATGTTGTTATGTCGACCCATAGCGAAGTAATTCCTTATTGTGTTTTGGTTTTCACAAGATACATCGTCGAATATAAACACGGAGAATGGTTTAGCTTCTTGTGGCTGCATGACACTCTCGCTTGCATTAAACTTTAAATATTTAACTTCAGGCACATTAGTCAGTATCTTTTCCAATAATTGATACTTTGGTTGTTGTAGTGATTTTGAAAATACATATAGATTGTTAAATCGTAATCCTTTAGGGTTTGTAATCAAATTGAATACTACATTAGTTTTTCCACAGTTGGAAGGTCCGGTAACCAGACAACGAACGGTGTTTGGTAACAAATTGCCATGTTTCCCACTATTGAATTCTGAATTATCCACTGTGAGTTCATCTATATTATTAATAGTAAAACTCTCTTTTTGTGGTACTATCTCCATCCTTTATAATGGTTCAACCTAAAATGATTCTCTATCGTTATATCAAATCCTTTTTAGGTATCCAAGAATCTTCCGTCTTATTAAATCCTAACCATCGTACTTTGACCTTATCTTTTTTCCGTTGCAACACCTTTTCAACTAAATATACATCGCCTACTGTTGATTTTAACATTTCATGTCCATAAAACCCTCCTTCAAGCAATTGTCCTTTATTATCTTTTAAAATATATGTCTCAGGTACTGTAGGTTGTACTTTGAATACAGTAAAAACCTCATTGGTCCAATTTGGCAGGTATCTTTTACTGAATACACCTTTATATTTACTTATTCGCACTTTATCACCCACATTAAATTTTTTAGGCTTTAGTTTTTCAACTTTTGGTTTAGTATTCGTTTTTATACGTTTTAATACAAGGTTTTCATTTTTACTAGTTACTTGGTTTGGTTTCATCCCGATAGTCCTATGAAATTTGTTATTGTAATTGTTTATAAGTTTTGGTAACATATCAATCCATATGTGCGATCCTCTGTTGGAAAACATTTTATATATTGCACTTTTTAAAGTTCTGTTGAATCTTTCGATTATTGAAGCTTTTACCTCTGAATTGGTTGAGTAATGGTTTATATTGTGTTTTTTCATTAAATTTGCAAATTCCTTATTAAAATATTCTTTTCCATCATCTGTTTGTAAATGTTTAATAGTATGTTTGTCTCTTTGTATAGCTGTTTCCATTGCTTTTGTAACACTTTTGCCACTTTTATCTTTTAGTGGTAAAGCATCTGCCATTTTTGAAAAACAGTTAATAACAGTCAATATGTATTTATATCCTTTATTTTGTTTGCTATAAGGAATCATTTCGATTAAATCTGCTTGATATAAATCATTAATTCCTTTTATCACCGTATTTCTTCGTGGAAACTTTCTTCTTGCAGGTTTATGAAGTTCGTTGACAATTTGTTGCTTCAAGTCCTTCATATTGCAGGTTTCAATGTTTGTTGTATCACATGTATAATCACAATGAACGTTGTCTTAAATATTCACATCATTTATATGGGTCAAGGTCATCCAAACTTGTGTAAAAAAATGGGGAACACGGCGTTGGACTTGCCGTGTTCCCCATTTTTTTACGGAAGGAGAAAGGAATAAGGTCGAAGTTGTAGAAGGACGAAGAATAGGTTACTAGTTGATAGGGTTTAGGGAGTAATGGCCGAATGGAAGAGTGTGGATTTTGTCGGGCAAAATATGTCTTTTATCATCCCGAGCTGACAGTGCTTTTTTAATTTCGGTGACACTGTAGACTTGATGCTTGAAGCTTCGGATATTGTTGAATGTTGCTGATATCGTAGTATCTTCAAACAAACAAGTCTTGTAGTGGTCAAATGTTACGTGTTTTTTCAAATAAGATGTCTTCACTCCTTTTGCTTTTTTCACTGTCGGTGTGTTGTTCTCGTGGTACATCTTAAATGAATACAATTTTGCCATCAGCGCCACTATTTCTTCTAAAGGCATTCCATTTGCTTCATCTTTGAATTTTCCAATTACTTTTTTATTTTTTTCATTAAAATTTGGATGGTTCTTCGGATAGTCAGAAAAGTCGAAATCTTCTTTGTATGGAAAAGTCCTTAGGTCTTCATACATGTCCAAAGTCTTTATCCAGTAGATAAACGCGTCCGTATCCATGTATGCGACTCCAATGTTTTCCCTTCCGTAGTGTTTAACCATTTTGTTATAATGGAAATCATACATCAGGGTTTTACTTATGTCCAAAATCGACATACCTATGTATAACGGACGGTCCATGACTATTGTTGTTTTCTTCATACTGACAGCGACTAGATTTTCGTTTATAATCATGGATGTTCCGAAATTTGGTTTTTGCACTAATTTTTCCAATTTCCTAGGATCACTCACTAATTTTACATTTTTGTGTTTTCTTTTGTTCTCCAAGGTCTTCCCAAAGATGGCATTGTTCATTAATTTATAGAAGTCCTTTTCAAATGCTGTTGTCGCTGCAGCTCTTCTTGCAGTGTTGGAATCAATATATGGTTTCAACCAACAAGACTGGGTGAATTCAATTGCTCTATGAATTCTCACTATACGTAGACCCAATTCAAGAGCCTGTTGAACTACCCAGTAGTGAGCCACATAGCGATCCTTATTCTCCAAGGTCATCATCAATTTTGGCCATCTTCCTGTCGGTGAAACTTCAGTCTTGGCTAGCAGAGGCAAGTCGTAGTGATGGTCATGAAGGTGCTCCGGATATTCAAAATCACAGTCCAGAATATAGCCTTTTGGACCATTTTTCGGAATCTGTGAGATGTCTCCAATGGTGGCCGGGTCGATCCATTTGAAGTCAGCGTAGGGAAGCGGATTTGACATTGCCCAACCATAAAGGTTGTTTGCGTCAAAGTAGCCAAGGTAGACCGATGGTTGTTGCTCGTCGAAGCCGGGGATGTACTTGTTGTTGGCTTTGACATGACGTGTTACAGCTTGTGTCAAACCGCCCCGTACACCAGATTCCATCATGAGCACCATATCAATATCCGTTAGAAGTTCCAGTCGACAGTTGGTTGACTTTAGCATAGCTTGCCATGCTAATCCTGGAGATGTGTACGAGTGTAGAGGGTCCAGTCCATAGGCGGAGAAGCAGGTGTTTCGGAATTCTTCCATCACATCGCACAGCAGAGTTACGTCCAATTTTATATAAAAGTCAGAATATTCCCCTAAGGTTTGAATGTTTAGTTGGTTCCAAACATTACAAGCATGATTGTAGTCTTCAACGGAGATTTCACTTTCGTTTAATTTGCTGTTGAAGGCTTCGATCGGTGGTAGACTGGTTTCTTCAAATTTTTCTGTAGATGTTATGTAGTCGTAGGGGAACACTCCTTTACGTAATACTAAGTCCAATTTATCTTCAGGTACAATCTTGCTGGTTTCTTTTAGGTCTTCTCTTCGTAGATTCTCAGACAATCTGCTCAAACTAGATGCCATAAATCTATAAGAGTCTACAAAGCGAAGTTTAATTTTACCTACGGTTTTTGAGAAACTGATGTACTTTTCCAATGTTGTAGCAAGAACATCAATTTTACCATCATCTCTTCCTAACTCTGGAATAATGAAGTGGGAGTCGTAGCCGCTAAGATTGTGTAACACGACAGGGATAAAGTGGGGCAGTTTGTAATTTATATTGCATGAATTACAAGCAGCTCCTCTGTATAAACCTGTCAGGTGATCGTGATCTCTTACTTTTGGATTTTCTTCACTGAAGCTCTTCTCGCATAGATAACATCTTGATGCCATATTGTATTCTTCTTGTTGATTCTCATTCAAAGGTTCCATAGGTACGACATTACCATACAAGCGTTGTACCTTTTCAGCAATGTCATACAACTGGTCTACGAAATACTTAGCGGCTTCTTCACCACGGTAGAGTATTGGAGTGGATGTTAAACCATAGTTTTGCAATTGGTTTTCAGACAAGGTTGATTTCACTATTAGACAAAAACTGTTGGGTTGATGCAACTGATATTTTGTTCTTCTAGTCACTTCACCGTCCGGCAGCTCCTGTGGTACTAACGTAGATTCAAAATCTGCGTAGATGACTACTGGAATCCGATATTGGTGAACTGTTTTGTTAAATTGGATACACGCTCGAGATGGTGGTGGCAGACTAATCTTCACTTCATAGTTCTCGTTGCAAAGTCTTTTATGTTCCAACAACCAGTCCGATCCTCCACGTCTTGAATCTTTCCAAGAAAAGCAGAAACATCTCTTGCAAACTGTAATCCTATTTACTCTTTTGGTCAATTGTTTTACAACTAAGGCTTCAAAGTCCTTTATCCATACATAATGGGAAATTTCACCCTTAGTTATCAATAGCAAGTCCGTGTGGTTTCTTTGCTCAACCTTTACTACCCGCAAAGGATAAACGTTGTTTGAATCATCCAGACCAAAAACATTCACTGAAACGCCAGGATTTTTCTTTTCAAATTTGTCTATGTCTTTCAATGTAACTGGGTAGGTGAGGCCTTGAAAGTTGTAGCGGTGTTCATTTTCGTAATATTCTCTACCAACTCTTTCAGGATGATCTTTAACATACTTGGTTAACATTGCATACTTAAAACATTCATTACCTTCATTTTGCACATTCCTACACGATTTAGTGTTTTGGATTTTCTTTGGTAAAGGGATAAAACTACTACCCCTTAAACCATATCCATGCTTGTGAACCCTTACATCCATACCTTCAATTGATGACAAAGTCCATCCAGATCCTCTTCCTTCATGTTCTTGAAGTTTTGTTATAAGTTCTTCCAAGCATTCTTCAATAATATCATCGATGTTGGAGGTGAAGGTAAGGGTTCGGTTTTTGGTAATGAACGCTCTCAATGCTGTTTCACCATCAGTATTGTTAAACATAGCCTCTAACACCATTCCAAATTTAATAAAATTTAATCTTTGTAGTTCTTCCCTCAAGGTTCCACCAACAAGTTCCTTAGCCTGGGTTATAAATGTTTCCAGTTCCAATTGAACATTATTAATTTTGAAATGTGTTACAACTCGTCCTGGTAAGGCCGTGGTGCGCAGTTGTTTCACATCTTTCAGTTCTTCTTCAGTGTCCTCTTCTTCAGTGTCTTCTTCTTCAAAAGGTCTTCTAGCAGTAGATGGTCCAGCACCAGCAAATTGGATCACACTAGGTCTTCTTCTTTGCATTTGCTGTAGATAGCTGTCCCAGTAGTCCGTCTGCTTCTGGTGCTCTTCCAAAAACCGGTCAATTGAGTCTAAGTCTATTTCATCCATGGTAATATCTTCTTTTCTATCTTCGTCTTCATGTAATTCTCTGTGTATGGTGAAAAGATCTTCGTCTTGAAAGATTTCCCCACAAATGTCGCAAAGAGCCATTTCAAACGGTTTGGCTTTGAATGCACACTCTGTGAATGTCCACGCAATAATGAGCAGCGCACTCCACCGGGACCCTTTATATCCGAGGCAGATAGGTGGGGAAAGTGACGTCATATGGAAACAGGTTATCACTCATGTGCTAAATTTAGCCTTTACACAACCGTTTGTAATACATTTATCAGTAGGCTTGATAAATTGATGATATTTGGTCTAGATTCAATAATTTGTACAAGTTTTTTCAAAGACGTCTGTTTGAGCAAGTTTATGTAGGTCAAGGTCATTTGGAATTATTATTTTGAGCGGGGGATAGAGCACTAAGCAGCATCATTTACTACAAAGTGCTCTATCCCCCGCTCACATTCTTTTTTTAACTTTTTGTTTAAACTTTTTTACAAGGGTGAAACATCACCATCAGAGTCAGAATCATTCTCATCACGAAATAGGTAGCGATGACAATACATAATTCTTCTGGCTACCAACACCCTATCCATTGGACGATGAGGAGTGTCTTGTTCTTGTTCTTCTTCTTCTTCAATTTCCAATTGGAATTCCATTTCCGACTCAGATGACGACTCTAATGTTTCGTAGGCGTGCAAGTCCACTTCATTGTCCGTTGAACCAGCTTCGTCAGAGTCCGTTTCAATATCCATTATTTCTTCCTCCTCTTCCTGATCAACCGCAGGTAGTTGGTCCTCTGCTTCTATAACTTCTACAGGTATTACCTCCAGAATTGAAAGAATTCTGTTGCGATGGAACACGGTGTTGTCAAGTGGAGCCATGGTATGAAAGTGTTGTATCCATCCAATTTGCTTACCCTTTTTATACCCCCTCCAACTATACAATTTATGTGGGTCAAGGTCACGTAAAGATACCCTTTGAGCGGGGGATAGACCACTAAGCAGCATGCTAGTCCATTGCCGCAAAGTGATCTATCCCCCGCTCTGTTCTACAAAACCTCAATCAAGTCCAAGTCCAAGTCCTGTTTAACACATTTTATTCTAATTCCATATCCAATTTAAAAATTTCAATTTCACATGGTTTACATTCCTGATGTATCAAACACTCCAGCTCCCTAAACATATCGTCCAGTTCGTCCAAATTATGATGTCCTACTTTTAACACATGAAGGTGGTTCATGCTTTGCATTGTAGCATGACCATCAACAAACAAGTTTCTTTTCCACGCTAACATAAATTGGCAGTTTTCTTGAAAGATTTTTCTCACCAAACAATCATACACAGCCGTCAACATGTCTCTACAATCTTCATAGTGTACCATCACAGAATACCTGTCCAAGTTAGCACCAAGCAGCGATCCACTCATTGTTTCTAGCGTTCCACTGGAAGGTCCAAAGCAGAATGAAGTCGAGATGTATAGACCCCCTCTTTTATACCAGTTAACCGGTTGTCCTTGCTGTAAAGTGGGTCAAGGTCATCCAATGCTACCCTTTGAGCGGGGGATAGACCACTAAGCAGCATGCTAGTCCATTGCCGCAAAGTAGTCTATCCCCCGCTCTGTATTCTACACACACACACACATGTCCCTGTCCAAGTCTTTCATTACATACCCAATATATATTCGGTTCCTTCATCATCACTATCACTCATCACTGCTTCCACAAACTCCACAGGATTAAAGTTAAATTGTTTCAATTGTTCTTTTAAGTTTTCAATTTGTTGGTCCTTTACTTCTAAAACACTGTGAAGGTGTGATATGTAGTCCGCTGCCTCGTTGATGCTTGCTACTCTCGGATCGCCTAACTTCAAGCTGGGAACTACACCCTGCAGCCTAAAGTACGCCATACGCCTTTCTTGCTCCTGCCGTTGACCAGGACTGAGCAAGCCTTGTCCGTCTTGGCTTACCTCCAGCAAGGTCCGTAGCATCGGAGCTTTGCAGGCGTTTGCCCGAGCAACAGTTATGCTGTGGAATGGTCGAGCAGGTCCACGAGTAGCAGGCAGGACGTTGGCAGCACGCCTTCTTGAAGAAGAAGAGGAAGCCTGAGAAGTTTTGGAGTTAAAAGCCATGTTACAATGCTGTATTCAGCTAAGCGGTACAAAGCAGAATAACCAAACTGCACGTTAATACCCGTATATATACACTTATCAGTAGTGGGGGTACTAGCTAGCCTTGGTAAAGTGGGTCAAGGCCATCCAAAAACATTACCAGAACGGGGGATAGATCACTAAGTGGCATGTTAGTCCATTGCCACAGAGTGATCTATCCCCCGCTCTGTATTCCGCATTCACACACACATTCATACAAACACACAAGTCCCAGTCCGAGTCTTTACCCACACACCTATCCACTCTCATCCTCACTATCGTCACTGTCCAACAGGCTTTCACACTTCTTAATCAGTTTTTCCCATTTACTCCGGATATAAAGTAGCTCACTGCGAGTATTCTCTAGCAGTCTGTCCCTTTGCTCTATGACTTCGTCGTACCACTCCATGATGCTTGGTGAAGTCTGAGTTGATGCATCCGTCGTGGTTGGTTGAGAAGCTCCGCTGCTCCGCAACTCCTTCCTCACAGGACCAAAGCCGGAGAATCGGACACGACTCCTTGACGTAGGCCCCGATCGGATTGGTCCAATGCTCGGGCTGGAGTTGGAGGCGGCCGGGCCAGAGGTAGAGGCTGGGAGGTTCATAGCAGACATGGTGGTGTTCAGCTTAACAGTGTAAAGCAGAATGAGAAGACGGTTGATCACCACTCCTATATATACCCATTTTTAGTGGTGGGGGTAACCCCGGGGTGAGGGAGGGGGGGGGGATAGCTTAAGGACTTCTACTAACTTTCCCTTAGTCCTCGCGGTCATCGGTTTTACATACCTTTAGCACACCCATCATTTTGGTTTCTTCAATAACTTTACACACCTCAAAAACCCAAGCAAACAGCTCATCTATGTTGTTATAATTAATTTTTGTCCAGTGTTCATACTTATGAGTTTGGTTGTTTATAATACATAGATAAAATGTAGACCCATCTCGTCTTATACAATACTCAACTTCCATTCTATGCCGGTTTAGCACTTCCCAAGCATTGTGTTGATCTATCAAGAAGTCACCACCTTTGTAATTGTACCGTGACATGTTTACACGGAGTACAGAAACAGACTGAAGCAAATGAACGGCTCATACAGGCTTAGTAAGAGCGTTAGAGTGGGGGGTATCACGTGATACACGACATTAGTTGTAAGGTTAGCACTTTACTTTAAACAGTAATTTATATGGGTCAAGGTCATTCAAACTTTGAAAAATTTTTACCTCCAAACACTTGTAGCAAGCTACAAGTGTTTGGAGGTAAGTTTTTATTTGTTAAAGATTTTTGTAACTTAGTCTTCACCCTCAAGGACTCGGTTTGAGATTGTCCCAGTGACTTTACATCACCGCCAGGTTAAAGTATTATACAAGTCAAGTGTTTTTTTTTATTCCTTGACTTGTATAATACCCCTCTCCCTTACTTTAAGAGGGTTAGGACTAAATTTGGAAAAAATAATTTGGAAAAAGAATTTCTGTTTTTACTTATTGTCCAACACAACCTAACAATTTAGAATTTCTTTTTTTTGGTGGGCCTACATCCTAATCCATTTCCCACACAGATTGGCATCCTTCCCTTCGTATTAGATAGCCTTTTTTGTGGATGAAAAATTGTCTTTGTACCATCCGAACGGGTACTTTCATTGTATGAAGGTTGCCATCACCTTTTACAATGATTTCTACATTTGCATCAAAAGCTCCATACGTTTGAACAATAAAATAATATTTTTCATCCACTTTAAGTCTTCTAATATCAAGCGGTTGCGGACTGTGGGGATGTCTGGGTTGGGATGTTTTAGACCTAATGTTGTTAAGACTGTAGGGTCTTACTCTCGGAAGATTGATATTTTTGTTCAAGTGCGTTTGGCAACGGTCTTCATCTAAAACAGCAAACTTCTGACAGCAAAGAACCCCAAAGTCTTTTGACATATACACGTAATCGCATTTATTACCCTTGCCAGCAGGGACTTTAACACGCTTACGTTTTTGTGTTGGACGCTTTATTGGAGTGTTTTGGAGCTTGTCAGGTTTAGGCTGGCTAGAAGGAATAGGGGTAGAACACTTTACACGGTGAAGAGGAAGGGAGCAAACAATTTTGGGTGGGGTAGGAGAACGTGTTAGGTCGATGGTTGGTAAGGTAAATTTGGATGTCATATCAATAGTAGGATAGGGAGCGTCAGGAGAAAAGATAGATCGACGGGGTGGTTTAACAGGTGTTGGTGGGATAGGGGATAGAGGTAGAGGACATTGGGATTTGGTGTATGAAAGGATTTTTTGTGAACGGGAGTATGGGGTGTACTTCGGCTTTGAAGTCTTCTTCTTCTTGTCGTCCTCCTCCGTCTGGAAAACGGCAGCATCCGAGTTGGAGTCCGAGGAAAGGGAGACAGCTGGAGAACAAATCAATCCTCGGCTGGCCCCAGCGGCAGTTGTATTGGTTAGCGCTGGCATCGATGGCAGAAGGCTGGTCACAGTCGTGATTACAGCCAGCGCTTGCCGCAGGACCGAGTACTGCATCGTAGTGGTCCCAGACGAAGAAGGCGGAGTAGACTGGACAGCCGAAGTGGGGTTAGCAGAAGAAGCAGAAGCTGGAGGGTAATTCTTCAATTTCAAACCCTTCAAACCCATTTTAAAAGTGAAGAAGTGAAGTGAAAATATGTAATATAAAGATGCAATATAAAAATGCAAAGAGCAGGAGCACCGGTCAACACGAGTGTTGGTGGTCCAATGAGAGGTGCATGCAACCCGGCCGCCTTATATCCCCACCGACCACGGGCGAGCCCCACCCAAGGGTATAGGGGTAGGGGTAGGGGCGGGGCTGGGGGTGGAGGTGTGGGGTGGAGGTGTGGGGTGGAGGTGTGGGGTGGAGGTGTGGGGTGGAGGTGTGGGGTGGAGGTGTGGGGTGGAGGTGTGGGGTGGGGGTGTGGGGTGGAGGTGGGTTGGGGGGGGGGTGGAGGTGTGGGGTGGAGGTGTGGGGCGGAGGTGTGGGGTGGAGGTGTGGGGTGGAGGTGTGGGTTGGAGGTGTGGGGTGGGGGGGGGGGATGCTGGAGCAGTCTTTCCTATAATTAGGTCAAGGTCACAAAATAACTTGAAAAAATAAAGCCCCACCTGGGGCATTTAGGTTGCCATCGCTGTAGCCTCCAAAGAGACCCAACTATGGACAACAGCAGACTTGTATGTTAGTAATACCTAACCATTAAGAATTTAGAAAACTACTGTATTTAGGTCAAGGTCACGGAAAAACTTTAAAAAATAAAGCCCCACCTGGGGCATTTAGGTTGCCATCGCTGTAGCCTCCGAAGAGACCCAACTATGACAACAGGGCAACATCCAATGTTGTGTTCCCTTCGCCACGCAAGACTTTTAAATATTTACTGCATTGGTAACAAATAGCTAACAAAACATTTACATAATTTTGAGAGAGGTTGAGGACAGCCCTAGTGGCTTACACGTCCTCGGTCCGAGTGCAGAGGCCGCCGCAAATTGGCCACAGCTGTGGTCTGCATGCCAGCGTACAAACGGACCGGTTCCCAACCCAGCCGCAATATTGCATGCCTGAGAGGACCCATGCTACAATTGGTTTAAAATAGCTTTACACGGGGGTCTACTCCCGTACCCTATCTTTAATATTTAACTTTAGCAATGCAGTAAATTTTTAAAAATCTTTGTGGGTCAAGGCCACACGAACATTAAAAAATTTCGGCCCCCGTACATCCATGGCGAACCACGAATGTTCGGGGGCCTTGGGGGCAAAAACACAAATAGCTAACAAACTTCATTTATATAATTTTGGTTTCCAGAAGGGAAACAGAGGTTGAGGACAGCCCTAGTGGCTTACACGTCCTCGGTCCGAGTGCAGAGGCCGCCGCAAATTGGCCACAGCTGTGGTCTGCATGCCAGCGTACAAACGGACCAAGTCCCAACCCAGCCGCAATATTGCATGCCTGAGAGGACCCATGCTAACGTTGGTAAAAAATGATTTTACACGGGGGCCTACTCCCGTCCCTATCATTACAATTTACTTTGAGCTGTGAAAAAGGCTCAAGGGGGAGTGCTAAAACAAGCGTATACACTTTAGATAGATATAACACACACTTACAAAATAGGTTGAGCTCAACATGGTACGTGCTGGAACAAGCATATACACATTAAACACATATGACATAAAAGACAACAAGACAAAACACGAACAAGACACATAGGAGACATAGGGTACAAGTAAAACACTCACATATAAAACAATTCCAAATACCCATACGCAAGCGCAATATCTTAAAAATAATACAAGTCTTAAAGTTAGAGTAGACTTCGCTAAACAGTGAAGGCGCCTTTCAGTGTTTAGTGAGGCCTTATGGCGGTCCGTCCCGATCGTTCACGTTCAACGCTCGGGAGCGGACTGCGAGCCGGCTGTGGCCGGGCCGCCTTATATCCCCACCGGTCTCCCCCGAAGGGGCGGCATGGGGCGGAGGTCCACCCCAGGGGTGGAGGTCCACCCCCATGGGGTGGGGGTGGGGGTGGGGGTGGGGGTGGGGTGTGGGGGGTGGGGGTGGGGGGTGGGGGGTGGGGGTGGGGGGGGGTGGGTGGGGGTGGGGGGGGGGGGGGGTCCACCCCTCAGGGGTGGTTCAAGGTCACCGACTACACTTCTACTCTAAGTCTGGTTCAAAGTCACCCACTACACTTCTACTCTAAGTGTTGCCAATACCCCCACCTTAATCGAGTCCCTAAGCTACGCGATGGCGCTCAGCCAGTATGTCTCAGGCTTGCATGCGGTAAGCATCGCTGCTCTTCGACTCTGTTCATGTAAGTGTTTTACAAATTTTTTGCCTCAAGGTCATTACACTTTAACTCTGGACAAACATGGCTTGGATTTTCTCTGATTTTACTCAAGGTCACTACACTTTACCTCTGGGACAATATCGACTTGTAGTATTTCAGTGTTTTGACTCAAGGTCATCACACTTTAACTCTAGCATGTCGGTTATCAGAGGTGCTCAATAACCTAACTTGTAATGTTTAGGGTGGCGTTTGCACGCCACGTGGTATCGCCATGAGTGTCCAGTCCAAATTTTAGGTTAGATTAATTTTACTGTGATCTTTTCCATTTCCACTTCGTTTTGCCAAAGAATAAGGTGTCGCTTTATAAAGTGGTATTTCTCTAATGTTATAGGGGATTGCAGGGATACAATTAGTTTATTTAGGAGACTCTTCATCTTGGAGTTTAACACAATTTCCACTTTGACTTTGCTTCCTCGGCTCTCACAGCCTAAGCTGTACAGAAATGTTTCTTCTAGTGCCAACTCGGCCAAGAGAACAGTGTATTGACTGTAGGACAGCTCATGGTGAAGTGATGCGATACTCCAGCGTACCACCTCACCTTCCCCCGCCACTGTGACCTTCCCCCACTCCTGCTGTTTCCCCCACCTCTTTTCCCTTGACTCATGCGCTACAAGCAGTCTCTCAGTATTGTGCGGACTTTTGTGAGGTGAAGCCATGTCGCAGGACACTTTAGGTAAGAAACTTAGCCGTGTTAAGACTTTATTAGTTGCTCACTGTCCACCACTCAAAGTTAAGAGAGTTTCAACTTTAGCTAAGTGGCGCAAACTGTTGCGCGGACACCCTAAGTTTTATACAAAACAGACTAATGTCAGTTTTACTGATGAGGATTTGTTTAAAATATTGGATGAAATGACTTTTCCTTGCAAAATTCAGTTAGTTACTCCCGTTCCTAACAGTTTAGAGTCTTAGTCTCTCAAGCCGATATACCTAGCATACACAGAGCCTGACAGTCAGTCACTCGGTGGCTGTCGTGGGGTGCGCTTCGGTGTCGGCACTCCGTTGTTAGGTTTTCAAGGTCACAGTAATATGAAATTGTTGGTGTTGTGCTGGTTCAAGGTCACCTGAGGGATAACCGATTGCCCATTTAGGCAGGGTCATGTCAGAAACTCGAGTTTAACTTGGCACTTTTGCCGTTTTCTCGTCGCAAATTCGCTCCAAGTGGTCAAGGTCACGGGGACTCTGACTGAAACTCGGAGCGTAGTGCGAGAAACGGCAAAAGTGCCAAAAAATTTTAAGTTTCGGCATGACCTTGACCTCAGTGGCGTCGGTGACGTCATTTTGATGACGTAAGGGGTAATGACGTCATCAGCACGTCATTTCTGTGACGTCATGGGTGTGACGTCATAGAAATGACGTCATTAGTGATGACGTCATCGATGACGCAATCGATGACGTCATCGATGACGTCATCGGTGAGGTCATTGACCTCGATGACGTCATCCCTCAGGTGACCTTGAACTGGGCCAGCACCAACAATTTCACACTACTGTCATGCGTTTCCAGATGTGTTAGCTACATCTAATTTAGTACATATCAAAGTAATTTCAAACTTTTTTAACGAGGTTTTATTATTTAAGGTAACTTTTAGGGAAATTACTTTGACTAAGTGTTTGTTTAGCAGGCCTAAATTACGATATTTAAAATTTGAATATTTTGCATTAATCTCCCTCTTATTCCCACAAGATCCTAAACTTTTAATTTTCCATATTAAAATTTGTTATACCCTTGGTTTGGATGGCACAAATAAACCTACAAAATGTCCGATGAACAACAAACACCTATTAAATGTCCAAAACTATTCACCCAAACTTTACCAGGTTATACCTTAGGTTAAAAGAAACAAAATTCACTACATAATTTTCACTCCACGCATGCGTTTTGTACTTGAGAAACTGTAAATATTGTAAAAAAATTGAGAATAAAGGATTTTGAATAATGTATAGTAACATCATGCTTAGATTCCCGCTTGTCTGCATGTAAAGAGATAATTCTGAACGAAAACATGCTAATTTTCAATATTTGGCCTAGGAGTGTCTATTATATTATTAAGTGTGTTTCTTTTTAAAAACTTTCATTTACAATATTATTAGTTGGCCAATGTTTCTAATCTTTTGCTCTTTTGTTTAAAAACGTTAAATTTACTACTTTTCTCGAAACGTTAGCAACTAAAAAATGTCCATTTTGAAGATATTTAATGTATATTATTTTAAATACTCGCCATTTTGACACCGGAAGTGACATAATCTTGAAATTTTCATTTAAAATGTAGGTAACTGACTAATATGCCACACACCACCATGCCAAGTTTAAATTTGATATCTCACCAATAAGAAAGATATATACAAAAAAAAGTTGCATACAAAAAAACACATAGAGACAGACGGAAACTAAGGAAAATTCATTGCATTATACATTTTGTTATTTTCAACCTATGGAATAACATGGTGAAGTTTGGGTAAGTATTATTGGAATACCCTGTTATATTATTATAATGGTCTGTTACATATTATGTAACAGACCAAGGCATACGAGTATTGTAAAAAATAACAGCGTCCTATCCGACGACGGTTTCTGGTTTCTGCTACAAGTTGGCAGTGACTATCCTTCTCGCAATTGTCAATCGGACCTGTTGCGTCTCGTTCTCTCGTTAGTCACTACTCATGTAGCGTTTAATTGGAACGTTTCCGCAACACTGGCCGTGCATACTAACACCATCGCCGAGCAGTTCCACAGGAAAGGAACTGTTTCGTTGTTGAAAAATAACACTTTCATAAAAGAGCATGGTGAAAAGTAAGATTTATTCACGATGGAATTAAATAGCTATTTGTGTAATAAGAGCGTAAAGTACGTCATTGCCACTCGAGAATTATTTGTAGATGGCCGCACGAAGAGTCAGCTGAGTGCGGCCAAACAATTCGAGAGCGGAAATGACTATTTGCGCTCGTAATACACACAACATTTTTCCTACCAACATAATTGTTACATATTACATATTTTATTGTATACAAAATGTCATTTAGATTATTTTTATTTGTTTCTATTGGAACATAATGTTAACTATCAAACATAACCTCAAACTAAAAAAGAAGTAATTACTAAACGACAACAATGAATAACAGCTGTACCATGGTTTGTAATAACAGCTGATTTAACATTGCTGTTTGATCTAGCGTGCGGTAAAGAATCATTGCCGCTCTAGAGCGGGAAAGAAACGGAAACCGGAAATGAAATGCTTTGCATAGAGGTTACAGGTGTGACAATGCAATATTATTTCCATGCAGTGGTAGGAAATAGTTATTTATGCAACAAGTGCGGAAAGTGCCGATTTGCTGCACTCGAGAGAAATGTTTATGCACGAGCCGTAGGCGAGTGCGGAATAATTTCTCTCGAGTGCAGTGAAGGCACTTTTCGCACAAGTTGCATATTAAATTTTTCCCACGACTGCCAAATATTTCTTGAATATTTTGTGAATATTTGTCTTCTTAAGTATAAAAGTTTAATATTCGTGTTAAAATACCTACTATGTGAGGTCCCTATCTCAAGATAGTGATATACAGGGTGTCCCGGAACTCTCTGGAACCCTTTTGTATATTTGTTCCTTGCATCGGGACATGAAAAAAACATCATACAAATAGGGGTCTAAAATCCATCGTTTAGCCGCTAGCCGCCATTTTGTTTTTTTTCACGTAATAATTTTTATTTCCGTAACGGATGGTTGTATTCAGTTCATATTTGGTATGAATCTTTATCATACCAAAGTACATTTTCAGGAAAAAAATTAATTTTTTCTACTACGTATTTTCAAAATGGCGGCCATTTTAAATTTTTAAACTCAAATATCTCAAATTTGGTAAATTTCAAAAAAATTTTACTATGTACAAAAAAGTTGCCAAATTTAATTATCTAACCAACGGTACCAAGTTTGTAAGGATTTGATAACAAATAACGGAGTTATTGTGATTTTTCTGTGAAAATGGCCATAATTTGCATTAATTATAATGCAAAATCAATGTTTTTTTGGTGAAAAATCACAATAATTCCGTTATTTGTAATCAGATCCTTACAAACTTGGTACCGTTGGTTAGATAATTAAATTTGGCAACTTTTTTGTACATAGTAAAATTTTTTGAAATTTACCAAATTTGAGATATTTGAGTTTGAAAATTTAAAATGGCCGCCATTTGAAAATACACAGTAGAAAAAATTAATTTTTTTCCTGAAAATGTACATTAGTATGATAAAGATTCATACCAAATATGAACTGAATACAACCATCCGTTACGGAAATAAAAATTATTATGTGAAAAAAACAAAATGGCGGCTAGCGGCTAAACGATGGATTTTAGACCCCTATTTGTATGATGTTTTTTTCTTGTCTCGATGCAAGGAACAAATATAAAAAAGGGTTCCAGAGAGTTCCGGGACACCCTGTATATTTCTGTATTATGCACTTCCTACATTTAGTTAAAAATTCATTGGATTTTTCATGCAGAAGATTTAACGCCACTGTTTTAGCAGTCTTAGCAAGATCGTCAGGGTTCACTTAATCACTAAAGTCACTTAAATCACTAAAGTCACTGCCATAGTTGATCATTGCGCACCTAACTTAGGCCTACGTACCGGTAGCTCACCTGTAGCTGGTTTGTAGGTTATGTTTATGTTGATTCAATAGAAAACGACTACATGGACAACAATAGATCAGATGTTTATATCCAGTGTTGCCAACTTAATTCCTGACTAATCAACGTTTCCTTGCTGGCTAATGCAAATTGTTTTGTGTTCTGATGTTTAAACACTGGAGTGCGCAAAGTAAATCTAGCGTGCGCAAAGTAAAATGAATACGGCAATCACCTGTTTTGCGACGAGTATTGAGTGCTTTAAACAACTGTTTTCACGGACAGTCGTAGGAAAAGAAATTTGGAATGTTTTATAACATTCCAATTTATTACTACAATACTACTAGGTACTACAATATTACGGTTCACGAAAATATCCGATGAGAGTTAATGCATTGTTGCTGCCAAATCCATCCAGAAACACAATTTTATTCTATATTACACATGGTAAACATAACTGCAAATTACAACATTGCAGGGTGAGGGGGGGGGGGGGTACAGCTGTTAAAATGCCCATTGGACTATTTTAATTAACCTTACTATAATATGGTTTAAAACATTTAGTATTATTTTGGCTAGTAGATACAGTGTTACTATAAATAATACTCTTCGTTAGGTTTATGTGTATTAGAGTATGAGTTTTCTCATTTGAGCTCTTCGCAACTTTACTTTACAATTGACTTATTACTATTGCGCGTCCGCGTCGCATTATATCTAGCTATTGCCATAATGCTATTTACCACTACGGGGAAGCGTCGTGAATAGCTTTAAGTTCTCATTTAAACTAGAGTTTAAGTCAGTAAATTTTGTATTACTCGAACCAATTCAGTGAGACCTAATACTCTCGTAAATAATATAATTTTCCTGTTTAAGGATTAAGCATGGATTTAAAGTTGCTAAAGTTCGTTAACTGAAAAAGACACAGTGGCATAAGCAAACGGCAATTATTACAAATATGTTTCAAAACATGAAAATCTAAGTTTAAGTGCGGGTAAGTGCTGTTAATGATAGTAATTTCCATACTATCACAACATACATCACAACAACATACACATGTTGTTGATGTGTATAGTAATAGTAATTTATGTCAATGAAAGAGCTCCATTTGGACATGGACGAACATTAAATCTTTGCAGTGCAGTATTGGTGAGCAAAGCTAGTTAATAACCAATACTCATTGAGCCATTTAGATAATTTGATAACCAGTAAGCTTACTGGTTATCAAATTATCTAAATGGCTAGATAGTCTTACCATCTATAGCTAGATGGTAACATTATACCTCAGAACCCAACAAGAAGGCAACAGATGGTTTTGTCTGTTTATTATTCGAATGACGTCTTCTTGTTGCTATTAATCGTCTCAAGACAGAGTTAACACCTTCTGTCAAAGGCCAATCATTCTTGAATGTCTCTGACAAGTATTCATCAAATAAGTTGTCGTTTAGGCCTATCAAACAAGAAGAACATTGGTTCTATATATTCACTTATTCAATGTTTTATTTTGTATGACTGCTGGTACTTCATTATTTCAATAATTTACCACTACTGGACAATTTTAATGTAACTACTAAAATTTTTCCAAAAACGGTGCATTTATACAGGGTGATTCACGACGAAGTGCAGAAATTTCGGGAGCTGATTCTACACATGAAAATAAACAAAAAAGGTCATATAAACATAAGTCCTAAAATCCTTCATTTAGCCGCTAGCCGCCATTTTGTTTTTTTACATGTAATAATTTTTATCTCCGTAATGAATCGATGGATTTACTTCATATTTGGCATGGACCTTTATCACAATAATGGTAATTTCCAGAAAAATACTGATTATTTTCCGATGTCTATTTTCAAAATGGCGGCCATTTTGAAATTTAAAACTAAAATTTCTCAAAAACGGCTCATTTGGTCTAAATTTTATTTCAGACAAAAAAGTTGACAAATTAAATTATCTAAACAATGATACCAAGTTTGTAAAGATCTAACAACAAATAACGGAGTTATTAGGGGTTTTCTGCAAAAAAACATGGATTTTGCATTATAATTAATGCAAATTTAGGTTATTTCAATAGAAAAATCACCATAACTCCATTATTTGTTGTCAGATCTTTACAAACTTGGTATCATTGTTTAGATAATTTAATTTGTCAACTTTTTTTGTCTGAAATAAAATATTTTGAAAAATATGCCGTTTTTGATAAATTTGAGTTTAAAACTTTTAAATTGCCGCCATTTTGAAAATAGACATCGGAAAATAATAATTATTTTTCTAGAAATTACCATTATTGTGATAAAGGTCCATGCCAAATATGAAGTAAATCCATCAATTCATTACGTAGATAAAAATTATTATGTGTAAAAAACAAAATGGCGGCTAGCGGCTAAACGAAAGATTTTAGGACATATGTTTATATGACCTTTTTTGTTTATTTTCATGTGTAGAATCAGCTCCCGAAATTTCTGCACTTCGTCGTGAATCACCCTGTATATAAAATATTAAGTAACCAGATGTGTTTATGATAGTTATTTAAGTCTACCTAACGATAAAAAATATTACATATGATTTATAGTCTTAACAATAACAAATGTGAATTGTTACTAATTTAATTCTCATCTACAGCGTTCACAATGCCGGCGCGTATCTAGGGTCTGCCTTGGGTCACAAATATTTTCGTGTTTCGAGTTATGTTATGTCACGGGTGAACAAGCTCCCAGATTTTTTATAATAGACATAATTTAATTTGTAAACGTTGAAAAAGTCATATTGAACAAAGACATCCGTTTACGAGTGTAATATAGTTATTTAGCTAGAGTTAAAAACACTAATCAGATTTTACTGATAAACATAATTTTGTGTTGAAACAGTCTACAGAAAAAATGCCAGTTGTATTTTAAAAAACTGTTTTCAGAATTTAATTTGAAATTTGTTTAACCACATAGTACTTTGAAATTAAATCTTAACTGGCTGGGTAGCTGAGTGGTTATAGTGCTCACCTTTGAACCCAAAGGTTGCCGGTTCGATCATACGAAAGGTTAGTAGGTTTTAAAAGGTTCGATTCCGGGCCCAGTTGCCATTCGTCATTGGGCTATTAACTAATGATGCTTTTTTTAAAATTGGCCGATGTTAGAAAGTAACTCGGATAAGACTGAGATTTGGACCTTTTCCCGTCAAAACTTAAAAAAATGCCACTAGCGTAAATAAACACCAAATAAAATAAATAATATACAAAATGTGTAAATCTTAATAGAGTTGCTATGAACCTTCACATAAGTCTAGTCTATAAAAGGATTAAAATTTAGACAATCAGGTAAAGTTGTTGTCTCGTGAAACGAGGCCAAATAGGGTCGATGAGCGTTACAAACTGAGTTGAAAAAACGGAAAGAGACAGAGGGAAAGAAATTTAGATGACACCGATTTCGGATTCTGCTTTGCATAAAGTGTAAAAACAACAAAACTTTTCAATATTCTACGCAACGTACAGACATAACTATAATTTTATTAATATACAATTTATTATTTTATTCATGAATATTTGTGGATTTAACAATTACTAAGTACATTCCAAGATAATGGTGAAACTCACGTTGTTCCGCGAACTATCAGTTAATTGGCCAACCAATTTTGCTTAGATTGTCAGAATTACAAATCCGACTATGACTCTTTGTTAAGAGAACTAACATTATTGCTATTGGAGTTGTATTTGGAGAGCGCAGGCTTGAGTGCATGACATTGCTTTGAAACGGTCTCAGGAATGTATAAATGAACAATGCAATATCTCTTTATAAACTAGACGTACGTACGAGTATTTAGATTATATCTTTGTTTACGTCAGCTTCAGAAATAAGAATTTTATGTTTACATTTGACACAATCTTGCTCAAAGAAAAACACAATGATTTTATATTGATATTAAATTCAAATATTATTTTTTGCAACATGTTGAGCTAAAGATTAATGATTAATGGTTACATCCCAAGAAAGTTGGCATGTTGAAAGTTCGGAACTAAACTATCTAATCGGATAGCTGATGATTATGATGGTATATTAATAAAACTTAACCCTTCCCTTTGCTGGTATTGGCAAACCTGACTCGTTCGTAAAGGATGAAACGAGATTACATTTACACAACAAAAAAATGTGATATAATAATATTAAAGGACCAATATACATCGAGTCCTAAAAAGAAAACTGAACAACTTTGTAGCTGTGTAAAATGTTTATTAGCAGGCTAATTTAAATTTTCATACATGTGAAATAGCACATATATTGTCAAGTTTTTATTGGTATAAGTTTTATTGAACATATTAACATGTCTCCCACTGATGGCAAAAAGTTTGTCAAAGCTGTGGTCTTACTCTAAACGCAATCAAATCGTATTGCATCAGTGATGTTTCAAAATTATGCATTGATTCTCAATCTCGATTCTGGAATTTTGGAGCCTTTTGACTTGTAAAATTGGTCTTAGACAAAGCTAAAAAATCACATGTTGCTACTTGCTAGGGCCGTGTGGATCAGAACATTGCACTTTCACGCCCAATCTATCATTTTCTACAACTTCATCTGGACAATTCTAAAGTGTAGACATACCGCCAACTTTCAGATATTTTATGCTTCCAGTCAATATACACTTATCGTATTAGAATCGGATGGGGTTTCACAATGGAAGATGTCGACCATAGAATGTTCTTAATCTTATTTGTAAGAATTTACCAGATTTTGTTTCAACGTACCATACAAAAACATGTTTTCTTGCACGTTGATGGCGCCTTTATTATAGGCTCCTTTAAGTTTAACTCTGAGCGACATTCTTGGGTCAGCTGATACCAACGAGTCATATTCTAAGAACATTATCAACGTTAAATAAATTATCAATGTACACCAAAACATATTTTTAGGCTTTGTTTTTTTGTTTATATTGTTAAAGTTTGTTTTTTTGTTTGTTTTTTTTCTGGGGGGGGGCCACGGCGTGTAATCAATACGCTACTGTCTGATCACTATTCATTTTTGTGTAAATACTCGTAAACGAAGATCACGTTTTTAATTACTGCAAAATGTCCAAAAAAGATATAATTCATTACTATATTCATTTCTGGTGAGTGTTAAAAGTTAAACGCCTAAATAAATTAAAATTAGTTTATATATTCAATTACGTGTCAAACCTAAACTGCACTCAATAGATAGGGAGTTTTTATGTAAGTATAATACTTTTCCTTCACAGTGTATATTTGAAAACTAAAATTCGCTTTTTTGAGCACAGCCTATTAATCCAAACAATTAAAAAGTGTCACATGTTTTGATTAAAAGCTCTCCCTAATTAATATGCCGCTTAAGATAACAGTCATCAGTTTGGGTTTTACGCCTTGGTCATCTGCAAGGCCCAACTCATTCATCATGCCCATATTACGGTCTGCTGTCCAGTCCCATGTGATGGATTATACTAACATCGAGTGGCTTTAGCCCCGTTCAACTCTCTACTTGCTCTTATTAGACGACAAAACAATAGAAACTATATTTATATTGAGGTGATACTGCATTATAAACAGTAAAATCATATTGTTTTCATTTTTTTCATTGTTAATACTTAAGGGATTTTTTCAGATGCTGAAGCGAAAAAAAGTGAATAACCCGGTTTTAATTTTTGTATAGAATTTATAAATGATAAAGAATTTTTTTATGATAGTACATATAATAAAGAGCGCTCTCAGCGCAAAAAAGAACAAATATAGTTTAGTTTTTTGATGTATTTTTACGGTTACAAAAATATTTGTCGCTCTTGCTATTAATTTGTATTTATACTATTTTTCGATCTCTTTATTTGGAAGTAAAACTAACGCATGAATTAATTTTCAATTTTAATTTTGAAAGGATGGTCCTTACACATTAATGAACTTAAAGCCTTATGTATCCATGTAATTTAATAAAACATTACTGAAAAATTATCCAACGCTTATGATGTCAATTATAAATTATACTTATTTAATGCGCTAAGGTTTTTTTTTTTTTTTTTTTTTTTTTTTTTTGTTAAGAGAACTTCTTCTACAATTTTCAGAAGATTTTCAAGTTTTTGGTGTTGTTGGATAGGGCTTGGTCTCTGGTCTGTAGTTGTTTCCGCCAAAAATTAATGAAAATCAGACTTAATGTAAAGATACTATCTAGAATTGAAATTTGAAATCTTCCCGTTAAAAAAAACATTGGGATTGCGTTGAGCATTAAAAACCCCTGTTAATGTACAGCTTCAAATAAGTATAGTTTTGCGTACTGAAAATCACAATATTGGATTGGACAGGAGTAATTGAGTTAGGAGTAAAGTAACATTTGTTTAGCATAGTCTAAATTAGACTGCTTCATTTCGAGCAGCAATTATACTAGTTAGTATAAAAATTAAGGGAGGGTTTTTGATATAACAAATAAATGTTCATATTCAATACTGTAATTCGTATACAATAATACTGTAGTAAAATAGCTTATTAAGTAGTAAAATAATTTAAACTAACTATAAACTTTGCTTGGTTAAAATATAATTTATTTTATCATATGAACGTCTTATAGAATTTTCTACCATTTTTTATGCTTTTGTTCACTATAGTCCATACATCTTTCAGTTTTTAACCCTTATAAGCTCTACAAGGTATTTCTCTATTTTATCATTTACGATGGATTCGTCCCAAAATACATAGAAAGAAAAACAATAACTAAACTGTAAAACCCTAAACATTTCCGTAGAGAACACGTGTCAAAGACACTTCTACATTCTACTTCTCCCAGGAATCCAGTCTTTTTCGTAACCAGAGATGACTGCATATTAAGTTTAATTGTTGTTGTAATGTGGAGAGTATCAAGTTTCAACTTTATGACTCTTCTTAAGCTGTGTTGTATTAATGTGGGTTTGAAGATAAATATTATTACTTCTGTTTACTGTAAAATCATTTTCTTTTCCATTTTATGAATCGTTAGATACGCTGCAAAAATTATAATGATGAAATGCATAAACTGGGCTCGAAACTGAATACGTATGTTTAACTCTACAAAAAATATCCCAACAAATTACTTTACATTACACTAAACGAAATTCGGGCCTCTCTTTTATTCATCTAGCATCAAATTATTTAGTCCACCACCTGAATTTTTAATTTATGCACACGATGAAAAAAGTAGTTCAATTGCTTTTTTTGATCAATTAAGTTGTCATACATATTTTTATAATAATGAAATAGATTTTTAAAACATGTTGTAATTGTTAACAAATCTGAAAGAAAGACTGGTCAAGTCTTTGAAGATCGCATAAGCCTCAGTTTTACAGAACTTTTGTCTGGTTGTGACAAACTCACTTTGACATCCTTTATCCATCTAGCAGGATAATTCATAGCGCAAAAACGTAATAAATATATTTCACAGTTGTATAAGGGTAATTGTTTACTCACTGAACTCAAATGTAGAAAAATAAGCTTTATTTTTTAAGTATGTGTTACATTTTTTAAATATAAATTGTTGGAATTACTTTATATTTTTAAAGAAACTTTAAAATTAATGTTGGCCTAATCAATGATTTCTTATAATCAGTTGACATTAGTAAGGTAAAACAAATACAACAAAAACGTTCCGCTAAACGTATTAACTATGCACTGTTTTTTTTTGTTTTTTGTTTTTTTTTTTTTTTTGTTTTTTTCGGTATTTGAATGTTAACTGAAATAATTATATTTGTTTTGTAACTCTAAAATATTTTTTACACTATCACGAGATTTTATTTTATATTTTGCACATAAAGATCTGACAACAAAATACAGAGTTGTAGCGATTTTTTATTGACGTAACCTAAATTTGCATTAATTATAAAGCAAAATTAATGTTTTCCTTTATATAAATCCCAATAACTGTGTTATTTGTTGTCAAATATTCACATACTAGGTATTATTGTTCAGCAAATTTAATTTATCAACGTTTTTATCCCTTGTATATATTTTTTAAATAAAGGGTTATTAAAAATTAATGAAGCAAAAGTAAGGTTGATTCATTTGTATACCCTGAGTTGTAAAATCATGAAAACAGAATAAAACTGTATATTATCTTAACAAGTTTAAATTTACATTAAATTATGTTTACAAATGCTCAATGTGAGTTCCATTAGAAAGTCTGAAAATATCCAGGCGAAATTCCAACTCAGCCCAAACATTCTTTAGCATTTCGTGGGTTATGAACTGAACGGCTTCTGTTTTTCGATTAATCAATTCTTGCAGGGTTTGGGGCATAGGAGGGCAGTACACTTTGTCTTTGATAAACCCCCACAAGAAAAAAAATCACGTGGGGTTCAGTTAGGCTAAGACATCGAATAACAGAAGTCGTGCAGTACATAACAAACGAAATGCTACAGGATGTCTGGGTTAAGTTGGAATTATGCCTGGATATTTGCGGTCTTCGTACTGGAGCTCACATTGGAATTTGTAATGCATAATTTAAAGTAAATTTAAAATTATTAATAAAAGGAATAGTTTTATTATGTTTTCATGATTTTGCAATTCAGAGTATACAAATGAATCAACCTCTTTTTTGCACCAGTCTTTTTGAATAACCCTGTATTTTATAAAATAAAAAAAATATACAAGAGATAAAAAATATACAAAGAGATACGTGATAAAGAGAGTAAAAACGATGATAAATTAAATTTGCTGAAAAATAATACTAAGTCTGTGAATATTTGACGGCAAATAACAGAGTTATTATATTTTTTTTTTAAGAAAAACATTGATGTTGCTTTATAATTAGGCCTAATGCAAACTTAAAAAAGCAAATTACTTTAATAAAAAATCACTACAACTGTTTTTTTTTTTTTTTTTTTTTTTTTTAGATATTTGAGTTTTAAAATTTAAAATTGTCTCCATTTTGAAAATACACATCAGGGAAAAAATTAAATGAAGATTGGTGTGATAAAGGTATATGCCTTATATGAACTCAATACAACCACCCGTTATGAAAATAAATGTTTTAAGTGTAAAAAACCGTAAATTTAAGATGCTGCAATACCTGCGCCATCCTGGTAGGTTGTCCCATAAGAGCAATATTAAATTTGAAACATTACTGTGAGTCTGCTTTTCGGCGGAAAATTTCAAACTTGATGTCATTTTAAATGTTACCATAGTATCTAGTGCTTGAAGTGATAGAAAATTAATTAAAACAAATATCCAATCGAATAACGAATGAATTATAAATATATTTGAAAACATTTTTAAACTACTTTTAAACAATTTTTAGTAGGTTTATTGAAAATCTATCCACGTCTTGCACTCCGTCATTCCTCTTATGGTGAACATATTCAAGTTTCATGCAAATCCGATGCAAGATTATCGAGATACTGTGTTTCAAAGACAACAGTAATGTTTTGAATTTAACATTGTTCTTATGGGACTAAAAAGCCAAGATGGCACAGGTAGTGCAGACTCTTAACCAAGCATTTTAGGAAATATATTTATTTGAAATTTTTTGTTTATTTTGGCCTGCTGAGTAACCTGGAAACGTTTGTAAAGGTTGAAGCTGGACACCAGTATATTACCTCCTCAATTAAAATTAAAATGAAACCAAAATAAAATTACAAATCCATTATGTTCATTAGTTTTAGAGTTGTGCACTTTGCTTTTTTATAAATTGACGGGGAGAATACCTCTGATATTATCATGGTACGATTTCAATGGGAGTAATAAATGTTATAAAAGATGACACAATGAGAGATAGTATTCTCCACCTGTGACAATACGACTGCACATGCACATGTGTCGGCTGTTAAATTTAACCCGCCCACCATGTCAGCATACTGGCCACACATTACATATTATATATGCCCGTGGTTGGCCATTGTTGGAATCTTGGTTTAAAAGCTAGTCTTTTAGAGCCTAATACACATCTCTTGTCTCAATAGTAAAACTTGAAGTTGTGTTTCATTACTTTTTATTTAGATATTCCATTATATATTATATACATACACATACCTATATATGCATATATATTTAACACATTTACCAAATATATTTCCTAAACTATAACTAAACTGCTCTCCATATTTATATATTTTATGTTATTGTTTAAAAGGGTTATTGGTTATTCCAAAAACATTTCTTTATATTGATTACGTTATGCTACATATTGGATGATTATATGTTAATTAAATGTTAATATGTTAATTGGTGAGACATTTGGTTAAAATTACGTGTGTAGTTTTTAAGATTTTTATATGAGCCAAAAGTTAGGTTTTTAAACGATGTCCTTTATGATGTGAAACAAGTCATTCTGAGCATTTGGATGCTGGTGGCAATGACCATCAGACAATAACAATTGCAAATTAAGATCATAAAATGCACTCTAGTTTTCAATTATACGTCGGTAATTTCCCAAGCCCTTGTGAGCATAAATGTTTTGTTTTCAGATCGTTTGTTTTATCAGGAGAATAACACTAAAACGTTATCTTGAACATGGAAACGCAGCAGTTAAAGTTCAGTTTAGTATTTTAATTAAAATAAACGATTTTCGATTGATTATCTCGGGTTTCCTTTATTAGCAGCGGATAGCGTAATTGGACTTAGCGATTACGTTTAATTGCTCAGGAGTGGAATTACACACAAAACCATGTAACAATGAACGACGTGTGGGGTAGCACTGTGTCACTCTGGGAGGTCCTGGGTTCAAATCTAGCATCGGCCACTATAAGTTTGTGCGCTTCCCTCTTTAAAATTCAGGAATGACTACCGAAGTTGGCACCCGACCAAATTAGATGGTTTAATTGGTAGAACCGGCCTTAGATAAAAAAGCTAATAAAGTAAATAGATTATTTAAAATTACTGTTAAAAATAACATCCAACGTTATTAGTTTTAATCATTTATACAAAGTTTCTTTCATTGCTTACTTATAAAGTTGCTTAATCAAATTGTAAGATACTATGATTTTCCTTTTCTTCAATAATAGTGGTCTATGCTACTATTGTATTATGGAAGCTCTGAAAATATTTTCTTAGTCCAAAGCCATGTTATACATAATTTTAAAGGCGATACTAAGGATAGTATATAGCCGAAAACCAGACTTCAAAAAGCTAAATATGTCGGAAGTTTTGCACTTCGAAATTTTGATAATATTATTTTATACTAAATTTTAAACCGTTATATTGAGGTCGGGTTTACAAAATTATATTCTACATTTTAAGACATTTGATTTGATATCCATAATCCTTCTGGAATGTATTTAAATTTAATATGCTTAATATAAAATTTTATTGTAATTCCTCATTGGGACTTTCCGGAGGAAGGTCAGGGGATACCATTGAACACACCAAAATAAATTGGCTTTCCAAAAATTATTTCATTTTTCCCGACTGATTTTACTACACTAATGTTATTTTTAACATGCAATTTAATAGTATTAGTGAAATTGATAACGAAACTTAAAACTAAATTTGTTTGCAAGTATTTAATCCACACAACAAGATTAAACTACAAAGAGAGATTCCTAACTTCCCATCAGCAAAAACCCCTTTGAGAAATATCTAACTATTGTGAAAATGTATTTACAAAACAATACAAAAAATATTTCAAAACATTAAAGATGTTTACAAGGGTTCCTCTATTCTTTGGATCAGAGTTCCAATATGATTGTGCGTTTTACCAGAAAAACCACCCAGACGGCAGAACATAGGAAATGTCTATATCTATAAAATTCAAATTTTAGGATCTGATAAAGACGAGACCATTTTTAACTACCCAAACAAGCTTATTGAAAGACGCATTTGCATAAGTTTTCCCCACAACACAGCGGATGTTGAAAGTTAATCTTATTTTAACAGTATAATAATGCCGGTATTGATTGGAAATGGAGAGTGAAAAAGTGGACTAATTGGTTTATATGGGGCTCGGGACGTGACTGTGAGGACTAATGGAGTTATCAGGGGCTCACGGAGTTGCCTCCAATAATGGAACCATCATCAAGTGGCTTCTACATTAGTTGGAGCACACCTTTCTCGAGTGAATATCGTGGTTTTGGTTGTTAGTGTGTGAATATTTAACTCCGTTAGTAAACAAAATCACCTTTTATTTCTTGTAGTACATAAGTTATAGGTTCGATATTGCATTTCAACACCATTACATCCTATAAGTGTACATTTCTTCTATATTTTCTACGGAAATGTATTTTCAATCAAAAGTAGAAATCAAATAGTTGTATTCTGCAATAGAGTAAATTTTGCACCAAGGGGCGAAAGTATGTTATGCTGGCCCAAATGTTAAGGTCTTAAAAGCGTTAAAGTTCTATGAAAAACCCCTATTGGCAGATACGAGAATGTTTTTACGTAGTCTACAAAATAAAAACTATAGAATGAAATATGAATATCGTTTAAAAAATTAAGTTGCTGATACACCTAAAAAATCCTAGTACAATTTAATTAATTTATTGTTGACTTTTAGTCAAATACTAAATCTAACAATAATATACTTTATAATCTACTGATTTTAGTTGGTTATATTGAGTACGACTTCACAAATCTACGTATGGTGTTAAAATGACCAGCTGAGGACAGTGTATTGTTGAAAATATAAATGCAATATTTAAGTATATCATTTTTAATTTGCTAACATAAATATTTTACTCAAGCATTAGAACGATTATTTAACCAACGACAAAATTACTTTGCTTAAATTATCATTATAAGCTGTGACGACTTGATTTAACATGCTCGTTGTCCATCAGGCGCGTTTTGCAGATGATACTCAACGCCGTAATATTATTTTTCCTACGACTGTCCGTGAAAACAGTTGTTTACGCACTCGATACTCGTCGCAAAACAGGTGATTGCCGTATTGATTTTACTTTGCGCACGCTAGATTTACTTTGCGCACTCCAGTGTTTAAACATTAGAACACAAAACAATTTGCATTAGCAAGCAAGGAAACGTTGATTAGTCAGGAATTAAGTTGGCAACACTGGATATAAACATCTGATCTATTGTTGTGGTCGTTTTCGATTGAATCAACATAAACATAACCTACAAACCAGCAGCTACAGGTGAGCTACAGGTGTAAGTTAGGTGCGCAATGATCAACTATGACAGTGACTTTAGTTATTTAAGTGACTTATTCCCTGACGATCTTGCTAAGACTGCTAAAACAGTGGCGTTAAGGCTGCGGTCTACCCCAACCAAAACAAAAACAACAACAATTATGCCGGCCTCACGGCCGTAGAGCTAGGCGAGTTTGATGGCTGCAGAGGTTTACGGGGATCGTGTTTCAGAATTAACCAATTAAGATAGAGATTGACTCTTAACTTTTTCTAAAAGTACAAAAAAGGATCTCGTCGGCTATCTTTTTAGAATTTTCAAATAAAATTTCTAATTTCAGTTATAATTGTGTAAAATTATCTGTTTTTGAGTTTTATAGATGCAGAGGTTTACGGGGATCGTGTTTTAAAAATAACCAATTAAGATAGAGATTGGCTCTTAACTTTTTCTAAAAGTAGAAAAAAGGATCTAGTCGGCTATCTTTTTAGAATTTTAAAATAAAATTTCTAATTTCAGCTATACCGGTCTAAAATCATCTGTTTTTCTCGATTTTTAACTGAAGTTTTCTATTTGTTTTAATGAACTAATTACAAAATTGTAACAGACGAAAACTAGTACCGTTATTCTTCTTTAATATGACACCTTATTTATAGCTCTAGGCTTCATTTGGCAGAAGATAACACGATTCTAAAAAACCCTTGCATTTGGGTGCACGCCAGGGGTAGACCGCAGCCTTAAATCTTCTGCATGAAAAATGTAATGACATTTGAACTAAATGTAGGAAGTGCATAATACAGGCTATCATAAATATATATCACTATCTTGAGACAGGGACCTCACATAGTGGGTATTTTAACATGAATATTACACGTTTATACTTATATAAGAAATATTTGGCAGTCGTAGGAAAAATTTAATATGCAACTCGTGCGAAAAGTGCCTTCACTGCACTCGAGAGAAATAATTCCGCACTCTCCTGCGGCTCGTGCATAAACATTTCTCTCGAGTGCAGCAAATTGGCACTTTCCGCACTTGTTGCATAAATAACTATTAAACCATTTTTTATTCGTAATAATTTGATTCGTTTAAGTGCTTATAACCCATAATTAATAATTATTACAACAGTATATTTAAAATAAGTATCTAAAATACACAATTTGATTAACTTGCGTTTGGTGTGTTAAATTTTTTGTAAGTTTACAACATTTCGATTCTCGTTCTAACCACGATCCAAAGGGAATTTACAAACTGGATTTCATCACCTTATAGCTCTGAGCTGACCAAGTGTGGAACCCGAACACTGAACATCACTCAAGATTAGGTCTGAATGTTTTCGAGGAGTATCCAAATTTAACAACTTCTACTCGGTCGAAGCCCAAAAAGTTAGTCTGATAAATTTTTTTATACGAAGAAGCCAGAGGTTGATGATGTTAAATATCACAAAAGATTGTAGATGATCTACCCAAAAATGTAAAATTATATGGAGAGTGATAAACACATGTTACTTTTTTGCCAACTGTCGATTTGCGCCATTTTACCACGATTCCTGCTGTTTCTTTGGTAACTATCCACACATTTACTTTCGTTTCCTTGGCTACCAGTTTTAGCTATTTTGATTGGCTACAACAATCTCCAAAAATTACAGTTTATACATTTAAAACATATTATTATTTGTTGTTTAGTTATAAAATCAATTTCGTTTGATGGTCTGTGAGCAGGCTATTGAAGTTGGTTACCAATAAATACCATTAAAACCACTAAGAGGTGTGGGTATAATGGCAAATTTAAGTTGACTTTTTTGTTTTAAAATTATTTAAAAATTATCATGACATTATTTTATAATTATTTTGATATAAGTTTGATCAACTTATATCAAATTAGTTTTTCAATTGTTAAACATTTTTATTATCAAAATTTTAATATAAAACTTATTTCAAACTTATTATGAATTTCCTTTTAAATCATTCTTATGCTACTTGGGTAACTGTTAATTCGAGTTTTTGGCAATATACTTGTTGGAAGAGGAATTTTAATTACGAGATCTTTAGATGTAAGCAATTTATAATATTTCCTCTCTGGATATGAAAAGAGTAAGATATTTGATACATCCCAAAAATATTGAGGAACTAATCAAAATAACATTAAAACAATATTAAGTAGTTGTCATAAATTTATTATTGATATGTGTTGTTATATTTTGTATTTTCTTTGTAATAGGGAATGAAGAATACGTCTTTGGGATGCTTTTTTTAAAAGTTATTATCTTTATCTAACAGTATTGAACTTATGAAAATAAGTTATTTAAATTTTAGAATAGTTTTTACTATTCTAACTACTACTACTAACTTACTATTCTGGTTAACCTAGTTAAAAATATATTTTGTTCTAAATTTGACAAATTAAGAATAATTAGATTTAAAAGTTAGTACGGTATTATAAAATATTTATTGGGGAATAAAATAATTCATTACTAATCTAAGTTTTTAATGATAATGTGTTAAAATTAAAATTTGTGTAAAATTTGATACCTATAGGCTAACGTCACTATTTGGCAGCAATATACAAGACCATTCTTAATTTTATTGTAATGTTACATTTTTAGATATAAAATGAAATTGTAAAATAATTTAGCAATGTTTATTTGAAATACACACATTGGAATAAATTTAGATAAATTAATAAATGTTTTTGTAGTAGATGTAATTAAAACTATAGGAATACGTAATAATTACAAAATTACTCGGTAACAACTTGATGGCCGACTGGTCATACGCGTTATAGTCATTACTGTATCAAAGTACCTCGTTAAATATTTGTTTGATGGTAGCAGCGAATATAGCAGCTAATGAAATGGTCTACAGAACATAATCAGAGAAGTCGGTGACTAAGTAAAGTACGTTTATATTTTGTCCTCAAACATTCGCTTAGAGACAAGTAGGTCTACCTGGGGGCTGAGTCTTAGTCGGTAAACTAAAGCAATTCTTTATGGTAAAATCTGTTACAGATGATGGTGCAAAAAAAATCCAATTACAACAAAGGCTTGTATTTTGTTCAAGACGTGCTCGTTCTCGAGACTCACTCGCCTTTCAGACTGTTAAATGTAGGCCTGCGGGTGCTGCACTCTGGTGCATATTTGTTGAAACACATGTTGAATCTGTAACACATGGATTCTAATTATTTAGTTAACAGCTGTTTTCATAATTCTTACTAATGATTGTGTTGTAAAATTCCAATGGAATTCTACAATTTGATTAGTTGTTTTATACTTTTACATGGCTTTTATTAATCTAAACATCCATAATCAGCAGTGTGAAATACAATTTAATAAATTATTAATTTTTTACCATACAGTAGTACTATTTAATAATTTAGTAACTGACTGCCATGCAAAACCTCATGTTTACACTGGGACAGGTGGTCTGCACTTTGACAGTTGAGTCAGCTGTTTGCCTTATATATTTGTTTTGATTTTAACACCATAGGACCAATGTTTTTTATTGTTTAAATTAAAGATTATGAAGAAATAAGATTTTTCCTGCCATAGAGACCTGTATTTACATTAGTTTTATCTCAGAACTAAGCAATCGTCCGATTCGTTTTTGAGATCCTTGTGAAATCATACCCAGAAATATACCTTACTCGTATTGGAGTATAGGATTAGTTTATATTTTAGGAAATATAACTAACAGACATTTCTTTTATATTATTATATCGTATATAAGGGAAAATAATATAGACATTTTTATAAAAGAATATGTGAAAAGGATATATGTTAAGTACTAACGTGAAAGATATAAAAAAAAATAGTTTATTGATTTGTGCTTCACAGGAGAGAATTCAATAAGCGTAACACCAACATTTTAGAATCTCTTTTAGAGCTATCGAGCATCTCTTTACCTGGTACTGACATATTCACCAGTTTTGTGGATCTATTTCATAGTAATACGTCCCTAACGTTACGACATTCTTTACAACGTTGTTACATACTGATTTATTTTTCCTTTCCAATTTCAAACATTATAAATCTAAATCGATTATAATGAAGTAAATCGTGCATTAAAAGTAACCAACGATGACTGAAGTTCAATTACACAATAAGTATAATACACAATACTGGATATAATATGTAAACAGAAATTATGTTCAGGTGTCATGTAGCCAATGATGCCAGCAAAGATAAATGTACTGTTAGGTAGGTCTTTAAGTAAAATCCAGTGGTGACTGAAGTACAGTTAGACCGATGCATGCAGTCATTAGGTAATCCTGCTAACATGGTCGGCTATTATAAATAACGATTATATAAGGTTTATTTTACTAAAGGCCTCTTAAGTAAACCAGTAATATCTAAGCTATAATATGTAATAAAAACGAAATTTTACAAAAATTTGGATTTTAATCACTTAATTAAAAAGTACTTTGCTTAAGACACACAACTTCCTATATTTTAATCACTGAATTGATTATAAGGGTTTCTCATATTAAGTAAGCATTGATTTACTCAAATGCTCGAATTTTTATGAAAATTTTTAACTTTTTATCAAAATATGTTTTTCAAATAAAAAAAAAAATTCTAACGAACTCTCCATTGCTTTTTTTAAGATATATAAGAGTATGTTTTACCCTAAACTACTTTGGTAACGTTATTTTAAGAATTTAAATACATCTCAAATACATTTTTTCATTGACTGGTTAGCCTAATTGATAAGGGCTCCCATCTCATAATTCTTAAAGCACCAAGTTTATGCCTCACATGTTTGAAGTTGCCACTTGGCATTGGCCTATCAATTGGTAATGCTATTTTTTAGCATCAGGTCGACAAAAAATCTATTTTAGAATGTTCCCCATTATGGATACATGTAGAAAATAAATACACAAAGAGAAAGGTGTTTAAAATGAAAGATTACTTTTTTTTAATTACGTGTTACTTTTAAAAACAAATAACAACTGAAATCTGTCTTGACTAGTGTACTTTTTATTTTTGTTATTTTTTAAAACAAAACAAAATATTACAAACTTTCGATAGACGATTGTAAAAATAGATTGAGGTTAATTTTCCTTCTAAATTTGGAAGATTTTTATTCAGCATTGTAAAATTGTTTGATACATAGGTCTTGGGGTAAAATACAAAGAAAACATACGGAATTTTGCCAAAACTTTGAAACTAAACCTTAAATAGTAAAATAATAATAATATTCTCTTACGCTTTGTTAAACAAAAGTACATTCTTTAAAAAAATGTAGTTTTTATCCGAAGATTATAACTTTATTTAAACATTGTATAAACGATTTAATAGTTAGTTTATAAAAAATTAGGATTCATTATTTACTTCAAGAACTTGAAATATCTAAACGGGATACATGGAATGACATACTATACCCCGTTCAAAATAAATGTGCGGTCGAAATGCAGATTTCAATTCCCCTATTTTCTCCCGTTCCTCCCACTTCTATCAATCCAACCAATCGCAATCACAAAAAATGTGTACAGCTGTTTAATATCTCATGTCACTTTATGCCAATGTTTTGCTTTTTTGTAAACAAATATTCTTCTTTTGACATTTGAGATGTAAAAAGAAGCGCTTGCAACGGCGACGAGGTGAAGTAACATGTTCATCAGCGCTATTTTCTACTCTGAATTTCAAAGGCGAAATTAAAATAACATATGATTTTGAAGACAATAGGGGAATTAGGAAAGGTATTGAGGGGATTTCCCTACTAGTGGGAAATAAAATTTTGTCTTTCGACCGCACATTTATTTTGAACGGGGTATAGTGTTCAAAATGTCTTCAGTCTATTGTAAAAAATTAATTGGCGATATCAGCTGACTAAACGACGATCGAAGTTTTTACGTCATCAATGGTGCATTATAATTGACCAGGCATTAATAATCTCAGACCAATACTTTGTTTGAAACGAAGTTAATTTATTTGAGAAATTACTGCATTTTATTTTGAATAGTGTATTTTTTACAGAAAGTTATTACACACAAAGTGGACTTTGACATCAACCGTTGCTGCAACGGTAAAATGGACATTGTTTGAAATAACCTGTAAACCGATCTAAATCAACAAAAATCCTTATACAGAAAACGATGTAAAGCTTAGAAAAATAACAAAAAAGGAGCATGGTTCAACTTCCGTTCCAATGCACCTAATCGAGTCCAGAGCGACCAACGCTCATCAAAGTCAAATCAGAGTTGGGGAGCTTTAAACAAACATTCCAAGGTTATTGGTGGAATAAACTCGAAACTATTCATTGCTAGCTATTCAGTTACAAACTTAATGAAACCAGAGACCCCTGTTCATCTGATTATGTTTGCGAAAATAATCACAATTCACGGAAACTTATAATTTTATTTTTAGAAAAAATGTTCATACCGTAATTAAAGTTAATTGTATGGATTTAATTCTAAACCAGGATCTCGACCAACTTAAATATTCAAACAACTGCTATATGCAAAGTATTGAGAAATATGTTTTACATTCTATCCAACCATACTAATTTTGAACAAGTATATTGAGACAAACATTTACATACATTAACCTACGAAAACGGCGGATATCGGAAAACAAATTTCATTTTAATAATTTAATGGCTTCTGCACTGATTGAAACTGAAGTGGGAAAAGTGGACTAATTGGTCTTTATAGTGACGAAGTACGTGACACAGCTGCTTAATGAAGACACCATCAGTAATAA
This sequence comes from Neoaliturus tenellus, assembly GCA_030545055.2. Taxonomy (NCBI): domain Eukaryota; kingdom Metazoa; phylum Arthropoda; class Insecta; order Hemiptera; family Cicadellidae; genus Neoaliturus; species Neoaliturus tenellus. The sequence goes on from CM061536.1 coordinate 91,416,636, forward strand.
CGGCTGGATTTTAGGATTTTGATTGGATCTTATAAACCATCAGCGAGAGTGTTGTGGAATAACAATGAAGAAGAACAGAATCATGGTCCCGTAATTCCGTACAAGTTAAAGCCTCGCTTTATCACGGTGAAAAATTCTCTTGCTTGGTGAAAATATTTTAAAAAGTTCAAAAATTATTGAAAAAAACTACAACAGCTCCAAAAATGATAAAGCCTGAGCCGCGGACCAACCAATTAAACTCATGTCACATCAGAGGGTGGTAACAAGTTGACAAGAAGCAACAGGTCTCCTATTTATCATTTCGAGACCCGGGTCTCCTGCCTCAGAGCTTGGTGTTTTTCTTACTTCCAAGTATAATGAATACTTATTGTAATTTTTCAAACTAGATTTCATCTACAAAAGAACTGTAAATTTTTTTGCGATAAAGTAAACTTTGTTTGGTTCGTGTCACTGTAATGAAGTAAACTACATCTTTTTTAACGAAGTCAGTAACATTAAGCTCAATACTACAAAATTAGTTTGCGCTATATATTTTATTTTTAAATAGCTTTACTTTTAAAATAAAGGGAATATATTAAAACATTATTGACTTATTTATGCTAAACTAACCAAACCACGCTGTCACAAAGCTCCATCTCCATTCCCCTTGCTGATTTACCCACCTTATCTTAATCTTTTGTAAAACATAGTTCAACATAAATACAGTACCTGACATTGTGCATAATGTTAGTGGAAGTCATTAGCCTACTTACTGGTATTCGTCATATTTAATTTTTTTACCATGCAATCTTAAAATAATATGTGATAAACATAACCTTCATGTAACCTGTTGCACAATCTACATTAAATGCTAAAAATGATTTACTGAAAAACACCATCTAGGTAAAAAATTGTTATCATAAACTTTTTTTAGTATACACTAGGAACGATTCCGTGTAAAATGTTAACCGACGGTTAGGTTATGACGTTCATAAAAACCAAGCATGGTCGGCTGTCACCACGGTCTGATGGATGCACCCATTATGTAGATCTGGAGACAACGGTAGCTGTCTTCACATACGCCGATCATGCTCTAAGATTTGATAGGGCCCAACAACGTCATCTGGTTGTTTAGAAACTGATTTAGGATGAAAACATTGTTCGTTACCTTTAATGAAACTGTGCAAAAATGAATACATAACTATATTTTCCCAGGTACAAATTTTTACCATGACTTCCTTCTTATAAAGTAGTGCAAATTACCTGTGAACAATATATCTTCCAAGTTACAACGTAATACCACTATAAAATCCTTTAAACCCCTTGTTAAAACTTATAATGCAGTTCACTTTTAGCGAATTTCCCTATAGGGAATACACTATTACGGTAGTAGCCATGGTAAGACCTAAGCCCGGGACCATGTTACTTTTTCATTTTGAGGTTCCCAGAGGCCAAAAATATCTTTCGTTCATTTTCATAATATGTATATATATGTGTGTGTCCGAGGTACTGATAACTTTTTAAGGGGACCTCCGATTTTGATGAAATTTGGTATGAAGGTGTAAGACCAGACCTATTTTCATGAGTTTACGAACCAGCATGATCGGGTTATGGGAACGGGGTTTTATAGGGTTTCAAAGGGGTCAAAAATGGGCTTTTGGCATTTTTTGGCCTTAATTTATAAAATTCAACAATTTTAACAAAGCCCATTTAAAAGAGCTTAAAAAACAAACAATTTAGTAATTTGAATTTTTAACTTGGCTTAACAGGTTACGGAGAAAAGCTAAAAATAGGTTCCCAATGTTAATCTTATGGGAAATCAACAAAAACCTTGTATCTCGCTTATTTATTGGAATAACTTGATAAAACTTTTCACGTACATTTACTAGGTAGGGTTAAACTGAGATTTGCTAACAACATCCGTATGGCGGCAAACCTATATACTCACTCCTAATAATGGATGGGGTTTATGGCGAAAATTTAAAAGTGTCGAATATTGATACAACTTGATATTTACCTTACCTAACTATTACATTTTCTAACAAAACTAACATTTTCTAACAAAATCTAATGGCAGCAAACCTACATACTCATTCCTACGGTGTTTATGGGGAAAATACAATACTCAAGATCCTTTGGAAATTCTCTGAGTACGCAGGGCTGCTGCGACGGGGGGTATTTAAAGTGGTATAGTAATATAAGTTACTCAAAGACATATTAATTTAATTAAAAATATAAGAAAGAGTAACGAATAAGGTGGTCTCATTAGAATATTGCCGTCAACTCTGTCAGCTGATGGCTCGGTCAGCTGATAACCACGACACCTCGGGTGGCGATAGCCACACATCGGCCACAACTATCCAACTGATCTCCGGTTACCAATACTTACATGTTTAGAGGCCCAAGATATCGTGTTAATGTGTTGTATTCGGTTACATTGAAGTGTCAGTTGACTGTCCTTAGATTCTTAAAGATAAAACTTTAAAACTTTAAATATAATATGAGGAGTTAAGTTTTATTTCATGTAATTATATTTCAATATATTTACATATTTTATACCAATGACGGCACTTAATAAATGTCAACCTAAACACTTTGTCCCATGAAAAAAGTGTCAAATTCTTTAAAGACCGGTAAATATCTAAAAGTAATTCCAACAAAAATAGTACGAATTTAAGGCCTTTTCTGTTAAACGACTACCATATTTTTTACTTTTCCACCAAATTAATTCAAATTTCACTATTTACCAATGATTGACTATACTATTCAAACATTGGCTTTTAAAAACTAAAAAAATCCAAAAAAATTAAAAGATAAAAAATTATTTACTTCACGGACAGGGAAGAACAGCTAGGATAAAACTATAGCTAAGGAAAAACAAAAACTATTACCTTGACTTAAATCGGTTTTTTTTTAAATATACTATAATGGCACGGTATGGTTAATATGTAATTTATATTTATATTATTTATTTTTAAATTAATTCAATAAAGAGATAAATTTAACATTTATAATATACAAAAATACTTAAATCGATTTCTATATTAATTATTTTGCTACTCAAAACTATAACTAATAGTAAACCTTCTATTTGAAGTTGAAACCACAATTTATTGTAAAGCAAAATGAAACCTTTATATTGAAATACTTAACTCTTTATAAAAGAATACCAACCAAACTAACAACTATGAAAAAACATGCCTGTAATCTATATCAAAGCCATATCAATTTAGCCATATATATTTAGTTATGTATATTTAGTTCCTTGAGTCTGTGAGGCTCAAGGAAAATAAGTTTTTAAATGCATAGTTAATCTTGAATGAAACTAATTTAAGTTAACATAAATCCATGATGATTGTTTCTATTAAATATTTGGCCAACACAGTGATGAGTGGGTATAATAAATCATACTCATTACTTGTTCTATGTGGTTCAGTGAATATTGTTTCATGGTAAATGCTAGCAATGAGTTGGATAACATTCAATTAATGAGAATATCATATTGACTACAAACCGTAATCATATAATTGATTACAAACTGCCGTTGTATGGAGAAAAGTGGGGTTTTTAAACACTTTCCCAATACAAGGTGTGTAAAAATCACATAAATGCAACTATTTCTTTGATTGTTGACTAGTTCTTAGCAAGTAATGAAGAATGACAGGTCGAGCAGCTTCCATTAGTTCAATATAAATTCAGAGCTATACATTTTATGAATGATTGCACTTTCAATTTAAAGTAAAGAATGTTAGTAGGTATCAAGACTTTGTACCTTTCGTTAACTTTAAAACCTGACTTTTGAAAAATTATAACTAATTCAAATACAATCAAAATGGTCGTGTTGTTTTATATAGTTATGTATGGAATTGAGTACGTGTTGTGACTATCTAGTCACAATTTTATTTTTAGAATTTTATTGTGGGGATCTCCCCACAATAAAATTCTTTTATCTGAAAAAATGTGAAATTTATAAGACTATGCAATTAACTATTAAAATTAAATCCCAGATGTATTCAGTCAACATTTCAGCCAAATTATAAAAAGTCACAATTAGGACTATAAACCTTTTGTACGTTACCTTTGTTAAAAATCCATAAGGCTAAAACTTCCATTAAACTTGTTTGCGTTTGTTTAGATTTCCCATAGCCGAAAATTACCGTGTCTCTTTAGCAGTGCCAACAAAAATACTTGAATGATAAGATGAAAATTATAAATTCCTTTTCCTTCTCCAAGAATACACCCAAAGTTAAAAACGTCCAAAGCTGTCAGCGACAAACTGCAGCGTCATCTCGCCAATGGACAAAGCATGTTCAGACCTGTCAACTGCATGGACACGGCACGGGACACACTGATATCGTTATGTGTGGATATACGTGAGCTGTGCATTAGGTAACATTGATTCATACGCAGTTATGTATTTAGTTATTTATGTTTTTTACAGATTAGCAACATGAAATATCTTAGGGTATATTTAGATAATGAAATAAGCTGGAAAGTAAACATTATCAAATAGAAAGAGAAATCTACATTTTGAGGTATTTTTTTTTATTCTCTTAGATTTGACGACGGAAAACGTGTTAAGGACTTTGTACTATTCTCTAGCAAAATGTCGAATCGAATTTGGAATAATATTTGGGTAATGCTGTTGGTGGTCACATAAGTGTTATTGGTGTGAAACAATAGAGTTTATTTTTTTCAAAGGAAAATTCGAACCATTACGTCCTCTTTTTAATTAGAAAAAAATACTTCCACCAAAATGTCTGTAGGTTTTTAAAGTATTCAAAATGTTTTAGAGTAGAAGAGGCTTAGTAATTGTACTAAGGTTACTAATTGAGCAATAAGGTCATATATTTAGAAATTAATTTTGTAATGCCGAACAGTTTTAATTGCAAGACCGATAACTCAATGTTTGTAGGTTTAATAAACTTATAGATTCAAAGCTTCGAAAATATTTAAAATTTCGTCTAGTAAAATGGAGGATTTAACAATCAAAGTATTTTTTATAGTTTTGAAAAGCGACTCTTTTGTTTAGATAAGATTTATTCCTTTTTTACATTAAGTACACTATTCTATTCATAATTAGATTTACGGTACACTATGGTAGGCTTCGCCACACAGGGACTAAGCATTACCTGATATTTATTGACAATTTATTGATAATTTATTTATAGACTGCATCGAGGAGTCCAACTCCAAAAGCAAGCCCCCGGGGAGGTGCCAGAGCACGTCGGTGATGTAAGTGCGGTGCGCGGTTTGACAGAGTCAAATCTTATTATATGTTTGGAGGTGCATACACTAGATTATAATTAATAATAAATAGCACATTCTTTTTAACCGTTTGTTTGTTTTGGAATTTTTTTAATTATTCATTGTCCGTGCTTGAAGCTCAAGTATAATCTAAAAGGACCAACTGCATGTACTCTGCCAATGTTGCATGTCTCTAAAATTAAAATTTTATATTTTTAAAGTGTAAAATGAAAAATAAATATAGTTCTGATTTGGATTCAATCGTTACAGTCCTTTTTATTTAAGTAACATAAGTGGACGGAGTTTATAAGCATTTTAAGTGTTGGAACAAACGATAATTTATTCTTGATATACGTCAAAATAAAGTATTTGGATTGTTACCATTGATATCAAGAGGTATCCAGTTTTGTAGCTCGTGTCGTGTACTGGGGAAGTATCGATACATCGCCCGAGAGATGGCTAGCAGGCGAAAATGACCGCCATTTGTATAATACAGATTGATGACAGCTGTAGCTTGGACTGGCCCATAAAATGCACGTGGACGATTAGAATATCTCGACGAATGGTTCCCCAAACAAACTAAAATTCAAACATTAGGAAAGTTTCGTTAATAAAGTTATTTGGATTACCTATGAAGGCCGGGCACTAAATGGGTTGAGCATGCACTGAAGTCTAACGAAATTAGACTTTTAATTGTTGTTTAGGCCGTCAAGTAGATGATAAAATCTATATCTATATTTCCAGCATGACGCAACATGGGAAACACCCCCTAGGGGAAGTCATGGGGAAGTGCATTGACCTATGTCATGTTGTATATCATTTTTAAAGTATTTGAATGAAGAGCAAAACGATCCAACCCCGATATCAAAAGGTGAAATATGTTGCGAGTTATTGCATTTTGAAATTTCAACAATGTACTTTAACTGCAAAGTTTGACTATAAGTACATGTTTTCATTAATTTTCTGGAAATCATGCTAGGGACACTGGTATAGTTGTGGGATTGAGTTTCCATTATTGCTAATATTCCTTTTATTTTTATTTTTTATTTTTTTATTGGTAAGTACGTATCAACAATACTTTATCCATCCCTGCATGATCTAATTAATAGGGGTCGTCTCTGAGTGGACCTTCAATAATTTAAAAGCGATGTGATAAATTCTAATCAGTTTAATGGCCAACATATCTTCAGGTCATATATTACAGACATTACTGTGGCAGAGTGGCCCAGTAAATATTTGCTAATGGCAACTGTGAATACCACAGCTAATGAAATGAATATCACCACATGAAATGAGCTGTTAGCATGATTTGTCTCAAGTCATGGTCTGAAATTAATAACACCATTGAAAAAGAATCTTTTGCAGCAATTACAAATTGTATTCATGAATGAAGAACTTGGCATTTGTAAATGTTTAAAGATATAGAACTAAATGATTTTGGAATATTAAAATTAATTAATTAACAGACAAATAAAACCTCATGCAGTGTACTTTTATTAAATCTTCGATCAATGTTTTTAAGGCTAAGAAAAACAATATGACCAAGATGTCTGTTGATTTTAAACTCGAGTGGTCTATTGAGACAACGTGAAAGTATGATATACACCAGTATTTGTGTTACTTACGTTAAAAATTAAATATATACGTATATATATGTAGAATATAATGACTAAAATAAAAATTGTCGTCTGCGTGAATTTTAAAATCGAATAAAATTTGCAGAAATTGAATAATTACTAATTACTGTTTAAATGTATGCTAAAATAGTTTCAATATTACAAATTTATGAATAAATAAATGTTGCTGGTCAACACATCTTGCAATTACTGATTAGATTTTGTTAATTATATGTTCTACTATTTACCTCGAATTATGATGAATGGATATTAAAATTTTAACTAAAATTGTCAAATGGTGATGGCTACAAACTTGTTGCGAAATATAGATATCTTTTATTGCTAAAACTAAATCCCTTTAATTAGCAACGCACTTATGTTTTTTTTTTTTTTTTTTTTTTTTAGTTATAATGATAGTGAGATACAGTTGTTTTGTTTATTTTCATCAATGGTTTTCCTCAAATAACATAAATAAATATCGTTACGCAAATGTATATCATATGTTTTTCCAATATTAAAGCTGAATATGTTGAATACAAATCTTTAAAATAAATTACGTAATCGATCTGGCAAACTAGTTTGGTGATTGTACAGACACAAATTAATTTTTAATTTAATTAGTTTACTGTCAATTGCTACTCATGAATTCTTGGAACGAGCTTTTGACAGCATTCGATACTCAGCCAAACTCTGGAATAAACTATAAAGGACGAGTTCAAAATATATCGAATTTTTATAGTTTTTAACTCTTTATAATTAGCAAATAATAATTTAAATTAATATTAATAAAATCAAAATAAATTAATACCGGGAGGAATGTTACTCATGGAAGTAAATGTAGTCGTTCTATATTTGTCACATTAAAATAGGAAATATAGAAACCAACCCTGGACCACTTGTGTACCAGCAGAGGAAATCGTATGTATATAGAGTATATAAATGCATTTACTTTAATTATCCAGAACATTGTGCAGTACCACAAACATGATGATGTACAAAATGTACACCTGCCGTCGGATGCTTTTTTCAACTGATATCTGTATGGAGGATCTGTATCAGACGTATTTCATTCTGTATTTTATTGAAATAGGAGCTTTTGTAGTTAATAATAATTATTTGTTAGTGTAAAATAGTTTTGACATTTTTGCAGAAAGTTTATAACTCAATCAAAAGCTCAAAATTTTCCAAAATATTTAAGTGTCTTCGTTCCGAGTGTGATTGATCTATATAGAAAACCCGTTTTCTAGATGTAACAAAAAATGTTACATTGCAACGCCAGACCACAAAAACTTCACTTTACGTGTTCTCTATTAAATTATTGTCGACCATTTAACTATTTATATTCGTTAATATACTATTAAAAAACATCACAATTATTATATCTACTACACGAAGAATCATAACATAATTTTTTAAAAACCCCATCTTACAAAGTATAAATGTTTGGATTAACAATGAAATTCAATTTCCTAAATAGTTTTACATGAATAGTACTTAAACAGATGAATGCTATTCATTACTTGATTTATCAAAGAGGTAATTTTAATTAGTTCTACTGTAAATGGCTAGTCTGTTCACTTGTTTGTTTTAATGAACAGTTTCATTTATCTAGATTGAGCTAATACATGAATTGGTGTGTGAAAGCTATTCAACAAAAACATGATATTCTTGGAATATTGGTTTTTAAATTAAAGATATTAATTATTATTTTAAGTAAGGGCATTACATATCAGATTGTTACAGTTTTACGTGCTATATAGTTTACGAACTACTACATAGAATGTATTCCAAAATAAATTTCTAATCGATAAAAGAATTATTATCAATTAGTTTTGTTTCAATTAGTTTTGACTCTATTTCTTGATTTTACTAGAATGTGCTGAAGACTTTTGCCAGGAAGTAAAACCTGAATTTAAATAGTATCTTTGCACGATTTTTTTCATAACAAGTATATAAAGTGTAAGCTATAATTTTAATTTCCAATGTATCTACTACAGTATTATATCATATAGCGATATATCATAATGAAAGTACCGCTTGACATACATATATTCTAAGATTTATGAGATATTAAGATATATTCCAGAATACTTGACACAGAAGCCAGGAAACAAAAAACACAAGTTACATGTAATATTAAGTTATGTCTAATTTAAAACAAAAATTTGAAGAATTTTTAAATACTTATCAATTTCACAACAAAATCTAGAATCTATCTAAGGATGAGGGTTTGCTATTACTCATTTGAATAAAAAAATATAGTTTTTTTTTATTTAATATAATGTTTTGATCATGATGAAAGAAATCAATGCAATAGTTTCTCGATAGCTCTTTTTTATATATTGTTAATCAAAATAAATCATTAAAAATCACGTACATAATAGACCAAATCTCTATTTATCGTTTTATATTTTTTTCTTTTCTACTTCATTGGGGAGGACGATTTAATACACTTTATCTTTTTCATTTAATAATTTCTGTGGTACTTAATGAAACTGTGAGAAAAACCAGGCGAATACTAATAAAAATTTCCAGTAATATTCATATTTCATATGCTACTTGGTAAATATAATGTTACTGTTCGTCACGATTAAATATAAGGAGGGAGCCCTGCTCTTATTTGTTAAACTGTGCTACACAAATAGGAGAATAGCTCGATTTCACCCCAATCTAAGTGAAATAAACGTAATAAGTGTTGGTTTCGCTCTTTTAAGTTAAGCATATAGGTAGTTTTAACATGTCATCATAGCTAGACCAATAATCGAAATAAGAATTTAGATAATAAATTAAAGTCTTTTAATATATAACGTGTAACATATGTTAAAAACATACAGCAAAATTATATTTGTGACGTTTTAGTCCACATTATCAATCTTAGTTTTCAAACCGGTGTCTTCCCTGAAAAAATGAAACATGCGGTTGTCATCCCGATTCATAAAAAAGACTCAAAACTGCAATGCAGCAATTACAGACCAATATCACTATTAACATCGTTTTCAAAAATATTTGAAAAACTTATGGAACGGAGATTGGTTGGTTTTCTGGAAGGTACGTCATTTTTCAGCCCCATTCAATTTTTTTTCAGAGAAAAGCTTAGTACTGAAAATGCTCTTTCAAATTTCATGTATGAAGTGTCAAATGGGCTAAATAATGGTAAAAGAGTAAGTGGGCTGTTCTTAGATATTGCAAAAGCTTTCGATACAGTAGATCATGATACATTATTATTCAAACTGAAAAACTGTGGTATAAGAGGGGTTGCGCTTGAATGGTTCAAGGATTATCTGACTGGAAGGAAACAGTGTGTTAAGGTAGGAAATGTAAAAAGTCAGTTAGGGGTTATCAAATATGGGGTACCTCAGGGATCGGTTTTAGGACCAATTCTTTTTTTTTATTTATATAAATGACTTATGTAGTGGTAACTTTCAGGGCAAAGTGATATCCTTTGCTGATGATACAGCTTTAATATACTCAGGAAATTCGGTTTGGGAACTTGAAGAAAGTATGAATTTAGACTTGGAAGTCTTAAGATGGTGGTTCGCGGAAAAAAATATGACTCTCAGGGCCGGTTTCTCGAAGCAAGTTTAAACCTAAAATCAAGTTTAAAACAACATTGTCCATATGATTAACATTGAGTTAAACTAAGTTTAAGTTAAACGTGTTTGGAGAAACCGGCCCTCAGTGTCAGTAAAACTAAATTCATTAATTTCACGTTGAGGGGGGAGTTTTTCTTTTCACAAAATATTAAATATAAGTGTATGAACTGTTTGCAGAGTGGTCGCTTTTGCTTAAGAAACTGTAGTGTGGTAGATCAGGAAGACACTATTAAATATTTAGGCGTGACCTTAGACAAAAACTTGAATTGGAAAACCCAAATTTCTCAAATAAAACGGAAATCCTTGCACTTAATGCGGTTCTTTTATTATTTGCGGTCTTGTGATAGTAATCTTTTGAGAACATTGTATTTTTTTGGTTCATAGTAGGCTGGATTATGGAATAGTATGTTGGGCAAGTACATATTTGACAAGCATTAAACCAATAATTACCATGCAGAAACAATTCATTCGGATTATATTGGGAAAAAATCGCAATGAACCATCATGGCCACTGTTCAATGAGCTGAAATTTCTTCCCCTAAGACACATGTATGTGTATAAAGTGTTAACCCTCTACTACACGCGCCGCGGACTCACAGTCCGCACTTCAACATAATTTCGTTTTTACAGTTTTCCACAATTCGTGGAGGGTTGAACGGCCGTCTACCTTCCCCTCCACTCCCCCTCTAACTAAAACCGGTTTGGTAACACCCGCAGTGCAGTGGATCTTTCCCTGTGGATAGTTTTCTGACAGTTGTTCGGCAGTTGCGGACTGATAGTCCGCGCGCGTGTGTTCGTGACACTTGAATTTCAGTATCTGCGGACTGTTATTCCGCGCGCGTGTGTTAGTGAAACTAGAATTTTGAAGACATCATTTGACATTTGCATTATTTCTTTATTGTTTTTTATATGTTTTACTTTTAAAACATAATTTTTCAATTATGGCTTACATCAGGCAAAATGCTGATGACATTCGGGCGATGCTTGAGGATGAGTTAGGCGCTAGTAATGATAGCGAAGAAGACATAGTTGAAAAAAGTGACCATGACAGTAACACTGAACTTTCAGAGAATGAAAATGATGAAGAGAATGAATCTGTGCCTATTAGACTACAACTTCAAGCCCCTGTACCTCTGGAAGAAGGTTTTGTTTAGTTGAAACTAATAACTTGTAAATATGTTATTATTTTAACCAACTGAAAATATATCATTTTATGTAATATATTATAGACTTACTACTCATAACCTAAAAATAAATATTGAGTGCAGAAAAGCAATGAAATATACATGATTTACCAATTTACAGCAAATGCGGACTGGCAGTCCGCGCGCGTGTAGTAACGTAACAAGTGGGTGCGCGTGTAGTAGAGGGTTAAAACTATTTTATGTAAGATCTAAAAACTGTAAAGAGGAAAATAAATATAGGGAAAAATTAAGAAACAGGGACAACTTTAACATTCCGAGACCAACGTGCACATTTTTTATGATGACAGAAGACTTTTTGGGTCAAAAAATCTTTAATAGTTTACCCACTCATATAAAAACGGTATACACTCTCCATATCTTCTTGAAAAAGATATGAGAGTGGCTTTTTAGTCTTGAAGATATAAATAATAGCATATTCAACACACTAGTTTAGGGGTTTTAATTATAAGTTTTTTTTCCTTTTTTTCATGTACCAATTCTAATATATATTTTATGTATATTTTGTTGTTTGTTGTATATTTGCAGTGTCAAAACATAGCATACTGTAAAATGCTGTTGTTTTTCCTCATAAAAGTAATCTTAAAGATTGATTCTTTTAGATTATTTTAATATCTTGTGAAGTATAAGAACTAAAGTTTTCTGTGATTTTACCATTTATTAACTGCAATTATTTTCCTTTTTGCTACTGATATTTTTATAAGCAACACTGCTGGGACAGCAAAACTCTTTTTTACTAATGTATTTTATATTTGTATGCTGTATTAGTTTTTTATTGTTATATTACAAAGCTCAGGGGTTCTTTTCTTTTTTTTCTTTTTCTCATGTCTTGATCTTTTATACAATAATAAATTGTTCAATAAATTTGGCACCACCTTAAAAAAAATTCAAAAAATGTTTACCTCCAATCAGGCTTTTGCCTTGGAGGAATTTTCTCAAAAAGCATTGAACAAACACAATCTTTTAAATATACATACTAATATAGTGATTATGTCAGCCTGGGTTTATATATGAATGTATGTGTATTTATATGTATGTATGTGTGTATATGTGAATGTGTATATGTGTATATATGTATACATAGGAATATAATGTATGTAAAAGGTAAAGGTATTAACAAGTGTTTGATCTGTAAACTATGTATTGTTATTATGAGAAAATAAAGATTTATTTATTTAAATATACTAATACGTTATTGGCTCCATTAATCTAGTTCAGGTAGTTACGAGGCTTTGTTCTCCAGTAAATAAATTTAACTCAATCAACGATACGAATTAATTTAGTTAATTATGGTAAGCATAAAAATGTATATTACAAGTGTATTTGTAGATCCAATTTTCAAGAGATGGTCAAGCCGTATGGATATTTTCAATCCCAATAATTGGTCTTCAAAAACTCTACAATAAGCGCTCTCCCATGATAACAAACTGTCTAGTGGAAGCGTCCTTGTAGGATTTAAAGTTTTACCCAAGTAATCTAAAATAAATAAAGAGAAGGTAGGGGTAAAGACACGCAACGCTCTCTATGCACCAGGTGTTCTTTTGCACCTATGACGTCATCATTAGCATTAACAGTGTTAGTAATTGATGATGTCATAGGTGCAAAAGAACACCTGGTTCATAGAGGGCGTTGCATGTCTTGACCCCTACCTTGTCTTAATTTATTTTAGATTCCTTGGTTTTACCTAAGATTAATTGACATCTCTTAAGTAATATCAATCTTATTTATGACTACAAGCATATATATATATAATACGTGATGCCCTTTTTTTGTTAACGCTTCTCCTCCCTTATTTCTGGACCAATTTTAAAATTTAAGGTGTCAAAAGAATGGTCTCGGTTCGTAGTTTTGCAATAAGGTTTCAGATTTTTGATATTTTAATTCTGAAGCTCACGGGAAGCCCTCAAAGTTCATTTTTTGTCCATAAGATTAACATGGGGGAACAATTTATATTGAATTGTTAATTAAAACAGCTGTTCATAGTTAAATCATAAAAGCACATGTTAAAACCTGAATATAAGCAATTGAAGTATTACTAAATAAGAGTGTAATGTATACTATAATAAGACTATAAGAGATGGTACTGTATTCCATTTTTCTCAAAATATAGCATGTGGAATTTTCTCAAAATATAGCATGTGGAATTGCTTAAACTTTGGATTTGGATGCAAAAATGTCTGGTGACACCATCAACCACAGCAAAGGTTCCCTTTTTGATCTAAAAACAAATTGAAAATTGTAATTTTTTAAATCTTGCTATCTATATAATACGGCAAGCTGTTTTTGTGAACACAACTCTTCTTTTATTTCTAGACCAATTTTAACGTTTGAGGTGTCAAAATATTTGTCTTAGTTTGTAGTTTTGCAACAATATTTTTCTAAAAAAAAGAAAGGGGAAGCTTTTAAAGTTGGTTTTTTGTCCATACGATTAACATGGAGAGAAATTTTTATGAAATTGCAAAATTAAACACCTGTTTAAAAACCATTAAACCTCTGTTATAGTAAAAGAAAAATCTATCTATCTATATATATAATACGTGATGCCCTTTTTTTGTTAACACTACTCCTCCCTTATTTCTGGACCAATTTTAAAGTTTGAGGTGTCAAAAGAATGGTCTCAGTTCGTAGTTTTGCAATAAGGTTTTAGATTTTTGATATTTTAATTCTGAAGCTCACGGGAAGCGCTCAAAGTTCATTTTTTGTCCATAAGATTAACATGGGGAACAATTTTTATTGAATTGCTAAATAAAACAGCTGTTGATAGTTAAACAAACAAACACATATGTTAAAAGCTGAATAGAAGCAAATTGAACTGATACTGAAATATCAACACAATTTCATACTTTAATACGAGGAGTGTCTAATCTGAGGTTTTAACCTTTTCTCAAAATGTAGCGGGTAGACTTTGTTTGAACGTTCTATTTACGTATAGGCCTATATGGGCACAAAAATAAGATTAGTAACTTAACCCTAGAAAATTTAATTTTTCTGTACGAACCAATTTTGGAAATTGAAATTTTTTATCTGGGTGGGTTGTCGGATTAGTATTGAAACAATTAATAACGGAAGGTAACAAATATTGAAATAGAACTAAATTTGTGTGCATAGGTTTTCAAACTGCTGTGAACTATATAATTTACAGGAAAATTAAGGAAAATGGATGGTTGGTTGCAAGAAATCTAGATATTCTAGATACTGTGGTTGGTTATAGGCATAATAATTTGTTTGTTTAGTACAAAAAAATTTACTGCAGAATGCTACACATATTAAAACACCTGTTTAAAAGAGGTATTTTAAAGTTTTTTTACCTCCACTATATAAAAAAAACTTATTACAAAAATGGTTTGTATAAAGAGAAATTTTAACCAAAATTTTAATGCACATAAAACTAAAATGGACCACACCAACAAAGATGTAGATTCTCTTAATTTTTATGATTTCTTAATTTAAATTTTGTAATGCCATAGACAGTTAAGTTCAAGAGGATTTAGTTCTTTATAAATAGTAATGTGGACTCATTCACTATTTTGACGACTAGGTACTGAACCGCACCCCCGCGGAAGCGCACCCGACCTTTGGAAACGTGCTTGCCCAAGGCGCTCCACGGGAGGGGCTCACCAACGCTCTCAGGAGTTCAGAACAAAAAAACAAACTGTGGAACCAGAAATTTAATTTTACCCAAAATTAACAGCAAAATTTAACAACAGCAAAACAGAGCAAAATCGGGAACATCAAAGGTCCACAGTGATAAATTTGATAACAAAAGAATTTTACCAGAAGTCAATGTCACCAAGGTTGGCCAACCAGATTATCGATATTCAAAATTCAAGAACAACAGTATTTAAAAAAAATTCCCCCTTCTGAAACTTTAACCTTAAAATTGGCATTGATAAATTAAATAAATAAATAAATAACAACAAATAAATTTCAATAAATAAACATAACAATTACAAACACAAAATACACAAAAGAATTGGCGTGCCGAATTTTGAGGTTGACAAAAATTAATTCCACCCGGAGACCTGTGGTGCAGGGCGGGCTCCTAATGGGATACTAACCTAACATAGAGACTACAAATAAATAAATAAATACTGTCACACATAAATAACAAAATATCACAGTTCATTGGTGGAGTGGCATATCACATTCGTTCGTTTATGGCCTCATGGCACTGGAAAGAAGAGCGGCCTGCAGCTTCGGCAAGTGGGGACCAAGGCCATGTATGTCCCCTAGGTGGGCAGGCGGACGGACCAGGCCGGAAACATCATCTGCAGGGCATTGTAGGTGGGACCAAGTCCCCAGCTGGACCCCGAAAGGCTGCGTTGGGCAGATTAAATTACCGCATTATAGCACAAAAATCACTGGTTGAAATGTCAAAATTACAATAATTACTCTTGAAAACCCAGAGTGACGAAATTGTGCGTCTTGCAGTCACGTTCACCAACGGCCCCTATGATCTTTTTCAGGACGTTGCGTCACAGCTGGTGAAAAGAAGAAAAACAACACCGAATATTCCAGAATACTGCACACAGAAAACACTGGCCAGGAAAAAAAACAACACTATAACAAATGAGACGTGACATCACACATGGTGGGCAAAACGTCACGGCTCAACCTCCCCCTCCAAAAGGGAACCACCCGGCAAAACAAAAGGCAAACAACCTCTCCCCAAAACTAGAAGAACACTCACACCAGGAACGCTCAGGACAGTCTGAAAGCGGGGGCGTCAAGTTTTCCCAAAACCAGGGGACTACTCACCCAAAGTTTTTTGTGCAGGCCTGCAAAAAGAGAAACAGGGAAAAACCAGAACAGAGTGAAGGGGACAGAAAGGTGATCAGGCTTCCTGGCCCTGCACACTTCCCGCACAGACTTCCGAGCAACTTAAGGATTTCCGCGGTAAGGCTTAAGATGACTAATGTGCACCTTCCGCAAAACCTTTCCGGTCTGGGGATCTCCCAGCCGGGCCGTCACAGGAGTGAGGAACTCCAAGATGCGGTGGGGACCTGTCCACCTGTAACACAGCTTGGCGGCTCTCTTGTCAACAGCCGAACTGGCTGGATGAGCCTTGCAGAAAACCAGATCCCCCACCTGGAAGGGGTTGTCAACTCTACCTCGGTTGTATTTCCTCCTCACAAGTTCTCTAGCCCTAATGAGATTACGCCTGGCCGCTTGCCAAGATTCCTTGACATCGGGCGTACCAGGCGGTGGCAGAAGGTCGCCAATCCTCCAAACATTTGCCAAGGGGTTGTTTGGTTTGAAGCCAAACATCAACTCGAAAGGAACCGCCTTGTGACTCTCATGGGTAGCAGTGTTGAAAGCGAATTGGATCCAAGGGAGCTCTTGATCCCAGGTTGTCTGTCTTTCAGCATGGAAAGCGATGAGAGCGGAACGAAGATTTCGGTTGAACCTCTCAGCATGAGAAGGCTGTGGGTAGTAAGGGGATGTGGTCACATGGCGGATACCGTGCCCAAAGCACATTCTTTTGAAAAGATGCGAAACAAATTGGGTTCCGTTATCGGAAACTATGGTGGCGGGAATCCCAAAGTGTTGGAACAGTTGGGTTCGAAGTACCTGAACGGTGAGCTGTGCAGTGGCATTCCTTAAGGGAAAAAGCCAGCAGAACTTGGAGAAGGCATCCACACAAACAAGCAGGAAATTGTTTCCCGACTTGCTACGTGGGAGAGGCCCAACATAGTCGATGAAAACCTTCTCCAGAGGTCTCTCCGCCACCTCAGATGACAACAACCCTAACTTGGTATTCTGAGCGGGCTTACTGAGCGAGCACGTTTGGCAAGAACGCACCCGCCCCGCAATGTCCCGGTCCATACCCTTCCAGATGAACAGTTCCCTAATCTTGGAGATGGTCTTGTGGATCCCTAAATGCCCACCCACAGGGGAAGAATGAAAATACTCAAAGACCATCGGAATAAGAAGACTTGGCAGCACAATTTTAGGTTTACCCTGTTGCCGAGCTCGACAGCAGAGGGCACCCTGGGACAGAAAATAAGGGGGGTGGGCTCCCCCATTCTGGAGCTCACCAATGATTTTAGCCAGCTCAGGATCGTTTAACTGGTGGGGAATGATATCCGAAAAGGCCAGAGGAAATTCCAGAAGCACGGCACACTCCGTCTGCTCCGGATCAGAAAGATGGTCGTCGGGGGAATGATACATCCTAGAAAGTGTGTCTGCAATGACATTCTGAGTGCCTCGTACATGTTGGACGGTAAACTTAAGGGACGAAATTTGCACCACCCAACGACCAATTTTCCCGAGCTGGCGAGGGTGCGCGAGAAGCCATGAGAGTGCCTGGTTGTCGGTCTCCAGCAAAAATTCCTTATGTTCAAGGAACCTTCGGAACTTGTTTACACCAAAGACAACAGCCAGACACTCCAGCTCGTATACAGAAGAACTTTTCTTCTCGCAAGATGTCAAAGTTCGAGAGGCGAAAGCGATAGGCTGCCTAACCCCATCTACTTCTTGGGATAACACGGCCGCAATGGCTTGTGAGGAGGCATCCGTCTGCAAAATGAACCTACGACTGAAATCCGGCATCGCCAACACAGGAGGTTGCATCACCGCCTCCTTCAAGAGCTCAAAGGACGTCCGCTGCGCTTCACCCCACTCAAACTTGGCGCCTTTCTTCCTGAGCGCATTCAAAGGTGCGGCCAACTCCGCAACATTGGGGATGAAGCGTCGATAGAAATTCACCATGCCAACAAACCTAGCAATGCCTTTGGCGTCCTTGGGTGGAGGAAACTCCCGGATGGCTTGAGTCCTAGCGGGATCTATGCGGACGCCCTTGGAGGAGACCAGATGGCCCAAGAAAGAAATTTCGGCTTGAGCGAAACTAACCTTGTCCGGATTCACGGTAAGGCCAGCCCTACGCAAACGAGTCATAACTTCCTCCAGATGAACAAGGTGGTCCTCAAAACTCTCACTGTAAACAAGAAGGTCGTCCAAGTAATTGAACACAAACTTGAACTTCACATCGTGAAAAATGGAATCAAGAAGTCGGGTGAGGGTTTGAGCTCCCACAGCTAAGCCCATGGGGACTCGTGTGAACTGATACAAGTTCCACGGAACACAGAAGGCAGTGAGAGGTCGGGACTCCACCTTCAATGGAATTTGGTGATAAGCCTGATTGAGATCAAAAACAGAGAAATACTTGGCCTTACCGAACCAGTCGAAGGCAGAATGCAGGTCGGGGAGAGGGACGGAGTCGATTTCAATCTTGGCGTTGAGCTTGCGATAATCAATGACCATACGAGACTTTCCATTTGGTTTCGGGACAAGAAACGCTGGACTGGCATAGCTGGAATTGGAAGGTTCGATGACCCCATTTTTGAGCAGGTCATCAATGATGCCTCTGAGAGATTCCATTTTGGGTGGAGCTAACTTGTACGGATGAGAACGTACAGGACGAGTGTCCGTGAGACGAATTTCATATTCCAGCAGATTGGTAGCCCCCAACCTTGGCGTAAGCACCTCAGGGAAAAGTTTGCAAAGATCCCTGATAGCCTCAGCCTCCGTCGGAGCTAGATGCCCTAGAGGATCGGTCTTGGTACCATTCTCTGTCTCAGGCTCTACAGCAGCAGCGGCACTCAAGACCTCATCAGCAAAAGGAATGGACACTCGTCTGGAAAACCGAAAGTAACACTGACCTCGACCTAAATCCAAAATTAGGCCAGTGTGTTTGATGAAGTCCGCTCCCAGGATGATTGGAAAGCAAAGGTCCTTAGCCACAAGAAAGCTCCACACCCAGGAAAAATGCTCAATCTTTATTTTGATTTGAGCTTCGCAATTGATGACAAGAGGTGATTTAGAAGCAGTCCAGCATATAGAAGAGTTTGGCTCAGTCTGCATGATGAAACCTCCAGAAAATAATTCTTCATAAAACGCAAGGGAGATTAGACAACGGGCGGCTCCAGAATCCACAAGGGCCTTCTGCACCGTGTCTCCAGCTAAGATGTTCAGGCGAGGGCAGACTGAGCGTGCCGCTTTGACCCCCATCGAGGCAACCCCACGCATCCCCCGCAACAGAGGCTCCTTCTCAGCAAAATCAGATCTAACTACCTCATTGAACCCCTTTTGCAGCATTCCACTAGAAGTCTTAGAAAAAATTTTAACATCATCTTTTACTTTATTCCCCGAGGACTCCCGTGACAAGAACCCCCGGGTCCTCACAAGTTTTTTGGAAGGTTAGCATTCCTTCTTCCTTTTTGACAGTCACGTCTGACGTGACCAATACCACCGCATCCCCAACAGGTAGGAACACGCCTCTGCTGCTCATTGGTGGGAGACACGTGGGATACCCCGACAGAAGCCGCCGCGACACCGGGTCCTCTCCGGGGAAGATGCCCCAGGGACTGGGCCCTTTGAGAATCAGCGGCCTGGACAGTGCGTGAGAGGATAGACAATCTATCCAGGTCCGCGAAGGAAGATGGTCTTGGAGCGAAAAGCAGCCGGGATCTCTCCCCAGGATTGAGACCCACGAGAATGATGTCCACCAGCTGAGTCTCGGTAAGGTCCAACCGCAACACTCGCCCCACCATGCGGATGTCATTGGCAAACTGGCTGAGGGACTCGTTGGGTGCCTGCGGGCGGAAAACTTTCTCAACCTTCAGTCTTTCCATGACTTGGAAAGGGACAAAGAAACTCAACACATCAGCATGAAAGAAATCAAAGCTCGTTTGGCGCTTGAGGCAGTCTACCAATCTGTCACTCAACGGCTTCCTGCAAAGCGGAGCAAGAAGCTCCAACAGCATGATATCGGAGATGCCAGGATGTTCCTTAATTCTCAAAACCTTTTCCAGGAACTTGATCAGTGCCTCCACATCCAGTCCGTCAACTGGTCGAAGGTCCTGCAAGGCGGAGGAGAGAGGATGAGGCAATTTCGCAAAAGCACCGCAAAAACCCTTTTGCGGCGCATCCGCAACGGAAGCCACCGGGGTGGCGACAGACGCCGCGGGAGCGAGGAACAGGGCAGGCACCCGCAACACCCCATCCATCCCGCGGACCACCTCCTGGGCAGCCGCAGGAGGAACGGAGGTCACGGACCCCCCGACCGGTCCAGCCCCCACAACACCAGTCTCCCCCCCAGCAGACCCCGCCGCAGCGCGCTCGAGAGCTTCCACGGCACTCTTCACAACGCCAGCAGACCGCAGGCGGTCAATGACTTGTTCAAATTCCGCACACCTACCCTCCACCCAGGTCTTATCCGTCGGCTCAAGATCCGGGACCCCGGCCAACAGACTCAACCTGGTTTGCCAGTGGAGCAGCTGAGTGAGGAGCGAGACTTTTGACCTGCCCGAGGGCAACTCACTCCAGCCCTCAAGCTCACCACTCAACTCCTCCACCCGCTCCCTACACACTTCCAACTCATCCTCCGACTTGAGGCCAACAGGCCAACTTTGAGCCTGTCCCAGAATGCCTCGGACCTGACTTCGCAGACTTCTCACATCTGGAGCAGGGGCCTCCCCACGTGACAGAACCTCAAAAATCAGCTCACCCTTCCGCAGGTGTTCCGGGACAATTCCCGACATCGTGTCCTCAGCCAGCTGCCACACAAAGAACACAGCAACACAACACAATTGCACAAAATCCTTAACCTCCTAAGGTGTCTGGGCGAAAATTCCTACGCAACCAATCTGGGGTCCAACAGAAGACGCTATCCCACTCGCCACACACACACTCCACCAAATTGAAGAACCACGCACACACACATACATACACTCACACACACCAAACTAACACAACTCCTCCGAGACTACACTTCAGAACCAACCACGCTCTGCTACCATCTGAACCGCACCCCCGCGGAAGCGCACCCGACCTTTGGAAACGTGCTTGCCCAAGGCGCTCCACGGGAGGGGCTCACCAACGCTCTCAGGAGTTCAGAACAAAAAAACAAACTGTGGAACCAGAAATTTAATTTTACCCAAAATTAACAGCAAAATTTAACAACAGCAAAACAGAGCAAAATCGGGAACATCAAAGGTCCACAGTGATAAATTTGATAACAAAAGAATTTTACCAGAAGTCAATGTCACCAAGGTTGGCCAACCAGATTATCGATATTCAAAATTCAAGAACAACAGTATTTAAAAAAAATTCCCCCTTCTGAAACTTTAACCTTAAAATTGGCATTGATAAATTAAATAAATAAATAAATAACAACAAATAAATTTCAATAAATAAACATAACAATTACAAACACAAAATACACAAAAGAATTGGCGTGCCGAATTTTGAGGTTGACAAAAATTAATTCCACCCGGAGACCTGTGGCGCAGGGCGGGCTCCTAATGGGATACTAACCTAACATAGAGACTACAAATAAATAAATAAATACTGTCACACATAAATAACAAAATATCACAGTTCATTGGTGGAGTGGCATATCACATTCGTTCGTTTATGGCCTCATGGCACTGGAAAGAAGAGCGGCCTGCAGCTTCGGCAAGTGGGGACCAAGGCCATGTATGTCCCCTAGGTGGGCAGGCGGACGGACCAGGCCGGAAACATCATCTGCAGGGCATTGTCGGTGGGACCAAGTCCCCAGCTGGACCCCGAAAGGCTGCGTTGGGCAGATTAAATTACCGCATTATAGCACAAAAATCACTGGTTGAAATGTCAAAATTACAATAATTACTCTTGAAAACCCAGAGTGACGAAATTGTGCGTCTTGCAGTCACGTTCACCAACGGCCCCTATGATCTTTTTCAGGACGTTGCGTCACAGCTGGTGAAAAGAAGAAAAACAACACCGAATATTCCAGAATACTGCACACAGAAAACACTGGCCAGGAAAAAAAACAACACTATAACAAATGAGACGTGACATCACACATGGTGGGCAAAACGTCACGGCTCAGTACCTCATACAGTACTACAAAACAGCCGTAGTGGAGTGCTGCATAACTCATAGGACCGGGGAGTTGTAATGATATGTTGATTTTTATTCTGTTGTCATTTACGTTTTATGTTTGATGAACTATGTAGATCCAACATCTGTGAATTTATTCTAAATTTTATAATAGTGTTTAGACAGATGCCCTAAGACATATCGGCAAAATAACACCTACGAATCTTAGCTAATTTGGATCTAAAAGAACAACCACCAAATCTCAACACTAACACATTGGTAAGTTGGCAAATTAGTAATGAAGATCGATTGATGAAACAACAATAATGTTTAATCAGATTTTCACTATAATTTGATTTGTATTCAAAGTAACTCTGTTCATCATCATTTAATTAATGATGCTTTCTAACAACTGGTCGATGTTAGATAGTAACAAGACTGGGGTTTGGACCGTTCCCTGTCAAAACGTTAAAAAATGCCCCTGGCGTATATAGACACTAGAAAAATTAACATGGAGCTAGGTTTAATCAACAGGTATACTCTAATAAATGCAGCGCATTGCGCTGCACGGGCCCCCTAGTATTATTAATAATTTTCGTTATCATATTTTTCAATATTGGTTGTGTAGATATAATATTTTTCCCCCAACTTAAATTTAAATATAAATAAATTTAAAGAAGTAAAAATTGCTGTTTAAAATAACTAATAACACACATTTCAAGCTATTAAAAAACATATAGTTGAGGTGTTCACAATGTAGGTCCTACTTACGAAATAGTTACGTTAAATCGTTGAGCTCTAATTATAAAGATGTCTTCTATAAAATTATTTGATGAAGTTTGCCTACTAAATGCATTTATTTTCTAGTAAGTAAATTAAATTTTCCATCAATTGTTATATATTTTTCATTATTCATTTGATAAATTTTGAATATTTTACTACCTTTTTATGGTAATTCTTAAAGGGACAATGCATAAACGGATTACAAATACAATTTCATTAATTTTACGTTAGTAAAAGATAAACTAATAAATTTTACCTAAGGGGTTTTTGTAATGGGAACGTCTCCTTCAATTTTCAACCGATTTTTTTCGTTAGATAGTACTTAATCTGTAGTTGTTATCGCCAAAAATGTATGAGAACTAAACTCAAAATAAAAGCGCCATCAACAGTTAATTGAGTAGTGGAAAAGTAAGGCTTTTGGGCCAGTTCAAGGTCACCCGAGCGATGACGTCATCGATGACGTCATCGAGGTCAATGACCTCATCGATGACGTCATCGATTGCATCATCGATGACGTCATCACCAATGACGTCACTTTCATGACGTCACACCCATGACGTCACAGAAATGACGTGCTGATGATGTCATCACCCCTTACGTCACCAAGATGACGTCATCGATGTCACAAAGGTCAAGGTCACGCTGAAACCTAAAATTTTTTGGCACTTTTGCTGTTTCTCGCACTACGCTCCGAGTTTTAGTCAGGTTACCGTGACCTTGACGACTTGGAGCGAAATTAGACGAGAAACAGCAAAAGTGCTGAGGAAACTTGAAGCTTGCAACGTGACTCTGCCTAAACCGTCATGTGACACCGCTCGGGTGACCTTGAACTAGCCCAGCTGCCTTACTTTAACCATTACTGCAACCGCGATGCGCACCCTACGACAGACACCGAGCGACTGACTGTCAGGCTCTGTGTACTCTAGGTATATCGGCTTGAGAGACTAAGACTCTAAACAGTCAGGAATGGGAGTAACTAGCTGAACTTTGCAAGGAAAAGTCATTTCATCCAATATTCTAAACAAATCTTCATCAGTAAAACTCACATTAGTCTGTTTGGTATAAAACTTAGGGTGTCCGCGCAACAGTCTGCGCCACTTAGCTAAAGGCGAAACCCTTTTGACTTTGAGTGGTGGACAGTGTGCAACTAATAAAGTCTTAACACGGCTAAGTTTCTTACCCAAAGTATCCTGCGACATGGCTTCCCCTCACAAAAGTCTGCACAATACTGAGAGACTGTTGGTAGCGCATGAGTGAAGGGAAAAGCGGTGGGGGAAACAGCAGGAGTGGGGGAAGGTCACAGTGGTGGGGGAAGGTGAGGTTGAACGCTGGAGTATCGCATCACTTCACCATGAGCTGTCCTACAGTCAACACACTGTTCTCTCGGCCCGAGTTGGCACTAGAAGAAACCCTACTGTACAGCTTAGGCTGTGAGGGGCAAGGAAGAAAAGTTAAAGTGGAAATTATGGTAGACTCTAAGGTGAAGAGTCGTCTAAATAAAGTGATTGTAATCTTTCAATCCCCAATAACCTTAGAGAAATACAAATTCATAAAGCGACATCTTACTCTTAGGCAAAACGAATTGGAAATAGAAAAGATGACAGTAAAATTAATCTAACCTAAAATTCGGACTGGACACTCATGGCGATACCACGTGGCGTGCAAACGCCACCCTAAACATTACAAGTTAGGTTATTGAGAACCTCTGGTACGATAACCGACGTGCTAGAGTTAAAGTGTGATGACCTTGAGCCAAAACACTGAAATACTACAAGTCGATATCGTCCCAGAGGTAAAGTGTAGTGACCCTGAGTAAAATCAGAGAAAATCCAAGCCATGTTTGTCCAGAGTTAAAGTGTAATGACCTTGAGGCAAAAATTTGTAAAACACTTACATGAACAGAGTCGAAGAGCAGCGATGCTTACCGCATGCAAGCCTGAGACATACTGGCTGAGCACCATCGCGTAGCTTAGGGACTCGATTAAGGTGGGGGTATTGCCAACACTTAGAGTAGAAGTGTAGTGGGTGACCTTGAACCAGACTTAGAGTAGAAGTGTAGTTGGTGACCTTGAACCACCCCTGAGGGCCCCCCCCCACCTCCACCTCCCCCCCCCACCTCCACCTCCACCTCCACCCCCCCCACCACCACCTCCACCTCCACCCCCCCCCCACCTCCACCTCCACCCCCCCCCACCTCCACCTCCACCTCCACCCCCCCCACCTCCACCTCCACCCCCCCCCATGGGGTGGACCTCCACCCCTGGGGTGGACCTCCGCCCCATGCCGCCCCTTCGGGGGAGACCGGTGGGGATATAAGGCGGCCCGGCCACAGCCGGCTCGCAGTCCGCTCCCGAGCGTTGAACGTGAACGATCGGGACGGACCGCCATAGGCCTCACTAAACATTGAAAGGCGCCTTCACTGTTTAGCGAAGTCTACTCTAACTTTAAGACTTGTATTATTTTTAAGATATTTCGCTTGGGTTTGGGTATTAGGAATTGTTTTATATGTGAGTGTTTTACTTGTACCCTATGTCTCCTATGTGTCTTGTTCGTGTTTTGTCTTGTTGTCTTGTTTGTCTTTTATGTCATATGTGTTTAATGTGTATATGCTTGTTCCAGCGCGTACCATGTTGAGCTCAACCTATTTTGTAAGTGTGTGTTATATCTATCTAAAGTGTAAACGCTTGTTTTAGCACTCCCCCTTGAGCATTTTTCACAGCTCAAAGTAATTGTAAAGATATGGACGGGAGTAGGCCCCCGTGTAAAAGTATTTTATACCAACGTTAGCATGGGTCCTCTCAGGCATGCAATATTGCGGCTGGGTTGGGACTCGGTCCGTTTGTACGCTGGCATGCAGACCACAGCTGTGGCCAAATTGCGGCGGCCTCTGCACTCGGACCGAGGACGTGTAAGCCACTAGGGCTGTCCTCAACCTCTGTTTCCCTTATGGAAACCAAAATTATGTAAATGAATTTTGATAGCTATTTGTGTTTTTGCCCCCAAGGCCCCCGAACATTCGTGGTTCGCCATGGATGTACGGGGGCCGAAATTTTTTAATGTTCGTGTGGCCTTGACCCACAAAGATTTATAAAAATTTACTGCATTGCTAAAGTTAAATATTAAAGATATGGTACGGGAGTAGACCCCCGTGTAAAGCTATTTTAAACCAATGTTAGCATGGGTCCTCTCAGGCATGCAATATTGCGGCTGGGTTGGGACTCGGTCCGTTTGTACGCTGGCATGCAGACCACAGCTGTGGCCAATTTGCGGCGGCCTCTGCACTCGGACCGAGGACGTAAGCCACTAGGGCTGTCCTCAACCTCTCTCAAAATTATATAAATGACTCTTGTTAGCTTTTTGAAAAAGTTATTTGTTAGCAATGCAGTAAATGTGTAAAAGTCTTGCGTGGTGAAGGTCAGACAACATTGGAATGTTTGCTGTTGTCCATAGTTGGGTCTCTTCGGAGGCTACAGCGATGGCAACCTAAATGCCCCAGGTGGGGCTTTATTTTTTTAAAGTTTTTCCATGACCTTGACCTAAATACAGTAGTGTTCTAAAATCTTAATGGTTAGGTATTACTAACATACAAGTCTGCTGTTGTCCATAGTTGGGTCTCTTTGGAGGCTACAGCGATGGCAACCTAAATGCCCCAGGTGGGGCTTTATTTTTTTAAAGTTTTTCCATGACCTTGACCTAAATACAGTAGTGTTCTAAAATCTTAATGGTTAGGTATTACTAACATACAAGTCTGCTGTTGTCCATAGTTGGGTCTCTTTGGAGGCTACAGCGATGGCAACCTAAATGCCCCAGGTGGGGCTTTATTTTTAAAAGTTATTTTGTGACCTTGACCTAATTATAGGAAAGACTGCTCCAGCATCCCCCCCCCTACACCTCCACCCCACACCTCCACCCCACACCTCCACCCCACACCTCCACCCCACACCTCCACCCCACACCTCCACCCCACACCTCCACCCCACACCTCCACCCCACACCTCCACCCCACACCTCCACCTCCACCCCCCCCCCCAGGGTGGGGTTGCCCTTGGCTGGTGGGGATATAAGGCGGCCAGGTTGCACGCACTTCTCATTCACGCTCCAGCTTTCGTTGGAAGTGGCTGTCCAGGAGCTCATTCTTAAGAAGACCGGTGACCAAAAATGTCTCGTCGTATACCTTACAAACCTTCGTACTATAATCTGATTGGTATTAATAGTATTACAGACAATGAGAAGAAATTGTATACAAGATATTGTTGTTTACTTGACAGAACGCTAAAACTACCGCCAAATACTTTCACCTACAAGCTACCCCTGATAGACAAGGATGATGTAAGCAAACTATCATCAATTCAACTGAAATTGGTGCAAGAAAAAATTCTTGTTTGTGTGAGAGAAGTGTTTCACAATGAATATTCAAAAAGATTGGCCTTTGACTTTATTAAGGAACATGCAGGACGTGAAACAAAACAGTATCCAGGATTATATTATTTATATCTTTTTGAGAATGGAGCAAGTGTAACGGTAGAAATAAGTATCAAACTAATGTAATTCACCCAACCAAGTGTTAAACTAGGACTTGAACTTGGACTTGATTGAGGTTTTGTAGAACAGAGCGGGGGATAGATCACTTTGCGGCAATGGACTAGCATGCTGCTTAGTGGTTTATCCCCCGCTCAAAGGGTATCTTTACGCGACCTTGACCCACATAAATGCATAGTTCGTGGGGGTATAAAAATGGTAAACCAATTGGATTGGATACACCACTTCCATCGCTCCATCGCAACAGAATTCTTCCTATTCTGGAGGTAATACCGGTGATATTTCACCTTTGTAAGAAATTAAAACAAAAAATGTGATCGGGGGATAGAGCACTTTGTAGTAATTGATGCTGCTTAGTGCTCTATCCCCGCTGAAAATAATAATTCCAAATGACCTTGACCCATATAAACTTGCTCAAACAGACATCTTTGAAAAAACTTGTAAAAAGTAGTGGATTTAGACCAAACATCATTGCTTTATCAAGCCCGTTGAAGAATATATTGAAAATGGGTGTTTAAAAGCCAAATCTATTACATGATTGATAAACCGGATGTATATGACGTCACCTTCCCTCACCCTTCAACCTCGGGTATAAAGGGACCCGGTTGAGCGCGCTGCTCATTATTGCGTGGACATTCACCGAGTGCACACTCAAAGCCAAACTGTAAAAATGGCTCTTTGCGATATTTGTGGTGAGTTTTTCCAAGACGAAGATATCTTTGTTTTACACCGAGAATTGCATCATGAAGAGGATAGAAAAGAAGAGATTGTAGTAAGTGAAGAAGACTTGGATGCGATTGATCGGTTTTTGGAAAACCATCAGAAGCAGATGGACGACTGTGATAGCTATCTACAGTTACACCGAGAATTGCATCATGAAGAGGACAGAAAAGAAGAGATTGTAGTAAGTGAAGAAGACTTGGATGCGATTGATCGGTTTTTGGAAAAACCTCAGAAGCAGGAGGACTGGGCTAGCTATTTACAGTTAATGCAAAGAAGAAGACCAAGTGTTATTCAATTTGCCGGAGCTGGACCATCTACAGCTGGAGGATTTATTCAAGAAGAGAAAATGGAAGAAGAAGATACGGAAGAAGTGGAAGATGTAAGACAACTGCGTACCCAAGAAGAGGATATGGAAGATATAAGACAACTGCGCACTACAGCCTTGCCAGGACCAGTTGTAATTCATTTCAAAATTAATAACGTGCAATTAGAATTGGAAAATTTTATAACTCAAGCTAAAAAACTAGTTGTAAAAACATTGACGGAAGAATTGGCAAGATTGAACTTTATTAAATTTGGATTGGTGTTGGAGGCTATGTTTACTAATACCGATGGTGAAAATTCATCGAGAGCATTCATTGCTAAAAACCGAACCCTTACAACCACATCTGATATCAACGAAATTTTAGAAGAATGTTTGGTTGAACTGCTAGTGAAACTTCAAGAACATGAAGGAAGAGGATCCGGCTGGACGCTATCATCAATTGAAGGTATGGATGTGAGGGTTCACAAGCATGGATATGGTATGAGAGGAAGCAGCTTTATCCCTCTACCAAAGGTGATCCGAGATACAAGATCATGTATCAATGTGAAAAATGAGGATAATGAATGTTTCCGGTATGCAATGTTAGCAAAATATGTGGAAGACCATTCCTGTAGACCTAGCATAGCATACGAAGCTGTTCAACACCGCTATAACTTCCAAGGTATGTCGTATCCTGTTAGTCTTAATGATGTTGCTAAATTTGAAAGAAAAAACCCAGGAGTTTCAGTTAATGTGTTTGGTTTGGACGAATCAAATAACGTATACCCGTTACGAGTTACAAAGACTGAACGTCAAAATCATACAGATTTGCTGCTATTGACCAAAGGTAAAATATCACATTATGTTTACATCAAGAACTTTAAAACTTTGGTTGGACGACAAGTGACTAAAAATAAAATTAGAGTAACAGTGTGTAAGAGATGCTTTTGTTTCACAAATAAAGACTTGAGACGTGGAGGATCAGAGTGGTTGTCAGAACACCAACGTCTTTGTAATGACAACTATGAAGTGAAGATTAGTCTGCCACCACCATCTAGAGCATTTGTCCAGTTCAATAAAACAGTTCACCAATACCGGATTCCACTAGTTATCTACGCTGACTTTGAATCCACGTTAGTGCCACAGGAACTTCCGGATGGTGAAGTAACAAGAAGAACCAAATATCAATTGCATCAACCTAACAGTTTTTGCTTATTGGTGAAATCTACTTTACCTGAAGAACAATTGCAAGACTATGGCTTAACATCCACTCCAATACTCTACCGTGGTGAAGAAAACGCTAAGTATTTTGTAGACCAGTTGTACGACATTGCTGAAAAGGCGCAACGCTTATACGGTAATGTTGTACCTATGGAACCTTTGAACCAAAATCAACAAGAAGAATGCAATTCGGCAACAAGATGTTATTTATGCAAGAAGAGCTTCAGTGAAGAAAATCAAAAAGTAAGAGATCACGATCACCTGACAGGGTTATACAGAGGAGCTGCTTGTAATTCATGCAATATAAATTACAAACTGCCAAACTTTATCCCTGTCGTGTTACACAATCTTAGCGGCTATGACTCTCACTTCATTATCCCAGAGTTAGGACGAGATGATGGAAAAATTGAAGTATTAGCTGAAACATTGGAGAAGTACAGTTTCTCAAAAACAGTAGGTAAAATTAAACTTCGCTTCGTAGACTCTTATAGATTTATGTCATCTAGTTTAAGTAAATTGTCTGAGAACCTAAGAAGAGAAGACCTAAAAGAAACCAGCAAAATTGTACCTGAAGATAAATTGGACTTAGTAATGCGTAAAGGAGTGTTCCCCTATGATTACATAACTTCTGCAGAAAAATTTGAAGAAACCAGTCTGCCACCGATTGAAGCCTTCAATAGCAAGTTAAATGAAAGTGCAATCACCGTTGAAGACTACAATCATGCTTGTAATGTTTGGAACCAACTAAACATTCAAACCTTAGGGGAATATTCCGACTTTTACATAAAATTGGACGTAACTCTGCTGTGCGATGTGATGGAAGAATTTCGAAACACCTGCTTCTCCGCCTATGGACTGGACCCTCTACACTCGTACACATCTCCAGGATTAGCATGGCAAGCTATGCTAAAGTCAACCAACTGTCGACTGGAACTTCTAACAGATATTGATATGGTGCTCATGATAAAATCTGGTGTACGAGGCGGTTTGACACAAGCTGTAACACGTCATGTTAAAGCCAACAACAAGTACATCCCCGGCTTCGACGAGCAACAACCATCGGTCTACCTTGGCTACTTTGACGCAAACAACCTTTATGGTTGGGCAATGTCAAATCCGCTTCCCTACGCTGACTTCAAATGGATCGACCCGGCCACCATCGGTGACATCTCACAGATTCCAAAGAATGGTCCAAAAGGCTATATTTTGGACTGTGATTTCGAATATCCGGAGCACCTTCATGACCATCACTACGACTTGCCTCTCCTAGCCAAGACTGAAGTTTCACCGACAGGAAGATGGCCGAAATTGATGATGACGTTGGAGAATAAAGATCGGTATGTGGCTCACTACTGGGTAGTTCAACAAGCTCTTGAATTGGGTCTACGTGTAGTGAGAATTCATAGAGCAATTGAATTCACCCAGTCTTGTTGGTTGAAACCATATATTGATTCCAACACTACAAGAAGAGCAGCAGCAACATCAGCATTTGAAAAGGACTTTTACAAATTGATGAACAACGCCATCTTCGGGAAGACCTTAGAAAACAAAAGAAAACACAAGATTGTAAAATTAGTAAGTGATCCTAAGAAATTGGAAAAATTAGTGCAAAAACCAAATTTTGGAACATCCATGATTATAAACGAAGATCTAGTTGCCGTCAGTATGAAGAAAACAACAATAGTGATGGATCGTCCGTTATACATTGGAATGTCGATTTTGGATATAAGTAAAACTCTGATGTATGATTTCCATTACAACAAAATGGTTAAACACTACGGAAGAGATAACATTGGAGTTGCATACATGGATACCGACGCGTTTATCTACTGGATAAAGACTTTGGACATGTATGAAGACCTAAGGAGTTTCCCATACAAAGACGATTTTGACTTCTCTGACTATCCGAAGAACCATCCGAATTACAATGAAAAGAATAAAAAAGTAATCGGAAAATTCAAAGATGAAGCAAATGGAATGCCTTTGGAGGAAATAGTTGCGCTAATGTCCAAACTATATTCCTTCAAGATGTATAAGGAAAATGACATACCGACAGTGAAGAAAGCTAAAGGAGTCAAAACATCGTACTTGAAGAAACATGTGACATTTGACCATTACAAGACCTGTTTGTTTGAAGATTCTACAATGTCTGCAACGTTCAACACTATCAGAAGCTTTAAACATGAGGTCTACAGTGTCACTGAAGTTAAAAGAGCACTATCAGCTCGAGATGATAAAAGGCATATTATGCCGGATAAAATTCACACTCTTCCTTTTGGCCACTACTCTCTAAACCCTATCGACTAATAACCTATTCTTCGTCCTTCTACAACTTCGACCTTATTCCTTTCTCCTTCCGTAAAAAAATGGGGAACACGGCAAGTCAAACGCCGTGTTCCCCATTTTTTTACACAAGTTTGGATGACCTTGACCTATATAAATGATGTGAATATTTAAGACAACATTCATTGTGATTATACATGTGATACATGAAACATTCAAACCTGCAATATGAAGGACTTGAAGCAAGAAATTGTCAACGAACTTCATAAACCTGCAAGAAGAAAGTTTCCACGAAGAAATACAGTGATAAAAGGAATAAATGATTTATATCAAGCGGATTTAATCGAAATGATTCCTTATAGTAAACAAAATAGAGGATTTAAATACATATTAACTATTATTAATTGTTTTTCAAAAATGGCAGATGCTTTACCACTAAAAGATAAAAGTGGCAAAAGTGTTACAAAAGCAATGGAAACAGCTATACAAAGAGACAAACATACTATAAAACATTTACAAACCGATGATGGAAAAGAATATTTCAATAAGGAATTTGCAAATTTAATGAAAAAACACAACATTAACCATTACTCAACCAATTCAGAGGTAAAAGCATCAATAATTGAAAGATTCAACAGAACTTTAAAAGGTGCGATGTATAAGATGTTTTCTAACAGAGGATCGCACATATGGATTGATATGTTACCAAAACTTATAAACGATTACAATAACAAGTTTCATAGAACTATCGGTATGAAACCAAGCCAGGTTACTAATAAAAATGAAAAACTTGTATTAAAACGTATAAAAATGAATACTAAACCAAAAGTTGAAAAACTAAAGCCTAAAAGGTTTAATGTTGGTGATAAAGTCAGAATAAGCAAATACAAAGGTGTATTCAGTAAAAGATATCTTCCGAACTGGACAAATGAGGTATTTACCGTATTTAAAGTGCAACCTACAGTACCAGAAACTTACATTTTAAAAGATAATAAAGGACAATTGCTTGAAGGAGGGTTTTTATGGACATGAAATGTTAAAATCAACAGTAGGTGATGTATATCTAGTTGAAAAGGTGTTGCAACGGAAAAAAGATATGGTTAAAGTACGATGGTTAGGATTTAATAAGACGGAAGATTCTTGGATACCTAAAAAGGATCTAATATAACGATAAAGAATCATTTTGGGTTGAACCATTACAAAGGATGGAGATAATACCGCAAAAAGACAATTTTACTATTAATAATATAGATGAACTCACAGTGGATCGTTCTCAATTTAACACTGGGAAACACGGTGTTTTGTTACCAAACACGGTGCGTTGTTTGGTTACCGGTCCTTCCAATTGTGGAAAAACAAATGTAGTATTCAATTTGATTACAAACCCTAAAGGCTTACGTTTTAATAATTTATATGTATTTTCAAAGTCACTACAACAACCAAAATATCAGTTATTGGAACAAATACTCAATAATGTGCCTGAAGTTAAATATTTTAGATTTAACGCAAGCGAAAGTGTCATGCAACCGCAAGAGGCTAAACCATTCTCAGTATTCATATTTGACGATGTATCTTGTGAAAATCAAAATACAAAAAGGAATTACTTCGCCATGGGTCGACATAACAACATAGATAGCATTTATATTGGTCAAACTTACAGCAAAATACCGAAACAGCTCATTAGAGACAATGCAAACATGTTAATTGTATTTAAACAAGATGAAACCAACCTAAAACACATATATTATGACCATGTAAGTGCGGATATGTCATTTGAACGATTTAAAGAGTTGTGTGGAAAGGCTTGGGCTGAAAAGTATGGGTTTTTAACAATTATAAAGGAACAACCGTTAAACAATGGTCGATACAGGATAGGATTTGATAAATTTATACTAATACACTGATCATGATGTAAAACATTCATTGTTGTACAACACGTCTTGCTACAAACATGGTTAACCAAGAAAAGTTAATAAAGGAAATAAAATCACTTAGTGATTCTATTCGGGATAAAAACAGAGCATTAAAATTAGGTATTAGCGAAAGGGAGAAATTTCTTGAATCTACTTTTAAACCTATTACTGAACCCTTGAAACAATTAAACAAAAAATTTGCTAAACCCGTTTTGGAAGGAGATGCAATTGCACCTATTACAAAGTTTGAAAGAGAAAATGTAAAATCAGAAGATTTTAGTGATGAAGACCCGGAATCCTCTACATATAGTGGTTTTACCGGCGGAGAACCCGAAAGAGAGCTAGAATCACCAGACTATAGTGGTATAAGAGAATTATATGAAGTAAAAGCTAAAAGAGGACATGAAGATGTATCAACTGCTAGTGAAGAGGAAAAAGAAGAAGAAGCAAGGGAAGGTCCGTCAAACATAAGCTTGTTGGGTGAAAACATTCATAACAAAGGACCTTTAGGAAGGAAATACATGATAAAAATGTTAGCTGGAATAAATCCTAATAAAAACTACCATAGTTATGGAGTAAGATTAACAGAAGAAGGTTTAATGGTTGGTAATAGCCCGGTAAACATTGATGAACATGATAATATTATTGTTGGTAATCAAAGATATAAGGGTACAAGAGGATTATTTGAATTATTATTTGAAAAAAAGCCTTTAGAATTGTTAGTTAAAGAAGAAGACATGGAAGCGTATAAACAGATTTTGGAACACACCAATGCATACAGGAGAAAATATTTAGCTGACCAACCAGTTTTTAGATCTAGGTCTTTAAAATATAGAGTATTTGTATCCAAGTTAATACCAACAACGAGAAGACAGCCAATGCCGATAATGTCAAGAAAACCTGTAAAACGAAGGTTTGTGTCATCCACTTTGGATATAAGTGCTCCAGAACCAAGAAAAAAAACAAATCTGTTACAGGTACAGATTTAATGCAGAAACTATATAACACAAATGTGATGTGGGATTTATTACAATAATATCAATAAATTGGTGGATAGAATGAAACTAATACATGAAGCTAAAGAAGCAGGTCATACTGGATTGGAAAACGAATGGGTGGCTTTAGTGGATGAACTCCGAAACCGTGGGGTAATCTTATAAAAAATGCGTTGCTCCCTAAAATACTATTCAGTTGCACCATGAGTGTCGACAAGTTCGGACGTTATTCCTCGGATGGATTATATTACGCAAATAATTTAAAAAGAGGTGCTGGTTTACCACAAACACCTGATGAGATTATGATATGAGTAATAAAAGGTTAAAAAACATAAAAGATCCTATGGATGAAAATGATGCAATAAATTTAAAAATATTAAAGGAAAAGATATCACCAACATTAAGACTGCACAATAACACATATGACGCAGAAAATCATAGAATTATCAACTTTGGTAAACCAAATCAAAACGGTGATGCAATAAACAAAGGTTATTTGTCATCTGAATTAAAGAATACGTTAAAATTCAATGGGAAAACGTATATTGCTAACAATAAACGTATATCCAACGTAGATGATCCTAAAGATGCAAAAGACAGCGTAAATAGACGCTATTTACATTCCTTAATACCTGAAAAGACAAAAGATGGATTTTCTTTTTATAAATTTGCTATTAACGATATAGGTTATCCAAAAAATGAAAATGATGCTGTAAATTTGAAATATATCAAAGACCATTGTATTACACGCGATGTTGGAGTTATAGATTGTTTTGGTAATTGTTTAGCAAATGTTAAAGATGGTTCGGCGCCATCAGATGGTGCAACAGTGGGTCAAATGATGGAAACCTTAAAACAAGAAACAACCTCTTTTGTAAAACAAGATCAAGTAGTATCGAAGCAAGGGGATGAATTTGTTCAAGGTAATGAAAAATTTAATTTATTAACATACAAAAATAATGCTTGGGATTGCATGGGTAAAGGGTTATCAAATATGAGATTGGGTTATACTGCTCGAGATGCAGCTGCTTTATCACAAACCGTACATCTAGATCCAGATCATTCTTTTAGATTTTTTACATGTAATGGTAAAGTAATAAAAAACTTGCATAATGGAAGAGATCCAAATGATGCTGCAACTGTAGGACAAACATTACAATATGACAGTGCAAATAAAGAGTTTATTCATAATAAGCAAAGATTTAAATTAATGGATGTAAATGATTATCAAAATATACTAATTGCAGATCCAAATTCATTTAGCGGATTTAGAAAATTGTCTGGTGAAGAATTTATTCATAAAAATCATGTATTTAGAAATGAAGCAGACAGAGCATTAATTAGTGCAGATTTAAAATATTTTAAATGTCCTGGGAATGATGAAAATGTAACTGATGAAGACTAAGAATTTGTATAAAACTAATATGGGTTAGAAATCGGGGACTAATATTATAAAAATGGGTTACACTCTAGAATGTTATTCAGTTGCACCATGAGTGTTGACAAGTTCGGACGGTATTCATCGGATGGATTATATTACTCTAATATTTTAAAAAGAGGTGTTGGATTACCACAAACACCTGATGGAGATTATGATATTAGTAATAAACGGTTAAAAAACATCAATGATCCCACAGATGAAAACTATGCAATAAATTTAAAAGTATTAAAAAAAGAGATATCACCAACGCTGAAACTAGACAAAAACACATATAACGCGGGTAATCATAGAATTTCCAACGTTGGTAAGCCAAATCAAAACGCTGATGCAATAAACAGAGGTTATTTATCATCAGAATTGAAGAATACGTTAAAATTCAATGGAAAAACGTATAATGCTGAAAATCGACGTATATCCAACGTAGCAGACCCTGTAGATGAACAAGACAGCATAAATAGACGCTATTTACATTCTATAATACCTGAAAAGACAAAAGATGGGTTTTCTTTTTATAAATTTGTTATTAACGATATAGGTTATCCAAAAAATGAAAATGATGCTGTAAATTTAAAATACATCAAAGATCATTGTATTACACGTGATGTAGGAGTTATTGACTGTCTTGGTAATTGTTTAGCGAATGTAAAAGATGGTTTTGCACCATCAGACGGTGCAACGGTGGGTCAAATGAAGGAAACTTTAAAACAAGAAACCTCCGGTTTTGTGAAACAAAACCAAGTAGTAACACGTCAAGGAGATGTATTTGTACAAGGAAATAAAAAGTTTACTTTACTTGAAGAAAACAATTATGTTTGGGATGGTAAAGGAAAGTTATTGACAAATTTAGGTATTGGTGAAAAGCCTGGTGATGCTGTTACTTATGAACAGATAATACAATTAGAGCCAACTGGAAAAAAATGGTGGAATTGTGATAACAAACGATTAACAAATGTTGCAGACCCTGATTATGCCGATAACGCTGTAACTGTTAATTTTCTTGTTAAAGTAATAGGTAATTTATTATTTGATATGCATAATTATATTGCAGCAGGACAACATAAACCTATTGACGAAAAAATGAGAAGTACATGGATTAAACAAGAAATTCTTTATAAATATTTTTTTAATCATAACACACAAAAGTTTAGATCATCAGATTGGGGTACTTTTGTATTTAATTAAATAACACCATAAATTACATCATTTATGTGCAACCCGTCATAGAGGTAACACATGCGTTACGCTTTTCCAATATAAAAGACAATCATGGCGTTTCATTACACCAGTCCATATCGAGACACTATACGGAAAGGAGGCGGTATCACGTCCACAGCGGTTTCTCTGTTAAGTAAAGCTTTAAATCGTATTCCAGTAGGATCTATCGTAAACAGAGCAATAGACGCTTTACCATACGAATTTCACATACCGGGAGGTTATCAGTATTGCGGACCAGGAACTAAATTGCAAAAACGACTGGAAAGAGGTGATCCAGGCATAAATAAGTTAGATCAGGCTTGTAAAGAACACGATATCGCATATTCCACATTTACCGATTCAAAAAATAGATCAATCGCTGATAAAAAGCTAGCAAATATAGCTTGGCAACGAGTAAAGTCTAGTGACGCTAGTATTGCGGAAAAAGCAGCAGCTTTAGCGGTAACAGCAGGTATGAAGGCTAAAACAGCGGTAGGAGGTGGAAAAAGGAGGGGTAGGAATAAAAAAGGATCAACCATGAAGAAACATGGTGGTAATATTAGACTAAAAAGACGTTCTACGAAGAAAAATAATAAAAAACCGACAATATGGTCAATGGTAAAAAACGGGGCAGGTCTATACCTAAGACCGTATCGTGCATATTAAATAAAAGAAATCAATTAGTTATACCACATAAAGCGTTGACTAATGTTGAATTATTCAGATATATTTCCTGTTTAAAAATACCATTTTTTCGTGGAGTATTCATGAAGGACAGTTTACCAAAGAAAATATGGAAAAATGAGACTGGAATCGTAAATTTGGATAATACTGAAGGGCCCGGCACCCATTGGGTGTGTTATAAGAAACTGAGTAGCAATGTATATTATTTTGATAGTTTCGGTAACCTGCCACCACCAAAAGAACTTCAAGATTACTTTAAATCTGCTAAAAACATATATTACAACTATAAAAGAGAACAACCTGATAACACATTAATATGCGGCCATTTATGTTTGGAATTCCTAGCTAAAAGTATCAGTCACTATTGAGATGTCTTCCTATACGGTATCATTAACAGGAAAATCGTCCACTTTACGAAGTATCCTTTTTCCAGCGTTACGCTTGCAAAAAGGAAGATTTTGGGAGGCAGCACTGTTAGATTTTACAACTTACAACTGTGCCGTGGCAAATTTCAAAGACGAAAATTCATTGGATTTTCTTACTGTATTTGCCTCACGTCACAGTGCACTGGCCGTCGGTCTTGCCGAGGCCGTTTTGCTTTCCAATTCTGTTTCTTTCAAGCCTGGCGGAAGTGCCAGTTTTTTTTTGGTCCAGATGTTTTGGAAGGTTCTAGAATTCTTTCCTCGTGTTCTGTGGCTTCCGGCGAAGTTGAAATTTTCAAGCTTGGAAGTTTGCTCGTTCACTTTGGGTTCGTCTGTCTTCCTGAACACGACTCGTGCCATCCTTTAGTGATGGCATACTTCTAAGAAGTTTATTCACGGGACCCATGGATGGCGGTTACGCTGCCCGCTGAACCGAGATGATCTGATCCTGCCCACCCAACTCTTGGCCTGATGACCACTGCGCCACATGACATGGATCCATACTGCCTGCTGACCTAGTACTACACCTGCCGGTGCCCTTGTCCACCTACGCCGGCTGACTACGCCGCCCAGGCCATGTCCACCGTAGGCCTATTCACCTTGGGGTCACCTGCACCTTCCGGCTCCACCGCCCAGTCTACTTTGGTAGGCCTAATCTCGGGGCTCTGTCTACGGCTGAGGTCAGTGTTAACCATTACTACTGCGTGCCATCCACCACCTCAGTGCAGTGATTCCACCTGGACTTTCCTTCTTGCCAAACCAACAACGGTGTGAAGTTTTGGTCCCATGTCAGGCTAGGACTTTATTCTTGTAATAGTACAGATTCAAATATTGTTAAATTGATTTTGTTTAGTCTGTAAGGTCTAAATCCAATTAGGAGCCCGCCCTTTTCAGCAGGAGGATACCGGGTGGAATTGGATTTCCCATTTTAAATCACTGCCAAGACAAATTTGTCTTTAAAATTTTTTTTTGCCAAATTTAAAAATTTTCTTTAATTAATTTCCAACTTTTCAATTTTCAACTCTTTTAATTTTCAATAGTAAATTTTTATCAAGTGATTTTCTTGAGGGCTGTGCCCTATCTGTAGGCTAGGCTGGCAGGCCTAAGCTTTTTTCCACTAACCGCTGTTGCGGGAACTCATTATCAGGCGATCATTTCCGTAAATCGTTAAATTGTTAATAATTGTATCGTTTTTTTTATGTGAATGTCAATGTGTGTATTTATTTATTAATTTATTGTTCAGCATTGTTATTGGTGGCCATCTTGCATTTAAATTATGAAATCATGAAATCACAATTATTTCTCAACATGAATTAAATTAAAAAAAAAAGAAAGAAACAACATTTACGAATTTTAAGCAGAACCAAATCTTTAATTATGATGTTTGCCAACACTTTCAAACGAATGTTATTTGAAATATTTTTTAACAATTCAGATGGTTATTTATCAAGTTAAGGTACTTATTGTGAATGTCTGTGAAACCATGTTTAATAGATTTTACAGATGGAAATAAATGGATTCTGTTGGCCAGCTCTTGAGTGTTTCTTGGGTCCCTTCCGCTCTTCCTTTGAGCCGGCCTCTGCCTTTGACTCGCTTCCAAGGGCTTTGCCCTGTCGAAGGCGTTGAGTCCGGTTTTACAACTCTATTCCCAATGTTACGGAAGGTAAAAATAACTTATTGCATTATTATAAAGGAAAAGATGCCAGTGGTAAGTTTACAGACT
This sequence comes from Neoaliturus tenellus, assembly GCA_030545055.2. NCBI lineage: Eukaryota > Metazoa > Arthropoda > Insecta > Hemiptera > Cicadellidae > Neoaliturus > Neoaliturus tenellus. The sequence continues at coordinate 91,457,361 of CM061536.1, forward strand.
TAGAAGAGTGCAGTTTACCCACAGGTTCTTATGAAATTGATCATATTAATGAATTTTTGCAAAATAAAATGGGAAAAGACAATATATCGCTAAAAGGTAATAACAATACAATGAAAGCTGAGCTTACTTCAAAATATTATATAGATTTCACTAAGCCAAACTCAATTGGTGATTTATTAGGATTTCCCAAAGATGGAGCAATTTTAGAACCAAATAAAACACATTCCGGTAAACAAACTGTAACAATATTAAAAGTCAATAGTATAGACATAACTTGTAACATTATACAAGGAGCTTACAGAGATGGAGCAAATACTCATATAATACATACTTTTTACCCCAGTGTACCGCCTGGATTTAAAATTGTTGAAAAGCCACAAAACCTAATATATCTACCGTTGAACACCACTTTCATTTCAGACATCGTGTTGAACGTATTGGATCAAGACGGTAACTTGATAGATTTCCGAGAAGAGCCTATTACGGTTAGACTACATTTAAAATCGACACTTTAATACAAAACCATGGGTTTAACATTTAAAAGCGAACAACCTACGGGAAACCGCATTAGTAGCTCTTCAGCTGTGGAGGAGTTAACACGCGAGAACATTCGTTTCTTAGAGAGAATTGGATTAAAATTAACCGATTATGGATATACTGGATATAGCGCAGGGTCCGACATTCGACGAAACCCTATGGGAAAAAGAATATCACACCCACAACCCTTACACTTCATCGAAATTAAACAATAACGATGAAATTCGTATTCCCATACAAAATCAGGACATTTACACACTACCATGTGAAAGTTACTTGTATATTGAAGGGAAAGTTACTAAAAAGGACGGTACTACTACTGGTACAACAGTTCCATTTATAAATAATCCTATGGCTTTCCTATTTGATGAAATTAGATATGAAATATCAGGTGTAACAGTTGATTCCACTAAAAAAGTAGGTATTGCAACAACTTTAAAGGGATTAACATCTATATCACCTAATGAAACCAATTTAATACAACCTGCAGGATGGGTTTTACCTGCAAAAGACACAATCACTCCAGATACAAATGGAAATTTTGATTTTCATATTCCATTACGTTTGTTGCTTGGTTTTGCAGAAGATTATAGAAAGATTATATTAAGTTAAACAAGAATTAGTTTTGTTGAGATCTTCTAACGATAAAGACATTATTAAAGCTCCAGATGGTACAACAGATGCAACTTTAGAATGGAAATTAACATTAGACAAAGTTGTATGGAGAGTTCCGCATGTTAAATTAGCTGATGAGCATAGAATGCTACTATTAAGAAAGTTAAAGGCTGATCGTGATATTGTAATTCCTTTTAGAAGTTGGGAATTTCATGAACATCCCAGCTTGCCAGCTACGGATCGTCACACTTGGACTGTTAAAACATCTAATTATGTGGAACGAGCCAGGTATATTATATTTGGTTTACAAACAGGCAGAAGAGACACCATCACCAAACATGCAGGCCAATTTGATCATTGCAATTTGAAAAATATTAAGGTTTATTTAAATTCACAATTTTTTCCATACGATAATTTAAATGTGTCATTCGCTAATAAAAAGTACAGCATATTGTACGATATGTATGCAAGATTCCAAAGTTCATATTACGGTAAAACAAATGCACCTTTACTATCACCAGAAAAGTACTTAGATGGTTACCCGATAGTTGTAATCGATTGTTCTAAACAGAATGAATCGGTAAAATCATCAAGTGTGGATATAAAAATAGAAATGGAATTCAACGCAGCTATACCAGCTAATACAACTGCATACTGTTTAATTCTACATGATAAAATCGTAACATACACACCTTTAACTGGAATTGTTAAAAATGTATTGTAAAAAACCGGTTTTGTTACATTCCAATGCATTCCGCGAGTATAAAAGCAGAGCGTTCAGGTCGCTCCTCATCAGTTTGTTGCCTGTTCTTGTATGGGTAGCATCTTATTCAATATGGCTTCTCCTAGTGGTACACAAGAAAATGTAGTCGATATTGAGAAGGAGATATCCGACTTTTTAGATCTTCAAGGTCAACCGGAGGGAGATGAACACAACGCTTGCGGACAACTCCACGCCAGTAATGATGTTGAGAAAAAGGTAAAAGAAGAAAGAATGCACAGAAGAAGAAAAGGGATATTGAAGATAATATTTCTCCTAACATATTGAGTGAGGTATTCTTGCGAATATTTTATCCAATCTCATCCAGTTTGGACAAAAGTGTTTTAATCGGTGTTATGAAATCGACGGATTATTCACCTACTGTAATTTTAACTCATGGACCCAAAATGATTTTGTTCACCGATAGTGCTTGGGAATCTTTTATGAAGCACTTGCATCTGCTAGAATGCTATTTAACTAGTAACATGTATGGAAGAAAGACAAGAGTAGGACTTTTGGATTCAAATGTGGAAATTGATATTATAAAGAATCGTGGTGACCATCAGTTGCGGTTTAGAGACACAACAAGACATGATAACAAGATTCAACTTAATCGAGAAGAGTTTTTTATTCTAACCTGTGCAACTGAACCAATAACAAGATACTTGAGACAACTAGTGTTTTCAAGTTCTATTATTAAAGATTATTTGGAAGACACTTTGGACAAACAACCGGACGCACCTATACTGTACGGACCTGTGGATACTTCTATATTTAATAGAGTTCCTCATGAAGTACAAATGTGGAGACAATTGGAAAAATACGCTCAACTACATAAGAAATCAGTAAAACAGGAAGAAGAGGAAGAAGGAGGAGAAGAATCAAGTGTTAGTGATGAAAATGAAAACAAGGAGAATGTAAAGATGGAAACTTAGATGACAATGGTTGGTTTTTAAAACAATATCAAACGCTTTGTGGGGTTAGGCCTACCGGGGACGGTGCCCACGTTAAATATACACCAACGCGCCAACAACTGTACGGCCTGGTATAAAAGTCGTACCTACCGTGGTGTGGAAATCAGTTGATCTTTGGACTTCGACATGAGCAGACGAGTGGCCTTCGCAATGGACAAGGAAGAAGAACAAGTAAAGTCCAAACCTGGTATAATTGAGTTCCAAGCGTTTCGGGGTAATGACGATAGATTTATCATAAAAGAACTTGTGTTTTTCGACATCAATACAAGTGTTCCATATACATTTTTGTTCAAACCACCATGTTCTTATTCATCATTAACTAGCAAAGCCGCTACTACCAACAGGTGGATTTCAAAATATTTCTATCATATCGATTGGTATGATGGTTTTGCAAGTTACACAGACTTGTATCACATCATGCATCAGTTTTCAAACAGGTTTACCAATATTTATACAAAAGAAAAGAAGAGATGGATCGAAGAATTTACTCATGTTCCGGTTAATGATGTGGACTTGGATAAAAACTACAAGTATACGATGGAAAATGTTTGTATTTGTACTAAAAGTCCAGAACATGAAAAAGATAGACATTGCGCTTTAAAAAACGCCTATAAACTCGCATCTTACCTTCAAAGTGGGGAAGTGGGGAGTGGTGGGGGTGACGGGGGTTATATAAGTGAGGAGCAGACCGGGACCTGGCATGAGTATTACTCGAGATTCCGAGACGACAACATCTCCCAGCAAGAAGACGAAGAAGAAGACAATCTTTAACTCAACCATGGCATCTCACCAGTTCCTGCAAACTTTGGTTGAGCAGTTCAATGCTCACTCCAAATCTACCATACTACCTGTCAAGAAGTGTTCCGAACTTAAAGATGAGAAGCACTACATTATCCACGCCATGAAGAAGATGGAGACTACAGTTGGAGAGGCCATCTGCTGCAGTCTTAGCGAGGCACCATTCACTCCGGGGGATGAGCCCAAGTTCCAAGTCTACCTGCCGAAACGATTCGTCCATCTCCTCCAGAACGAGGATCTGCGCTCCATCCAACCTGGCTGTCTCTACCTGGTTTCCCACGGTTGCACGGGTAGCAATTCCACCGAGTTGACCATCCACATCGTCGACAAGCAGCAGTGTTAGATTTAAGTTTTACTGTTGTACATATGTTATTGTAATGTTTTATAAATAAACCATAAAAGACAAAAAAAAATACAAAAGACAAAAAATGCAACATATCAATATGTGAGGTTTGTCACATATTGATATGTTGCATTTTTTTTAAACTTCGCGGGTGACCTTGACCTTTGACCTTTGCATTTCACAGTTACCCCTACCACCAAGCTAAAGGTCAAACATGCTTCGATGCAAACACCCCCACCACTTTTTCATAGTACCCCCAAGCGCTGTGCCTCAGCTTCATTTCAACTCCGACGGTCAACAGTACAACATCAAGATGTCTCTCAATGTAAGTTGTGCTAGTTACGAGGAGGTAACCATTAAGACTCAGCAGGAGCTGAACGACTTGTACAAGGAGTTGCAGCTGATGGTGGCGCGAGGCTACCGTATAAATGTGCAAGTCTACGCTTGCAATATACGCAATCTCCGACACCCAAAAGAAGAGTCTGAACATTACTCTTCTCCAGCGACTTCATCACCGGCGTCAATGAAGACTGAAGCGAGCCAGACTTTGGATTATTTCAGCTGACTAGCAGTTGTCTTTCTTCTTCTTACCATTGTAGAATATGTTTATTTCTTTATTATATTAAAGATGTAAAAGAGAAAAAACACCTATCTTGTTACTGACATATGTGCTCAGTAACAAGATAGGATTTTTTAAAACACAATTTGGATGACCTTGAAACTTCCCCCACCACTTTTTCCCACTTTTTTATAGTACCCCCAAGCGCTGTGCCTCAGCTTCATTTCAACTCCAACGGTCAACCGTACAACATCAAGATGTCTCTCAATGTAAGTTGTGCTAGTTACGAGGAGGTAACCATTAAGACTCAGCAGGAGCTGAACGATTTGTACAAGGAGTCCAAAAATGAGGTTGTCAACAAAACCGATGATCAACAATTGTGGGACTCCTCTATTACAGAAAAGGAATTACATGCAGCCGTCGAAGCTGTCGAGGAAAAGGAAAAGAACCTTAGGCAGCTCTGGTTGGCTCAGATGGATATTTGCGGATCTGTGCCGCGTGATGATTTTGAACTTCAATGTCAGATGGCGATTACCCAGCAACTAGAAGAAGCCGAAAAGGAGCTAAAGAGTGGAGGTACTATTCGGGCGGAGGTGAAAACTGAGAAACATGAAGAATATACCGAATATGATGATTAAACGTACTGTTGATCCCAATCCTTTTAGTTTAAGTGGTTATGTTATAAGTAAATAGACAAAGTTTCCTTTTTTAAAACTCCATTTGGGTGACCTTGAAATTTCCCCCACCACTCTGTTATACCAGCATTGCTCGCTGCAACAAGCATCATTCCTCCTCCAACAACCATGGCGGACACACCTGCTTGCGATGACATGTCTTCCACCGAAGATGTACCCACTACAAGTTGGAAATTGACAATCGACGACGTGCATTATTTAGAAACCATCTGCGATTGGATGAAGTCTATTCTCCTCGACAACCCGGGAATAAAGCTCAAGGTCACTTTAGATTATGATTGGTCTGAAGTTATAATGCAGCAAGACGATCAAGAATCAGATCACAGTGGAGGTCAACAATCACCGGAGTATTTGTCACATTTACCGTTGTCAACCATATATCCTACAAATGAGGTGGAAAGGGAAGAAGAGGAGCATGAAGTTTAGAGTTTCTTATTTTTTAAAACCCAATTTGGATGACCTTGAGATTTCCCCCACCACTTTCCATATACCTAGAGTGCGCAGAGCCAGACAGTCAGTCGCTTGGTGTCCGTCGAAGGGTGCACATCGCTGTTGCTACTCCAATTCCTGACAATTTGGGGTAGTTCAAGGTCGCCACACTTCTACTCTGGAACGACATCAACTTGTAGTATTTCTGTGTTTTGAATCTAGGTCAGTACACTTTAACTCTGGGACGATATCGACTTGTACTATTTCTGTGTTTTGACTCAAGGTCATCACACTTTAATTCTGGGATGATTTCGACTTATAGCATTTCAGTGTTTTAACTCAAGATCGTCACACTTTAACTCTGGGGCGGGATCGACTTGTAGTATTTCTGTGTTTTGACTCAAGGTCACCACACTTTAACTCTGGGATGATTTCAACTTATAGTATTTCAGTGTTTTGACTCAATGTCACCACACTTTAACTCTGGGACGGTATCAACTTGTAGTATTTCTATGTTTTTACTCAAGGTCATCACACTTTAGCATGTAACTTTAAGGTAGCACCGAAACGGTGCTACCCGGCTTGACATTTTCAAGTTTCCCAAGGTCATCACAATTTCCCCCACCACTTCCCATATACCTAGAGTGCGCGGGGCCGGACAGTCAGTCGCTCGGTGTCTGTCGTAGGGTGCGCATCGCGGTTGCAGTAATGGTTAAAGTAAGGCAGCTGGGCTAGTTCAAGGTCACCCGAGCGGTGTCACATAACGGTTTAGGCAGAGTCACGTTGCAAGCTTCAAGTTTCCTCAGCACTTTTGCTGTTTCTCGTCTAATTTCGCTCCAAGTCGTCAAGGTCACGGTAACCTGACTAAAACTCGGAGCGTAATGCGAGAAACAGCAAAAGTGCCAAAAATTTTAGGTTTCAGCGTGACCTTGACCTTTGTGACATCGATGACGTCATCTTGGTGACGTAAGGGGTGATGACATCATCAGCACGTCATTTCTGTGACGTCATGGGTGTGACGTCATGAAAGTGACGTCATTGGTGATGACGTCATCGATGATGCAATCGATGACGTCATCGATGAGGTCATTGACCTCGATGACGTCATCGATGACGTCATCGCTCGGGTGACCTTGAACTGGCCCAAAAGCCTTACTTTTCCACTACTTAATTGAAATTTGAAGTTTTCTAAATTATAACATTGGTATTTGTTTGAGCATTTTTAACATCTATTAATCTACAGCTTTCAATAATTGTATTTTAGGGTGATACTGATA